>JACVBY030000485.1:0-600000 GCA_017589505.3 Metroxylon sagu | reverse complement strand
TTATATTAGACTTTTCTTAAGTATTAGGTTTACAACCCTATAAATATGTACATGCCCCTATAACTTTTTCATCAAGGAAATAATAATATCAATTCTTTTTTATTGGAGGTTTAACCCTCTCGAAGTAGTTAATTTGGAGGCTTGACCCTCTCCAAACTGTTATCTTACCCTAATTCTTAAATTTTATTTATCGATATGCCAGGTTTGTATGAAAAATATCTATTTAACCTTTAGTAAATCTTAATGGAGACAAAGTGCTCCCATTTTTTCTCCATAAAACATCATCTAGATAGGATCCAAGTAGCAGATATTATTTGTACTTTTGATAAATGTTTGGTGTCACATAAGAAAAGCAATAAATAATATGTTGATTAATTCGCATCAAACAACCCTTGACATTAGAACAAATGATCAACGGATCCAACAATTCAATTTAAAATGATGCTTACAGTGCTTTTATTGGGACATGACCCTACTCCTAGTCAATATACTTATGGCAAATTTTGTTATGCTTTCAGTTGTACGTGGATAGTGATGTAAATAAATGAAAGTCCAAAGGCATGAGGGAAGGTAAAAAGGGACTAAAGGCATTTGAATTGGGTTTTGAATGGATGGCATTGTAGCTTGGTTTCGGAAAAAAAGTATAAAAAAGCACCTTAGTTGAACCCTATACTTATGGTGCTTTTATTGAGACATGACTCTATTCCTGATCAATACAAAAGATTAAATCTTTATATAAGTCCTCTTTTAATCATAATCAATTATCAATTTTTGGCATTGCAATAGAACCAATCACGAAATAATCTAATTAAGTTGGCCTGGCTTATTTCTCAGGCAATCCAATTAAAGCAATAACAACCACGAAATTTCATGATTTTTAATTCCAACGGTTTCTCAATTAATCAACCACGAAAGAAAGAAAAGAAGTCAAACTAACCCAACCCAATCGGCCATGTAAATTTATAGTGCAAAGAAATCTTATTTGTCCTTGATTTCTCATTACATTGAGGATGAATGGGACTTTTTTGTGTTTAAGCTCTTGCACTGGAGAGCAAATATCTAAAGAGATTTTTAGGCTGTTATATGATTGGAATATTTGATAGGAAGCTATCTAGCGTTGTTTCGGACAATTTTAGCAGCAATGATGTAGTCATTCAAGAGCTTACAAATATTCTTCACCTCAACAAATCTCTTATCATGAACAAGGAATTGTTACTAAGGTCTTCTATTGTTGCTTTTTTTCAGAATCTGTGGTGGAAACAGGTAGAAGGACTTGGGTAAATGGAGTGAGCAACTTATCCTTTTTTTAACTATAAGATAAATCACCTTACAAAAGAAAATTTATAAGAATTAGAGATCAATTGCCTACTTTGGCTGCTTGAACTCTCTCCACCCCCATTTCTACCATGTTTCAAATGAGAAGAACCGTGCTAGAAGATCTTATTAGGCCCATGAGACTTTCCTGTTTCAAAATAGGAAAGGAAAAGGACATTTACATTGTGATATGGAAAAGATCAGCCAAGTTAAGATTCATGAGGTCAACTTATTTGCCGTGTAAAAATGTTGATCTTATAATTTATGGTTAAAAGATTGGATTTATTTCTCAGTGTAATTTTGAATGGTGCATTGCTCAACTTCACAAGTGTGTTCACAAACAAAAAGCTAAAAGAAAATTTGAGTTATTAATAATAAATCCTTGCGTGTAAAGTGCACATGGCATATTCAATGAGCATTCGATGGACATTGTGATCCCATGAGTGGATGTAAATGGTAATTGAAAACCCAATAAATTAAGTTATTATTTTTTAATAATTGTGTATGGGTTTAATTTGAGTTTTTGATAACTTCATTGGATCGAAATCAGATTTATACATAGGATCTGATTTTGTTATTAGGTCCTACATGGATATACTTGTATCCAAATCCGAAAACTTATCTATAGATTTATATATATACATGCTTTGCATATGGATTCAAGGCAAGCATATGTCACGTATGTCAATTTCACAATAAGAAAAAAAGAAGGAGAAGAAGAAGAAGAAGCAAGTTATGGACACTACGAGTGAAAGGGTTAAAATTCCTTTTTTCTAACTCACCTTCAACAAGCAGTATAATCTAAGATGAGATGTCACAAACTAAGGCCATGTTTGGATCGCTAGATTGGATTGGATTTCCAATCCGATCCAACATCAGAGAAACAAGAAAAAGGAGTCATATGTCATCGGCCTTAATAGAATATTGATTTTCTATACCTAAAAAGTCTGAAAAGCAAACCCAAGGGCGAGCACGAGATTGGAAAGCCAGCTATCTCAACCCATACTACTTGCTAAGCATACCCTAAAGGGGTTGTTTGGTATAGAGTGATCTTGCAAAGATCACCGATGATCCTAGGATAGCGATAAGATCGCTCTATTTAATATCCTATTTGAGCAATGATATGCCATCGCCATGAGATTAGGACCACTCCACCCAAAAGAATGGCAATGTTGATCACTATGGTAATAGTGATCTTCACTAAAAAATTGAAACAACTTTATTTCTATATTTATCAATCTCTCCCAATATTATAACAATATAATATGATATATTATTTATACTATATAAATTTTATATATTATTATATATTATAATGTTAATATAATCAATATATTAATGATATATAATATTAATTATCATTATAATATATAATGTATTGCCAGTAATATTATATTAATATTATAACATATATTAACTATATATGTTATGTATTATATTACTAATAATTATATTATTATTTATTAAAATAATATAATATTAATATATTATATGTTATAATATTAATAATAAAATTATATTATAATATTAATTATTATTATAGTATAATATTATAGTATATTATATTATATATAATACAAAATATATATTTATATTATTATTATTAATATTATTAGTCTTATATTATAATATATATATTATATAAAATATAAAATATATTATGCGATTAAGTTTTCAAAAGTATTATTGGCATTGTATGCATGATGACCTTCTATTTTCATGAAATACCAAATATAGTGGCTTATGATCATTGGTGATTTATGATTATTGAAATATCTCATACCAAACGAGATGATGTTGGATCACTAGCGATTCTATTATTGATGATTCTATCATAGGCGATATTATTACTAGTGATTAATCAAATGGCCCTAAAGAGAAATAGCAACATAGTGAGTATAGTTCAGAAATTGAGGGTTTCATAATCTCTGTGACCAAGCAAAAGCAAATGCTCAGAGTATCCTATGTTTAAGTGAAGCATCTGATGAAAACTTCAATAAGGAAACAGGTTGGTCGTGACTCAATCTAGCCGATGATTTTAAGGGAGCATTTGATTTCGATTCTAGAATGAATAGCATTGATTCCGGTTTGTTGGAAATACTATTATTCATTCCTTTTCAGGGGATAAGAATGCTGGTGAGCCATCAAATTACAAATTTTCTGTTGCTTCAAGCATTTGTAGCTTCTAAGCCTGCAGCACTTCATGATGAAGAAGAACCTTCTTCTATGGTGGAGACACAATCATTAAAGCAAACAAAGTGAGCTGAAGGGGAGGTTCCATCAAACAAAACTGACGCAAAGAAGTGCAGCACCTGGTATGAATTAAGAGAAGATGCCTCCATGGCCTACTTGGAAGTGAGAGTCAATGGGGTGATCTTGTCGATCGAAAGCAAAACAGCTCCATCCAAGTGATCTAGTTTTAACTCAAAATTTTAATCTTCTCATGAAAAACTCCAAATCATTGGTGTTAGGAACAACAATCCATTAACATTCATGGTATAGTAATAACACTGCTTCTTACCAACCCATCAATAATGCGGCCAGGCACCTCTTGAATATAAGCAGGCTGATTTCTAATTTGACTTCAATATCGAAAATCATCAGCACAAAATCAGCCATCTCTAAAATGAATGCCACATACAAAACCATAATAATTCATAACACCCAATCTATTAATAATTAAGATTAATTCATCGATTTGAATGCCCAATATAAAGAGCTAAGGTCAGAAGTGGCCTCGAGTTGGCCCAATTTTGCGTCCAAATATAGGCTAGGCCTGAACTAATTTGGATAGGGTTTCAGCTTAAAATTAGAGAGCCTAACAAATTTTAGACCAAACTCGGGACATTACTTAACTTGACCCAAAGAATGCTCAAAGCATTAACGCTTAATCAGGTTCAAATATAGACTGAATGCAATCACAAAACTTTAAAATATGACAAACTTTTTAAATTTTGTATTGATGTTTTTATCAATTATATGAAAATAATTCTTCATATTGTAACAAATTTTTTAAAGTAATTAAATACAATTGTTTTAAGTATTACTTTTTTTGTGAAAATATTTAAAAGTTAAAAATTAACTTTGCCGGCTTAATTTTTAGCTCAAATAAATTGTTGTAGGTTAGTTCAATTTGATTTCAAGCCAGGCCTGAGTTTGGGCCCAAGCTGGGCTAAGCCTAATTTTTGAAAAAAAAAAATTCGAACCTACCATGGGCCTAATTTCTTAAAATATTTCGAACCTAAGTCCAGTCTGAAGCTCGAAAAAGATTTTCAGATCGGACTCAGATTAGGGCACGGATTGATCCATGATTGCTAGTTGGGAAGGATGGATGGAAGATTATAATTGATGCCTAGACACATTTCAGTTTGGAAGATGACACTAGATGAGAGATGGCAATTGCTTAAGGCCCTACATCATCACCACCCACCCACCCACCCTTGCCCTAAAAAAAATCATATGCATATAGTTATCTTTCTTAGTATATTTCAAGATCCATATTTGTATTCACATTTGGTTAGACTTGAGAATTGATATTTAAATTTGATGGATGCAAAAAGCCAACATGGTTAGATTATATCTGAACCATCTTTAGCTCACGATCCAACCATCCCTTAAGGCCTTTAACAAGCGTCGATCAAACTTAAAGTTGCCCGATCCTGGCTTGATTAGATCTGGTTATATCTGTATTTGAAAAATAATAGATTGGATCATGTTTGAAAATTAAACCTAATCCAAATTTCAAATTAAGTCCAGTTTTTGCATTTTCAATAAGACCCATGATATGATCCGACTTATAAATCATTCGAGTTGAATTTGGATTAATAAACATAAGCCTAATCAAATCCAAACTCAATTTGATTAGACCTATATAAATTATATCGATTTTATTTCCTTTCCAATAATTATCTTTACCAGTTGGTTGAATAAACTCTCATTTAAATCAAATCTTCATTCCATTCACCCTAACTAATCTTTTTTTACTTATTTATATCTAAATATTTATATATTATTATTTATTATAATAAATTATTATTTATAATACTTTTTAAAATATTTTTTTAAAAAAATTATATTTTATAAATTTAAGAATGATTAGAATTTAAACGGCATCTTTTATATTTTAGTTTAAATTCTCTAACAACTTTATATTTGATTATTAATTAATAGATAAAATATTAATTAAATTGCAAACTTAACCCGATTCAATTCTAATTCGGATTGAGATATTTTGAATTGGATCTATCAAGGGACTCCAATGACCAGTTAGATAGAAAATTTTTTTATGGATTTGATTTGATCCAATACGATCAGTTGATTTGAGACTAAAATTATTATCTAAATATAAAATCAAATGGAATCAAAGCCATCGTTGGCGTATCGCAGTCGGCTTAGGGTGGCTGCGAGAGGGAATTTACTTCGGAATTCCGGCTGCGGAGTGCGATGACCGAGAAAAAAAAAAAAAAAAAAAAAAAAAAAAAGGCAACGACTCTCTTTTTCTATTTTTTTTTTTTAGTTTGGACTTTGAGAGATCCTTCCGAAGCCGGACAAGGCGATGGACGACGCGATGGAGGCGGCCGCCGGAGCCCACTTCAGTGGCCTCCGCCTCGACTCCCTCCGCCTCTCCTCCCCCTCCACACCCTCCTCCCCCTCCTCCGCCAGGGCTTCCCTCAACGCCGTCGACGACTCCTCCGACGCCCCCCGCCAGCCCTTCGTCATCGGTAGCCCTAACTACCCATTTCTTGCTTCTCTCTGAACCCCGATCAAGAATTGTTCTGATCTCGTTTTCTGATTTTGATTAGGGGTTTCGGGCGGTACGGCGTCGGGGAAGACCACGGTCTGTGACATGATCATCCAGCAGCTTCATGATCACCGCGTCGTTCTGGTCAATCAGGTACAAAAAAAAAACGCCGAGTCTTTGAGATCTTGCGATCTCCTCTTGTGAAAGCAACCTCCTTTTCAATCTGTTATTATTCTTTTGATTTTGATCTCAACTTCTCATGAGAACATGATTGAACAAACATAATAGCAACATAAAATGTGAATGTGAATATAGAGAGGTTTGATTCTTTTGAGTTTGTTGGAGGGGATTCGATGAGCGGGGGATGATGGATCACATTCATAATGAATAGTTTCTTTTTTTGATTTATGTAGTGAAAATGACACAGCTTATGTGTATGTGTGCAATAACATTCACAGCTTTTGCACTGGAAAGGTGCCAACTTGAAATTCTTTTACACAGCTCATGTCTAGGTTTGCGATAGCATTCACAACTTAATTACTGTAGTTTATTTTTCCAAATGTGGATGTGGCACTTTCTTTTGTCGCTGATTGATGGTTTTGTTGATATTTTACCTTAAAGCAGTGAAGAGTAATGCTATCTACATATTAGTTGATAGCAGGAGGGAAGCCTCTTTAGTCGGCTTATGGTACTTGATCATAGGGTTATAAACTTAAACCAGTGCGAATTTGTTCCATAATAAGACTCCATATGTTTGAGTACAGAGACTCAGCAGGGCCTTGTTGCAAAGGGAAGAGTTAGTAGAGGAGCCCTTATTGAGAAGTACATAGATAGAGTAATGGGCCACAATCACTATTAAAGCTAGTGTCATTCCACTCATTCAGAAATCTGCAAAAGCAGCTGTAACTTGTACGCTTTTGAATTTATCAATGAATGCCCATGGTAAGCTTCTAAAGCCGATGTTTATGAATAGCGTGAGTCTTAAAAGACATCATCCTTTCATTGTTAAAGATGCTTAACTAATGCTATTATCTTTGTTGAAGACTTCCATTTAAACTGCTTGACCTGCTCACAAAGCTAACGAGAAAGTCACTGCCAGATGACATTAGTTAAATCATGTCTTGTTTGACTTGGTCACATGCTCACAAGACTTTTATATGCCTAGTAGGCTTGCTAGCAATACCTTAAAAAGTCCATGTTAGGCTTCCTTCACATCATAGTTTGGCACAGACAAGCACCATATGTTCTCATTTGTTAATTGCCATGCATCTACCTGAGCCACTCTATATGAAATCAAATTTTGTGTTAGTTGTATGGCATAACTAGTTCATAAGATAGGCTCTACAACTTATGTCATGTGAGCTGGAATATGACTGATTTTGGTTTTGGTAGCATGCAACCATCCAATTTCATTACACGGTAGTTTTTGGTATTGGTAATGTGTTGGGCTAACTAGATTGAATTCGATGCATGGTATTGGTGTTTAAGTGATTGCTCTCAAAAAGGCTCTTCAAATAGGATTTTATATCTGTTATTTTTTACTTTTTATATTTCTTTTTTGATAGATTACCCTTTCATATATTTAATTTGCAAGGTATTTTCAGAATCCATTAACTGCATCCAACCAGTATGTCCAGTCCATGGACAGTAGCATGAACGGTAATGACTGGCATGATGCTTGGTAGTAGCACTTCTATCCCTTTCTTCCAGACCTAGAAAGGCCATCTATTTTCTTTTTTATCATCTTTTTTTTGTCTCTCCTTTTTCTTGTCCTTGGGAGTGAAGCCACTTTCTCTTAATTTATCTTGCTCATTACAACATATAAGCCTTCTAGCTACCTTTTAAGGTCTCTATATTGTATCCAAGATTCATTACTCTAGAGAGTGCTTAACAAAGTTAACTTTCATTGAAATTGCCTCACACATAAAATATGTGAATATAGCCACAGCATTTCAATCTTCCAATTTATTTACTCACCCATCTGGCTAAATTGGGTTCAAAATGTGCTGCTGATTGGGATTCTCAGGACTGAAATGAAACCTCATGCCACCTGTAACAGCATCCTACATAATTTTTCTTCATAAGTACCACCACCGTTGAACTCTCATTAATTTTGAAATGGCAATACTATACAGATCTCAAAAGCAGAGCAAACATTTAAGGCTTTGCCTTAGACATTGCTAAGTTCTCAGTTGCAACCTATTAGAATAGTTACTAAAGTTTAAAAGGATGTTGTATAAGTATTTGAAAGCAAGTTAAGGGATTAGATCATTTCACTTTATTACTCCCTCACCTTCTTTCTCCCTTTCCATCCCAATTGTTTTACATTATTTTGGCTCCAATTTCGGTACACATCTTGCATGTGATAGATTGAGATGTTATTTAACTATGATGAATTGATATTTCTATATTCATGTTTGCATGTATCTAGTTGTGTGAAGTTACAAAATATGCATCACTAGGATTTCCCACCATTGAACTTTTTTGGTGAATGAATCTGCCCCTGCATATTCATTTAAAGCTGTGATTATGCAGGATTCATTTTACCGTGGGCTAACAGTGGAAGAATCTGAGCGTGTCCATGACTACAATTTTGACCATCCAGGTAACTGTTTTATGGTATATTATGTTTAACTCTTGTTACTTTTAATTTGATGGAAAGAATACATAGCACACAGAGGTGTTGTGTATAGGTTCCACACATGTTATTTAATCGAGAAATTTGTCCATATGGATTTTCTTAGGATGTCTATTACGTGTTTTTGCAGATGCCTTTGATACTGAACAACTTCTAGAGTGCATGGACAAGCTGAAAAGTGGGCAATCTGTCAATGTTCCCATCTATGATTTTAAAAATCACCGGCGGTGCTCTGAAAGTTTCAGAAAGGTATGTCATTAGGCAGATGACTTAAATATATTAATACCTTGTGAAGATGCTGTTTGTTGATTTTTTCAGGAGGTAGTTCATATATAATCATTTTCCCTTTTCCAATGGAAAAAGAGATTTGGATAGTGGGGATGTTATCTTGGCAAGAAATTTTAATGTATTTTATCAAAAAAAGAAAGGATAATATAGGTTTTCCTTAGTTTTTATATTGTTTTTATTGGAGAAAAAGTCATTCATTTTGTACTAATGTTGAGCTTATTTCTTAATCATATTACTTGGTCTGCTAATGTGAAAAAATGAAGAAGCTACTCTGGTGAACGAATTTTCCATTATCAACATTTATAGACTAGAAGCTGATCTTTGTTACTTCGCTTCTAAGACATCAAAGTTTTCTCTTTCTTTCTTTTTGGTTTGTTCAATAAACAAATACAAAAGTATATTTGTTATATTTTGGGATTTATGCCAATCCTATTGGGGTTCTATGATCTTAGTCTTGCAATAGGTGTGCCTATATTATTAACTTCAATATGTGAAGCAATAAATATTGTCAATTAATAAGAGCTATTTTGTTGGTTTCACTGACGGACTGACTTATTTGGTTTTCTATGTTCCCAAGATAACATACACCAGAGCTAGTAATGGTACACTAACTGATATCTCAAACATAAGCGATGATGGGAGTTGATGATCATTTTCCAGTAATTAAAATAGAGGTGATGGAAAGTGCTTTAGATTTAGGAAAGACAAAATCATGGTGTCAAACTTCTTTTTTGGATGGAGGTTTCTGATCCTGCTCTTGCCTTTTGTATGAGCATCACTTTCAATTTTAAGAAATGGGAATTTTTTACGTTTCTGGCTTGTAATGAAATGGGAATGTTGACATTGTAGCGCATGAATCTTTTACTGGTTAAACTTATAACAACATAATTTTGTCCTTTCTTGTTCGTATAACCTTTGTCTTTGTGTTAGTGTCATAACTTTTGGTCCTTTGGAAATGTTTTGCAGATTTCCAATGAAACTATTTGTCATTTATATGCTTCTTTTCTGGACTGCTGATATTGAGTGCTATCTTAAATCCAAGGAAATAGTTGTTGCAAACTAGAAACCATAATTATTTAAAATGTCATAACAATGGATCATTCATGGTTGTGCAAATTGCAAAACTGATATTCAGCAATATGTACCATGTTCTTGGCTCTTCATAACCAATTTTTTAAAGTTTCCTCTTTGTACCAAAATCACACCTCTGTAGAAGTCCTTCATTGTTTACGTTCTAAAGTGAGATGTGATAAACTGTGTCAGTGTGTTTTTCGTTTTAATGAACTATCTGATATATATTTCTTGATGAATTATATATCTATATGACAAATATACAACCAGAGGTGAAACTCCTGTTATGAATGATTAATAAACTATTAGGATCTTGATCCAGGTACAAAAATTGGTGCTATAGTTTTGTGGTCTCCAGATCAGCTGACCTGTGGGCTGCTGCAGCTTCCATAGTCCTGATGTTTGCTAGTGGAAATATGGGCCACCAGGGGGCCTTATTGCCTGCTGAAAAGGCCCTGTTGTGTATACCAGACTAAGCATAGGGTGCTTATTCCCTGTGATTGCTAGTGAAGAGTGTCAGGAGCTAATGAACTTGCACATGTAGTGGTAGAAAAATGGTATGGCTAACAAACTTGCTGACTTCAAAGAGGTCAGATAATACTGTAAAGGGAATAGAAGTTGTAAAGTGTAATTTCATGTAATTTCCATTAGATAGAGGGTTGATTGAAACATTGCCATTGAAGTCATTGCTATATTTGTACTGATGTCTTGACCTCTCTTTCTGTATCTTTTTAAGAGGTTTTCTCCCCTTCTTGTAGTAGCATCGTGTTGCTCAGAATAACCTCTAGAAGCCTAATTGCATGATCATAAATAAATGTTAATTGAAGCCTTAAGAAATTCACCTCAAAAAAATTGAAGCCTTAAGAAATCCTTTTTTGTATGTGATCAATCAAGTTTACTTTATAAGAAAATCTTTGATTTTACGATGATGCAGGAAATACCTTTATTGTTTTGTAATTTTAAGCATGTTAATTCTAATTATCTTTGTCTGGAAGTCTAACTCTTGATATGTTCTGATCAATTATCTTTTATTAGGTTAATGCATCAGATGTCATTATTTTGGAGGGAATTTTAGTTTTTCATGACCCACGAGTCCGTAACTTGATGGACATGAAGATTTTTGTTGACACAGGTTTCTTTCTATTTTGCCTTATTTGTTCGCACATTGCATGTATGACAGTTCATCTTGTTTTCTTTTTCTTTTTCTTTTCTTTTTTAAAGTTGAAATGGATTACTTATAATAAATGAGTAATCTGATCTTGCAGTCCATTCAATGGCAGATTTTGATAATCTAGAAGCAATGATATTGAATCATTGTTTGTGCCTCTAACAATATCATGTCTGCCATGTAATCACATGGCAGACATGGAATATTTGTGATGGTGGAATGATGAAGAATAGATTTCCCAAAATTGATTGCACGGAATACTGAATATTTTCCTTAAATATCAATCTTTATAGACTTGCAAATTCTTGTGTTGTATATATGAGATTGCTACTTCACATTTCTTATGGGTTTTATTTGTAAGGAAAAGTTAGCATGCGGCAACTGAATATTCAACTAGCAGTCTATTCATTGTTCTTAGAAGTTATCTTTCATTTTAGATAGATTATTTCTAAAGAAGCAAATGAAAGTTCTTTAAAACTTGTTATGCCCGATACCCAAGGAAAACTTCATGCTCTTATGTTATTTGAAATGCTATCAAGAGCTTTTAATATAAGGTATCTATTTAAGCAGATAAAAATGGAAATCACTTGTACTATTGGCTGTGTTTTGTTTTGTATATGAGGATGCTACTTTCTGAAACATCCTGTTTCTCATAAGAGCTTCAAAAACTATAATTAGTCACTGAACATAAAATTTGACTGAAGTGCATGACATGCTTTACAATAAATTAGTAAGAAGGGTGATATCTGGTTAATTGCATCATGCAGCAAAAAAATAAGGAAAATTATCTTGTAATTGGAAAGATTTTATACTTAAGTTGCCATGCGCATATAAATCACGTGCTGTTTAACATTCCATGTTAGACGAAAGGCCCTTGCCTTGTTAAAGCTGAAGTGACTTTTTGATCTTCCTATTTCCCCTGGTGTAATTGAAACTGATGCATATGGACATCTAAGTACAGTTGATTGGGATAGTTTGTGGATTTGAACAGATAGGCACCATTTTAATCTTAGTTACACCAGTTTTTTCTACATATGTCTTGTCCTTATTCCATTCTCTTCTATATGCTGCATTTAGATGCTGATATAAGACTGGCTCGAAGAATAAGGCGTGATACAGTCGAGAGAGGTAGAGATGTGAACTCAGTGCTTGAACAGGTAGAGTTTTTGTGCCAAGCTGATTTCTGTATTGTTGATTTGCAATTTTTTACATTGTTGGCTTTTACATTGTTAATTTGGAAATCTTTGTTGGGATTAATCACATGCACTCATCACCTCAGTAGACTATATATCATGCATGTTTATACTGCATACTAATTGTTATGGTGCTACATTTATTAACATAGAGCAAAATCACTAACAGTTTTCTTATGTCAAGATGTTTTTTGAGAAAGGAAACATGCAATTAAGCAAACAAGGAAAGGGAATGTATCATCTGAAGACTCAAAAACAGAGTCATATGCAAATCTACACATCTTGAATTAATTAAGGCTCAATTATAAAGTTTTAGGTTTACTTATATTTACCATCACTGGTATATCTTTTCCTTGAAAACCTTTCTATCACCTATCAGTGCCAAAATACAGTAGTGCAGTACTTCACCTCACTTATAGCTACAAAGAAAAATTTAGATGTGAAAATTGACAAATCTTCCTTTATACTAAGCTCAAAGCCAATCATTTAGTATTTTTATTAAAACCTAGAGGCTTCTGTTCCAAAACATAAGTCAGTTTTTGTTCTCCTTTTTTGAGAAATGGAAGGGGTGACCCTCCCACATTATAATTACCTAGGTTTATATTTTTGAGGATGCACCCACTAGAATCGAACCTAGAACCTTTGGGTGCCGAGCAGAGGGGTGTGACATCTGGGGCAAGAGCTAGTTCACAATCCAGAGTCAATGTGAAACAAACTGACAATTGCATGATAACAAGTATATTAAGAAAATGATAAGATTCTTTTTCTTAATTTCATCAATTTTAATGGCTTATAGGGCATGCAATTCCATCGATTTCCCAATTATTTCATTTTTGTATGAGCTTTGGATTCTCATATTCTATATGTGCTATGCAAACTTTTTTAGAAGGGGCATTCATCATTATATTTTTGACATATTTTGGTGATGCAATCTTGAACATTCAATGGTCTTTCTAATCAATGGCGATTCACATTTTACAAGCAGTTGACATGATCTGTCTTGTCACTTATTTTACAGGTCATTTGCATGTAGACTTCTGCAATTTAGATATCTTCTTAACGATCTTCATGTAGTTTAGCAAGAAACCTCTCTTCAAATTCAATTAAGACACCAACATGCAATAATTCACAAGATGCTTTTTTCTAGGTCAATGAAAATCATATGTAGATTTTTTTCTACCAACTGATCATCTTGAAATTTGCTTCGATGTCAATTTCCTTGGTATGAAGCTTGGCTTATTCTTTGATATACTTGTCACCTGTTCTCATTTTCAGTCGATTGCTTTAATTTCCTAATAACTTGTGCAGTTAATGTTACCTTCATTTTTTATAAACTAAAAATTACTATAATTCACTATTGACAAGAACCTTCAGTGGTTCTAAATCTCATCAAACAAATTTGCATACCCTTCTTGTTTTTAGAAGGGCAAAAAGGAGAATGATTGATGCAATTCTCTACGTTGCCGTCACTTCTTTGGACTTGTTCCATTTTATGATCCATTGTTCGAAGTTTGACCAGAGATTCTGAAATACAAACCAAAATGTTTAACCTGGATCCAATCCAAAACTTGGTTGTTTTTGGAGTTTTGGCCAATACTATTTTATGGGTCATAATTCATTGTATCTGTAAGTTATTTACAGCCAAATCTTGCCTTTTTTTCAATTCTTTTCCACCTTGGAAGCATTTTATGTAGATTAAACTTGAATTTTTGTATTTCTTAAGTAGGTTTAGGACCCTTGGAACATTATTTTCCATAGAAATTTAGAGGAAGATAATGTATTTGGTATAGGCTTGTACAGTTGGAAATTCAAATGTCATAGGCAATTAGATTTTGTTATGTTAGATGCCATCATGCAGAAAAATGAGATCATGTACTGAATACATTGGTACACTTTGACACTTTTATTTTGAAAATTAATCTTTGTTTGTTTCAGTGTGAAACCAAGGAAATGATATATCTAAGGTCTGAAACAATAAAAGATACTTTTGAATGATGTCTAATTTATTTTCTTGACTTTATTTTATGTTATTTATTATTTTTATCTTTCTTAATTTCACTGATATTTATTTTGTTTACATTTTTCTAACTGAAATTGCGGAAACTGGAGTTGAAACTGCTGAAACTGAAACTTTTCTGTTTGGAACTGAAATTGAGTTTTCAAACGTTCTATTCTACTCTTCTACATGGATCTCTTCTAAAGCCAATTAACCTAATTAGTCCAGTATTGTGGTGCCAATCTTTTGTGACCTCTCTCACCACTATCTCAGTATTTTGTGATCTGTAAAACTGACTAGTATTTGGCAGGTATGGTGTTTGTGATTTTTCTTGTTCTTTTTTTTTTAATTTAAGAAGAGAAAATTTGATGGATGGCCATCATTCCATCAGTCAAGCATGTTTGTGGTAGATTCAATAAGTATACCCATCTTTTTATCTTCATCTATGTCTCTTCCTTGGAGTGAAAATGAAAGGTTGTATTTCTTACAAACCTGTTTATATGTGAAGGAGTAGGGAGCCACACGACTCAGGGATTGCTCTTGGAGATGAATTTTATTGGGTGTAGATGAACAAGGAGGGGGTGGATGTGCATGGACCCCACTTTCGAGAGTCTGCATCATGATAGTAGAGATGTACATATATTGTCTAACAATCTGTGCTTCCTTATTAGAGTCCTTGTTTAGCAACTCCTTTAATATTCTTGAATTGCCTTTTTCTTTTGATCAACCAATCGTTATTCATGTAGTCTTCAGATGTCTCTTCTTCCTAATATGATCACTATCTCTTTATCATGATAGTAGAGATGTGCATGTACTTCCTAACAATCTGGGCTTCCTGAACAGAGTCCTTGTTTATCAACTCATGCAATATTCTAGCAAGATCTGTTTTGCCATTTTTCCTCTTTTCGTTTGATCAACTGATTGTTACACAGATATCTTTTTCCTATGTGCATGAACTTCCTAACAATCTGGGCTTCCTGAGCAGAGTCCTTGTTTAGCAACTTATGTGATATTCTAGCAAGATCTGTTTTGCTATTTTTCCTCTTTTCGTTTGATCAACTGATTGTTACTCAGATATCTTTTCCTTCCTAATATGATAAGCATCCTTTGATGTTTTTCATCCCTCATCTGAGGTAATCTGTGACATCCTTTTCCTTTGTGTCACTAACCTTACTAATTGTTAATCCAGCATCAGTATCTCTGTATCATTTCATCCCTTCTACATTATCAGTTAATTTCTGTTTCATGAAGCTTACTACTCATCCCAATTTGAGCTTAAATATTACATATTTCTATTTTGGAGAAAAGTTATGCCATGCCATCACAATTATGACTACTTTTGTCAAGGCTCTCTTAATTTTTTTTTCCCTTAATTCAACTGTCTATCTAATATTCAATTATAATTGCTGAAACATAATTTTTCTAACACAATATTTTCTTAGATTTCACAACCTTTAAATTTCTTTCTTTTTTTTTTTTTTTTCCTTCTGTAACATAAGAACAATGATGTATGCAATATCCAAGGCATATACACAAGGTAATGTTCTGAAAAATTTTATTATGTTTCTATAAACAACTGATGCTCAAATTTCACCTGAAATTTACTTAGAGGCCTTGGTCTAGGATTATTGAAGAGTTTAATCATGAAAATTAGATAACCAAAATTGGCAGATTGTAAGCATTTTGTATTCACATTGATATTCAATGTTATTGGAGCATGCCATGGTATACTGCTTATTAGGGGATCCCTCAATGTTATACCCTTTTTTTCTGAACCTTTCATCCTATGAAACACATATAATCTTGTGTTTCTGAATTGTTAAATATGTTATTGGGTGTGCAGTATGGAAGATTTGTCAAGCCTGCTTTTGATGATTTTGTTCTGCCATCAAAGAAATATGCTGATGTTATCATACCACGGGGAGGGGATAACCATGTTGCAATTGATTTAATTGTACAACATATCCGGACAAAGCTTGGTCAGCATGACTTGTGCAAAATTTATCCCAATGTATATGTTATTCAATCGACATTCCAGGTAATTTCTTTGGGGATTTGCTTCTGGTAATGATTTAACAAATCTACTTGATGAACATTCCAATCTTCATATATTTTGTTTTTTCATCTTTTAGACCATGTATATTAACGTTCCTGAAGGCTCATGTGAACAGATACGGGGAATGCATACACTTATTCGTGATAGGGAGATAACAACACCTGACTTTGTCTTCTATTCAGATAGGCTAATTCGTCTGGTAAATTATCCCTTGTACTTCCTACTTTTAAATGAATGTGTTGATGTTGGTTACAAATGGGTTGTATGTTCTTTATTGTTGTAATGATTTGGAAAAAATGGCATTTAGGTTGTGGAGCATGGTCTTGGTCATCTGCCATTCACAGAGAAGCAGGTGGTCACTCCAACAGGTATATTATATAAGAATCCAACTCCTCTTTTTCCATTTTCTGAAAATATTATACCATAAACTTGTTAGTTGTGAGGTGGTGGATCTTTTGCGGAATAATGAAGCTCATTGTATTCATCACTTAGTTGTCCTTATTTTACTATGAAATGCCATTTATAGAGAAATTCAACCTGAGCTCTACATCATGAATCTTTTAAATCCATGCCGTCAATAATCCATGAAAATATATCAAGCAACCAGACTAATTTTCAAATTCCAACCTACCAATTAGGTGGTTGCTGAAACTAAACCATGCAAATCTTGCAGTGTAGAAGTGGGAAGGGGTGAAGGAATGGACGTTGTGGATATGTCATGATGGTCACTTTTAGGAAATTAAAGCTTGATTCTTATCATAGTTCTTTTTTTTTTTTTCATTATCAGTTTTATTTTACAAGACCACTGCTATGCTATATGGTATAAAATGCTTAGCGGTTAAAAAAATGTAAGTGCATCAATTAAGGGCAAATTGAGTATTGAAATGAAACGAGAATGTTGAAATATATCTATAATAATAGAAGAAAAGATAGAGTAAGAAGTTATTTATAAAAAGGTGGATGTAGCACCAATTAAGAATAAATTGAGAGAAAGACGACTTAAATGATTTGGGCATTTACAATTTAGACTTAGGATTGCACCGATATGAAGGAATGATTTGATATACATAGAGAAAAAAAGAGATAGAAGTATATTGAAAATTATATGGAAGGAAGTAATAAAGAAATATATGACATCTTTACATTGTATAGAAAGTATGACTCTAAACCAAGTAGAATGGGAAAAAAAAGGATTTGTGCAACCAACCCAACTAGTTTGCAATTAAGGATGTTATTTTATGATGCAATTTTATTTCTCATGAAATAGGTAATAATCATAGATTCGACTTGTTTAATTCTAGGGTGTTGTTTGGCATCACTTTCATTTTTTTTATTTTCAAAAATAAAAAAATAAAAAATTTAGTTTTTATTTTATCGCTAAATTTAAAAAATATAAATATGTTTGATATAGTCAATTATTTTAAAAAATATAAGCATAATGATGGTGGTTGAGATGGTGATAATGGTGGTGGATATGGTGGAGGCCATAATGGCAGTGGTGATGGTGCTGGCGATGTGGCAATGATAGGAATGATGGTGGGGGCGTCAATGATGTGGTGGTGGTGGTATGGTAGAGGTCATGGTGGTGGTGGTAGTTTGGTTGAGATGGTGGGGGTGGCAGTGATAGTGATTGTGGCAGTGCTGGCGGTAATGATGATGGTTCTAGCTATGCTGATGGTCGTGACAGTAATGATAATAGTTACGAGAATATTAATATTGGTGGTGAAATCATGATGGTAGCAATAGCATAGACGACATCAGCAATGGTGTAGTGATGGTGGTGATGATGAAGGTGGTGTCAGTAGCGGAGGTAAAAGATGTGTTTCTTATTTTTGAAAATAGTGGAAGTAAGATTTATTTATATTTTTATTTTTTTAGCAATAATATAAATGACTTTTGAAAAATAAAAAAATAAAAGTAAAAAAATATAAGCAATTTTAAATGAGCTTAAAATTTATGACTTTAGACTTGTATCATTGCAACAAACAGCTTTCTGGTTATCAAAATTTATTGAATGATCAGATCATGGTTTTGCCTAATAACACTAAAACCTAACATCTAAGAGTGCAAAAACTCTCAAACTAGTTAATTTACCGATCTGAACACCCATAACTCAGCATTAGGAAATAGTCATGCTCAATACTTCTATGGAAGTGGAAGAGATGTTAGTTTGATAAACTAGGAAAGAGGAAAGATGCAAGAGTAGCAGCAGTTGATTTTCATGTGGTGAGATTGAGCTTGCTCTTTTAGTTACCTCGGAAATTTATGTTTGTGTCCTTATGAATATGACTAATTGATGGGTTATTTCTATCACTACTTGCTACTTCTCCCATAATTTGGTTTTTATAATAAGTTAAATAAATATTCTTTTGTTTTGATTTCTTGTTAAGCTCAAATGATTTTTTTAATGATGAAATTCGTTATATATTTCAATTATGTTTTATAAATTATAAACATGTAAATATTCTCTTTCCCTTTAGTCAACAAGAAATGGAAAAGTTTGTCTAAATTCAACTAAGTTTCCTGTTTATCTATTTTGGGTTACCTTTGTTTTTTCTATTTTCTTTGTGTAGGATCTGTCTACACTGGAGTTGACTTTTGCAAGAAACTTTGTGGAGTGTCTATTATTCGAAGGTGAGCTTTGCATCAGGTATTAATTTAGTTTCTCCAATGAACTAATAGTGTCATAGAAGTTCAGAAGCATCTTAATTTAGTTCTGTTTGTTGGGCCTTGAATTTTCATTGTCTGTATACCATTTGATTAGGATCTCCATCACTTCATCTTAAATTGGTGTGGCTCCAATTCTTCTCCTAATATATTCATTTCTAAGCTCCCAGTTTTACCATGCATCCACTCCAAATAAGCTTTAAATCTCCATGTGCAATGCCTACTTAGAACATGGGCTAGCATGTTACAGCATATGATGCTGTATGTTGAGCACTAACAATGACAAAAGCACAGCACTGCCGAAAAAACTCCATAGGCACAGAAAGGTACTTTTCAGAAAACTTTTTATTTGAAATCTAGATGGCTACTTATTGCTTTATAGGGCAAATGTAAATGTTTTTGATATCTAAACAAATTGGTTGAGACATCTATATTTGACATCATCATCTTTGCTTAATGAGAATAACTGCATATGTTGCTTTTAAGTGTGATTCTTTTGTTGAAAGGTTTCAATATAAATATCTCATTAACTGGAAATGTTTACATGGATTTTAGCTAGTGAAATGTTTACATCGAAACCATTCAATGAAAATATGATACTTACAAGCAACATACTGATCCAGATCTAGGGATCTGACTTGGATTGATGAGTGCCACTTTAATCTGGACTGCACAATCCTAATGATCTTGACATCCAGACAAACCTTTTCATGGTTTCAGTATAAGAATAGAGGATAAGTCTTACCTTTTTTGTTTGGGTGGGCAGGGAGAGGGTGGAATAGGGGAATGATATTTCCTATTGTCAAAACTCATTCAATTTTAGAATGGTTCAATCTTAGAACTACAGATTTGTGAATAAATCCTCAGTTCTGTAGTCATTAAAGCATCTTGCATGGGCAGTTCAGATTTTACAAAAACACAAGTCCTTGAATGGATCTAATATTGGCCTTAAATTTCCTTTCCGGTTTCGATCTATAAGAAGAAGGTTGGAATATTTTCATGAAGAAAGAATTTACAAAACCTTCCTGAGCTCAGGTTAATATGATCATGTTCACATAGTGAGTTTGTACTTTGCACAAAACATTAAATTGGAAACGAGATGTTTAGATGTGGACCTGAATGGTTCTAAAACTTGGGAAAGATTCTGAGTTTGGCCAAAACTAAGCTGTCACCTGTCGGGTGAAATCCATTGTATAAATAAGTTATGATGTAACTTTTTTTTAAGTATGAAACTTACGTGTAGTGCACTACATGCATACTATTTAGTTCTGTCTTTATCTCTCTCCTATTTTTCTCTTTCTATCACCTACTTAACTGCAGGCTGCTCTGGAAAAAAGAGAGATAGACGGAATCAAACACTGCACACATAGGGCACTACACCTAAGTTCCATCCTTTTTTTTATTACATTTCTCCCAACATCAGCACTATGTACTCTTGATTGAACTTAGAACTGTGGGCTTTTCGAAGTTCTAGAACTGTTCAATATGTATAAAGAATATTAAAAGAAAAGGTGTGAAGTTATTGATATAATTCTCTATCCAAAAATTCAAATCTTATAGGCATTTAAATTATCATATTTTATATTTAAATAACATGTTCATAAGGTGTGGCTATAGTTTTACGCTGGCCGTCAACTTACTGTAACCCTTCTCCTTTATCCAGGCTTAGAACTGGCTATGTATAAAAAACTCATACATAGGCAGAGTTATAGATGAGCTTACTAGATATATTCAGGATATTGCATGGTGCATATTATTTGCAGATAATGTAGTACTAATAGATAAAATTAAGGCTGAAATTAATCGTAAGTTAGAAGTATAGCGAAATGCGTTATAATCTAAAGGTTTTAGATTAAATAGGACAAAGACAGAATACATAGAATGCAATTTTAGTATAATTAGAAATGAAGATGAATATAGAATACAAATTGGAGACCATGAAGTTACTAAAAATGATTATTTTCGGTATTTAGGATCGACTATATGAAAGGAGAGATTGAGCATGATGTTATCCATAAGATTAAAGTAGGTTGGAATATTATGTGATCGTAAAATACCTGAGAAGTTTAAAGAAAAGTTTTATAGGACAACTATAAGACCATTTATGTTTTATAGCACGAAATGTTGGACAGTTAAAAAAATATATGTACATAAAATGAATGTGACGGAAATGAGAATGTTAAGATGATGTGTGGTAATATAAAAAAAGATAAAATAAAAAATAAAATCATTCGTAAAAAGGTAGAGGTAGCTCCAATCGAGGATAAATTAAGGGAAAGACAACTTAGATGATTTGGATATATGCAACATAGACTTAGAAATGCACTTGTGCGAAAAAATGACTTAATACATGCAGGAAAAAAAAGAGATACAGGTAGACCAAAAATCATATGGGAGAAAGTGATAAAAAAAGACTTATAATTTTTACATCTTACAAAAAATATGAATTAGAATAGAACTGAATGGAGAAAAAGGATTCATATAGCTGACCCGAAGTAGTTTGGGATTAAGGTTTTGTTGTTGTATATTTAAATAACATATTGCTTTTAATTTTTAACACTTTTTAAAAATAAAATTTTGATTGTATTAGTACAGAACTAGTGACAATGGCATTAGATTCTTCAAATGATGTCTAACTGTTTCCCTGGACTTTGTTTATGTTTCTTCAGTTATTCTGCTTTTCTTTAATTCTGCTTTTGTTTGTTAATTTTCAAGCAAACTGTTGAAATTAGAACTAAAACCACCAGTACCAAAAGTCATTTGGTTCAGTTGAATGGAAATTGAGATTAAAACCTTGACTAGAACTTTATTCATTGGTGCTGTTAATGATTGTTATCGATCATTTGGCTACCTTGGTCTTTATTTACTTGTACTGCTAATGATTGTAGTTATTGGCATGGTTTCAAGTCCTTGACGGGATGTCCTGTGGAATGTCAGAATGTCATAATAGGTTACCATCTCAAGTGTTGAGGCAGGACCATCCCACCATTGTTGGCGCATCTTTAGACACCCCTTTATCCTAAGTGTTGCTACAGGCATGACGGTGGGGTGTCTATTCTTTAAAAAAATTGGGATGGCCTTGTCCCATCGAATTTAAAACCTTGGTTATTGGTTTGACATGACAGTATATGTGCAAGTGCATGATACACAGTTACGGCACATTATCGATCGACTAACATTGTGAAACGATATAAAACAATAAAGTCGATTGTAACTTTTCAAAACTACAACTCAATATTCTCATCTCTATGGTCTTGTTTATTAGTATGAATCATTATTATTGCCATTGAGCCATTAAAATGTTGTCAACCTCGCAAATTTGTTAAGCTCTCTTACATCTTCAAGTCATGTAATAATGTGGAACGGAATCACTGCCCCACTTTGTCTGCCTTTTTCGCACACCCCCCCCCCCGGGCCCCACCCCAAACTGATTTCTGGTGCTTCATCATCCAAAGTTTCCCTTAGTCATCCCCATTTGAGAGCATTAAACTATGTTCTTATAACGTCAAAGGACACTATTAACATCTGCAAATAAAATATAGATGAACTTAATAAAAAATTTGAGAATCAGATCATCCATTGCAAGTGTAAAAAGCAAAGGGCTAACGACCAACATTGTTATATGGCCATTACAATCAGGAATTGACCTTTACTGTAGCAAGCACACTAATGTTTACATTTTACTGGTATGAAATGACTCATGTTGCCATAGCAATTAATGCTTGTGCCTCAAGAAGTGGACACCCTAATCTTTACTATAATTTATAAAATTCAAGAATTTGCTAGAACTATTGATTGCATCTGGAAATGGAAAAACTTTGGGATATGGTTTTAACCAAAACATGTTGAAAATAACAATTAGGTAGCGTCTGGTTACTAGCTAAGTGGTGGTTAGCATGCGGCTATCCACTTGACCAGTTTATTTGTGGTGGGGGTGGGGGTGGGGGTGGGGGAGGGGGGACTAAATAGAGGATATTACTAACATGGAGATAATTTATGAAGGGATGGATACCTAGATTTGAATGTCTCATTGCTGATTAGGCATCTGGCATCCAAATGCTGCTGCAATGTTTTATTGCTACCTATTTAGCACTGTTCCTATTTGGTTGGTTGCAGTGGTGAAAGCATGGAGAATGCTTTGCGGGCATGTTGTAAAGGAATAAAAATTGGTAAAATTCTTATTCACCGTGACGGAGACAATGGCAAACAGGTAAGCATTTAAGATAACATCTGCTGCATTATTTTCTTTAATGAATTGATATTGCTTATTTCTTGCACCTAAATCAATTAATTTTTGTTAAATGTACATGTTCCATTTGCTTTTGTCCTAAACAGCTAATTTATCAGAAGTTGCCTAATGATATCTCAGAACGGCATGTTCTACTTTTAGACCCTGTGCTTGCTACAGGTCAGTTCCATGCCTTTTTTTTTTTTTTTCCTTTTCTTTTTTAAAAAATTGTAGCATGTTTATAAGGTTGAAAATTTACTGAAAATTATCATATTTTTGGTCTGAGTCACCCATTGCTTATTGATTAATACATAGAATTGATCCTTAATTTTCAACTCCCTTCAGCAGCTATGCTATATATCTCTTGTTAATTTCTATATCTCCTGAACTTTTTTCCCTTTTTTTTAGAAAATTGAGTAAAGCTTTTTAATTCCCTATAATGTTCTAGATATAATTTAATCTGTAGTTTTCATGCTTAGCGGGTAATTTTTTAAGTGGTACTTTGTTTTATGCACAACTTTTTTCATTAATGAGAGGGTAAACCATTTATGGTCCTAGGTAACTCGGCTAATCAAGCTATAGAACTTCTCATACAAAAGGGAGTTCCTGAGAGTCGGATAATATTCCTCAACCTCATATCTGTGAGTGCCCTGTTGTATTAAAAAACTACCGATGGCTTGCCAATTTTTTGTTGAGATTTGTATTGATTGATTTTTGCTTTTGCTGATTGATTCAGGCACCTGAGGGGATTCATTGTGTATGTAAACGGTTCCCATCTTTGAAGATTGTCACTTCAGAGATTGATGTTGCGTTGAATGAGGAATTCCGAGTTATCCCAGGATTGGGCGAGTTTGGTGACCGCTACTTCGGAACTGATGTTTGACAGTGGATTTGGGTTTCATCATTAGGTGATCTCTTCTTTATATTGTGATTGATTCTCATGATTAATACTCGGAACAGAACGTATTTTAAGGATTCAGTTTATAGGTGCGGCAGTTACAATCAATTTTTAGATTGTTATTGCTTGAATATTTTACATACAGGAGGAATTGAAGGACGCAATATTTTAGTTGATGGAGGAACCACGCTTCTACTTGATCTTATTATCATAGCATTTTGCACTTAATAATATTCTATTCTCTCTCTCTGTATAGAAAATTTAGGTTATGCGATGGACGTCATTTAGTATGTAATCCTCATTTCTCCCTTGAATCATAAAGCCAAGCCAACCCCTGTGATAAAGCTTGATTGTCATTGGAGCTCATCGACCGCTTCATTTCTGCTGCCTGATATGGTCGCCATGGGTAAGTCGGTTTTGACACCCTGGTCCTTTTCGGTGACAGCTTGATGACCTTATGCAAGCTTATCGACCATAACGATGCCACAATAAAGCGATGTGCGGAGCTGCTGCTTGAATAGCCTCTTTTGTCCAGAAAAAAATTGGATTTAGGGCCTGTTTAACTGCTCCTATAGGTAATGCGTGAGATTATCTAGTTATAGGTTCGGGCGTTTTTGGAAGAATTTTAGAAGTGAATCATCTACGAGGTTTTTTATGTTCTTTGATGCATTATTATCTTTATTATTCTGGGATTTTATGTTCAACGGTTTGCCGCCGCAGCTTTATCAAGGACAAGCATGTGCCGGCAACCAAACAGCCCTTGTTAAGTAACGAATATTATTTACAAGCAGCAGGAGCTCCAAGGTTGCATAACAAAATAGGGATTGTACATCACTCTTAATACATATTTTCACAATTGTATGTCGGAAAGGTTGCGCAAATGAAGAAGTAATGTTTCTCCCACCAATAACCTGTTCTCAGCGTCTCAGATGTATGGATTATTCGAATGGTTTGCTTGGTGTCCAAATAGGCCGATTCCGTTCTGGGCTAAAAATCATCATATCTCCCCAAGTCAACTTAACTTGACTTGAATTGTGGTTATCAAGGATACATTTAAAACCTGAATCAATTCTAATTTTTGTCAATCTAGAAACAGTTTAACCATAAATGTTAACGCAGAATGATTTTACTAACAAACACTCAAAAAGATAAAGAAAAGTTAGACAAACACTCAAAAAGATTAAGTAACAAACACTCAAAAAGATTAAGAAAAGTTAGACCTCCAACAAATGATGTTATTCACGTTTCTCATTTTCTTATTCATAACTTTTCTTTTCAGTTACCAAGGCCCAAATCTATATACCTGCTCCCACCAACATTTGGTTCACTATACCAAACTTTTGCCAGAAATTTAACTAAACTGTCACCACAACGAGGAACGGAAGTATGCACTATCCAGATCACATGCTTAAGCTCAGTCCCGTCGCCAATCTTAGCTAAAATAAAAAATTAGTGGATGACCAATCATGACCAATCAGCCATGTCCCAGGTTTATGAAAGCAGTTCAATAGGTTTTTTATGAGATTGCAATAGAAACTGAAGCAACCACAACACCAGGCTAGTAGTTTACTGAAGCAGCATGGCTTTGTACAAACGCTTAAACGCTTAGTTACAGGTGAAATTAGCATCAATACTCTGAACCACTTCACTGTTTAAAACAAGGATCAATGAAGATGTGCATCGGACCATATTGGATTTTATAGAATGTACAATATTTACATATGGTTGCATGATCACATGTCGATCACTTGTAAAATCTATCCAGCCACAGTAACCTAAAAGTATTTCGTAATTCTTAATATTCAAGATTCTAGACCAATGATTCACTTGCAATATTTTCAGAAAATAGTTACCTGAGTGTTCAAATTGTAAAGGTGTACCCACGTCAGCGTCAAAGAGACTACAAATAAAGACAAGGGCAACAATCCTCATATGACAATTACTGTACCACAGTACTCGGTCTTAACTAATTGTAACTCTTAATTTAGTATCAGAATTTACATAAATAGGTAACGGCTGAGTTTAGAAAAAACAGTACAGTACCTTCATGCCACCAGTCTTCATCATTTAACATGTATCAAATTGCAGCTGACATGAGAAAAGATCGAATGCGTTGCAACAGCTCAGCCTTCACAGAATCAGGCACCGATGCTGCATTATAGCAGTTCACAATGATAGGATCATCATAACAGCAAAAACAGAAGACAATGCAGTTAGGCAGCCAAAAGAAAAAATGTAGTTTCTCTTCTTGCTAATTAAATTAGGACAACACCAGAAATGTTATCCTTTTTTCCTTATAAAATAAAATAGCATCAGTGATAAAAAGAATACAACATATGCACATCCAGCAGCATTAGTACAATGAAGACAATTTATACAAATATTGCTGCAGCATGTAGGATTTTAAGCCGAAAGATAAAAATATATCCCAATACTTCTATGCCTAGAAGTACTTCTACTGTATAAGAAGGACGATGACAACAAAGCCTTAATCCCAAACTAGTTGCGGATGGCTTCATGAACCCTCTTTCTTCCTTCTGTTCAGTTTAGAGTCATATTTTTTGAATGATAATATTTACTGACTGATCATGCATTTACTATTTCCAGAAGCCCTAGTTTGTGTTTGTTTTTTTTTTCCCTCTTTTCTATCATTCGGGATCCAAGCTAATAAATTTTCTTCCCATTTATTACTAATAATTTGCAGCCCAAAACAATACAGTAACATACTTTTCATCACCACAAATTCCTGCATACCCTATGGAACCTAACACAAAAGTAACTAATGCAAAGAGCAGTAACATAGTTAAATATGAACCAGTAGTGAACATAATAGTAGTAGCAGTCACTAGTAAAATTATTTGGCAAAAAAGCTTCACCAGCATGTTCAATTTGAGAGCAGGTTGTGAAAACTTCCCATAATCACTGAAACTTATGCTAATGAACATATTTTTCGGAGAAATAATTATATTTGTGAAAAAAGAACTACAAGAGTTTGTTGTAATTGAAGTTGAAGAGGGTTTACACCACAACTTCCACAATTATCAGGAAGAATTGAGCAGTTTAGTTGGTTTGCAGTGGAAGCCCATATCAAGTACTACTACTACCACTACCACTACTACCACTACCACTACCACTACTACCACCACCACCACCACCACCACCACCACCACCACGACTACCACTACGACTACGACTACTATCATTATCACTACCACGACGACCACTACCACTACCACTACCACCACCACCACTACCACTACCACTACTACGACTACTACTACTATCACTATCACTACCATCACTACCACTACCACCACGACTACCACTACCATCACTACACCTACCACCACGACGACCACTACCACTACCACCACTACCACCACTACCACTACCACCACTACCACGACGACCACTACCACCACTACCACGATGACCACTACCACTACCACTACTACCACGACCACTACCACTACCACTACCACTACCACCACTACCACTACCACCACCACGACCACTACCACTACCACGACCACGACCACGACCACTACCACTACCACCACTACCACTACCACTACCACCACCACCACGACCACTACCACTACTACGACCACTACCACCACTACCACTTCCACTACCACCACCACCACCACCACTACGACTACTACTACTACCACTACTACTACGACTACTACTACTACTACTACTACGACGACTACTACTACTACTATTACTACTACTACTACTACTACCTTTATAAGTTTGGCTCACGAGGGGTTTTGGTAATTTTCTAACAATCAATCAGAGGGATTATATATATATATATATATATATATAGGAGAGGCAATTTAGTTCACACAAAACAACTAGCTTGGTTGTTCCCTAGGAAAAAAAGGCAGAATATCCTTATAAAGTTGGTAGGCATGAGAGTTTTGTCTCATCGAGCTTGTACAAATATCATGAGACATTGGTTACCAATATCTCTCTCTCTCTCTCTACTGTCCGTCTTTCTCCCACTGCCCATTATAACACCATCCTCCCCACCTCTCCCTTGTGAGATCCTGTGCTAGCATGTTATTATATATTCGAATGCTTGCATAATATGGTTGGACTACGCACTTCATGTCAACTCCTAAAAAAGTAGAGTTAATGATTTTAAAATCATTAATAGGCCTTTCCAAATGAACATCCAAACCATTGAATATAATACACTATTAAAACATGTCCAGAAACCAAAATTTCTAGGTTTTGGTGATCTATAACTCAACTATCAAGCAGATTTTAAAATGGACTATTGTGATAGTATGGCACCATATTTTACTATGATTTAATTACAATAGCCTAGTAAAGTTAAGTTTATCCATGTTTTAAGATGCATAAATCATGAGCCATAAAGTGGATTTTCTTTTTACATGCCCTATCATACAATAGAATTAATATTTTTCATATTTGCACCAACTTGATGGATGGGTTATAGAACACTAGAATATATGAATTTTGGTTTATAAGCATTTCTTATAGTGTAAATTATGTTTAACAGTTAGGATCTTGAACATGAATGGTCCATCATTGATTTTGAATAATTAACTCTATTTTCAAGTAGCTAACATAAAGTGTATGGTTCAATGCCCTCTCTCTCTCTCTCTCTCTCTCTCACAAACACACACACAAACATATAAGCATTTCTTATAGTGTAGATCACGTTTCACAATTGGGATCTTGAATATGAATAGTCCATCATTGATTTTGAATCATTAACTCTATTTTCAAGTAGCTAACATAAAGTGTAAAGTTCAACACACACACACTCTCTCTCTCTCACACACACACATACATACAGACACGCACATATGTACATGCATACATGTATATACATGTACACACACATGTATATAAATGTGCACGCGCATGTGCACACATATACATATCCAAATACATATACATACATGTGTATACATAGAGATCTATACACTATCCAATAAATGTCAAAATATAACATATCCAAAAAAAGTGGTTGCATCTCCATCCACATTTACATCATGCTCCCTCCCAAACCTGGCTGCCAAATCACAAGGCCTCCTCAGCTTCTTCATAAACATGATAGATACAAAAATCACACAACTCAAAATATTCCTAATGTCTATAATGAGAGTTATTCTTCAAGGGGTGTGCTCAACCTCCCTCATATTAGCAAGCAAAGTTTGAGAAATCACATTCAACAAGGATCTGGAGAAGGAGGGGGGAAGGGGGAGAGGGGGAGGGGGGGGGCTGGGGCTTAATAAAGAATGCAATAAGCAAAGCAAATAAACCTTTCAAAGAACCTATGGATGTTGCTAGTTAAATGAACAAGAATAATGATTACAATTTCACAACACTCCGGCCATACAACAAGAGTTTTTCTTTACCGAAAAAACAGCATGGATTCATAATATGACAATAATTTTCACGTGCATAAGGCACAATAACGAGATTAAGTAGATACGTATGAACATGGAGAATGAAGAATTATTATTAGAAAGACTCACCTCTTCCTTTTGGAGTGACAATGTGGACAAGATCATCCACTGTAACATTATTTCTTCCTTTCTTCCTGGCATGGGCCCTAAGGGAAAAAGGTGCTATTAATTACATAAAAAGGAAATAATTACCATGTGGTTGAACAAAGACTAAGATTGAAGAATCTAGTGGTCCTAATAGAAGAATGTCTGAAAGCAGAAACAAAACCAGTAAAAACAGAGCAAGAGCTCAGATTAGCTTATGCAAATCAAAAGCATTCATAAATGTGAACTAGAAAGCTATGCTCCCATCCTCTGGTGCAAATGGCTACAGTGAATATCATAAAAGTAGCCATGCGGATGAAGCAATTGTCCTGACGATTGACACAGTACATACAATGATGCCAAGAGAGGACAAAAGCCCCTAGTGCACTGATTTTTTTTTAAAGCAAAAACCTTTTTTCATTATTCTTTTGCTGTCAGTCAATGTCTTTTTGTGCACACAAACCAAGTCTCTAAATCAATGATTTCTATTAAGGCAGCAAAACCTCAAATTAGCCCATGACATAACAACATTTATATCTCAATCATATCTGTTATGTCCAACAAGCATTGTTCAACCCATTTGGCTTGTAAATCCTTTGACACCTTTGTTATAAGGATCTCATCCCCTAATAAAAAAATTCTAGAAAAAATCTACAATGTATTGATAACTGGATAGTAGGCACATGACAATCGGGAGTTTTCACAGTGGATAGAAGGCGCCATGCAAGGATTTAAATCCTATGGGGCAAGGGTGTCCCTGTTTCTCTATGGATAAGGACGCCCCACTGTCCCATCTTGTCCCAATAGCCATTCTAATAGAGCATCTTGGTAGGTACCTATTGTCTCTCTCCCCTTCTCCTTTCCTTCATTTCTTTACTTTCTTTATTTTTTCTTTCCTTTCTTCTTTTTTCTTTCTTTCCTTTTTCTTTTTCTTTTATCTTCTTCCTTCTTTCCTTCCTTTCTTTTCTTCTCCCTTCTATTCTTTCTTTCCTTTCCTTGCTTCTTTCTTTCCTTTATTTTTTCTTCTCCCTTCGTTTCTCTCTCATTTTTCTTCTTCTTTCCTTCTACTATTTCCTTTCTTTCTTTCCCAACGTGGATGGGTTTTAAAGTGCCACCACCATCTTAGTCCTGTTTTCCCAGAAAAATGGGACAAGATGGATAGGATGCCCCCCATCCCACTAGGCCTTAAATTCTTGGCACTTTGAACCTAAAGCAAGCCATTAAAACATATCAATAATTCTTCTTACTATGTCTCAAAAATCAGTATTTCAATCAACTTCGTCCAAAAAATTGGAAAAATATCAAAGGCAAAGCTATAAAACATCACCAACCTAACATCATAAATTATTAACATAACAAGTTATACCTTAATATATTTCATTCAAAGATTAAAACATGCATTATTTTCAGTAGACTACTATAGCTTATGATCAGCAACATATCACTAGCAATTAATGCATCAATAAGCTTGGGCCAAGACCTTTGTCTGATGGCCGTCTCCCTTCCAAATGGTCTAGTCGCTATTTTGTATAAGGGAATCTCCCTTCAAATTTCATTTTGCAAATTTTGATCATTTGAATTTCAAAATGCACTCAACTAGTCCATCCATAAATCACCTATCATTTTCAATTCTATTAATATTGACATGGAAGAAGTAGGGGTGCAAGAGGTCGCCCATCTATATAAGGGGCCTTTAAGTTTTGCATCGCATCTTGAATCAATAGTTGCTCAAATTGGAAGAACCCATTCATCTTCATCCTAATGTAATGCTATCTCCTTCTTAGCATTCATCAAATCCATCCTATATGTAACCCATGGCCACACCTAAGCACTTTTACTAATGGCTCCCATAGTTTCAAAGCAAATTCCACATTATTCCAAAATTTGGAGTCTAAAACCATGCCTAGGATTTCCCTTTCTCAATCTTTATTGCACCATTTAGAATTCTCCCAACCACTAACTCCTTACTCATCATATTTTCCAAGCTCAAAAAAATAGCAAACGAAATCTTTGTTGTTCTCACCAAATCCCTTTTATTAATAAACTTTCTCATCATGCTTAGTGTTAACCATATAAAACTGTGTTGGCGCATAGCACTCGATCTAATCCAAAAGTATAGCCGCCACTATAGTGGCTTTTTACCTACTAATCAAGTGTTATAGGCCTAGGCACCATAAGAGGCTGCTACAGCACATAGCGTAATAGTTTACAAGGATTGGAGCTTCCATTGCTCACCCATCCCACAAGCCCCTTGTTCCTGATTCACATCATGTGTTAAGGGGATTCTACTAGCCACACCCACCTAGCACTTCACACCAACATGCAAATAGTAGTTGATAACATGTTATCTAGTCCTTGGTGTCACTTGTTTTTTATTTTAATTATTAGATTAATATATTGATGGTGTGTTTTGACAATTACTTATAGATGAGAACTCTAAGTGTCCACGCATATAAATATATCTATCTACACTCTTAAAAATTAGTATTCAATAACAAAAATACATTTATATATATTATTCTTGATGTGCAAGACTCATTTGGTACTTCAATGTCTTTTAAATGAATTGAATCAATCGACTTTGTAGCCAAGCTTTGGGATTTTTAAACGAACGTACACTTGAACCATAGAATTGCAACATGGAGTCTTTTGTCCTAGCCAAATGGCAAAACTATAGTAGGCTTATGATTGTCAAAATAAAACAATCCCTGAACAAGAGTCAAAAATCTTTCTAGCAAATTAATGATATCAAGGGCATAGTAATAATCATTCATCTTCATTATTTTCCCAACATAACATTCATCAATTAGATCCTCAAAATATGTCATTAAGGATGCCTAGAGAGAGCCATCCATAAGCAGCTCGCAGTCTGGTTAGAAATCTGGCTCAATATGAGCTTTCTTTGTCAATAAAAGAGCTGAGCTTATAAAATTTCATAAATCAGTACACATATACTAACATATGCTAATCTAATCACTATTTATCGACATAAATAAAATTTTATATTTGTAATCAAATTTGTACTATAAGTAAAAAGAATATTCAAAACCTGAAATGTTTAAATTATTTCAACCCTTGGATTAAAAATTTTAATAGTCGAGATCTCGATTATGACCAAATTCAGCCTAAAACATTTCATAATGAATCCTACAGCCTTAGCATCACCCAATGCCATTGCTCTTTCTCTCCCCCCCTCCCTCCCTCCCCATTAGCTGGAGCTCTCAAACTTTCACCTCCATCTTGATATTGAAGAACCAGTGATCTCCAGTGCCACTTATACTCCTAAATGTCTTCAAATCCTAGCTTGTTAGTCCAATAGAAGGAAAGAAAGAAATAGAGAAAAATGTTCCCAGTTCCTCTCTTGCCCCCCCCTCCTCCCCATTTGTTAGAGCTCCCAACCTTTCTCCTCCATCATTGATAGTAATGAAGACTTGGTGACCTCCATTGCCACTTCTAATCAATGTCTTCAGACCCTAGCTTGTCAGTCCAAAGACAAAAAGAGAGGAAAAAATGACCTCCATGATTGGACTTTGGTGATCGAGACCTAAGAGGTCAATGTGCTTCCTCTTTAAGAGTTGATCATCAAGCAAAGTTCCATCAGTCCATCACCTCAAATCCCCTTTCTCCTCATCATAATGTTAGCTGAGCCAAACAAGACAAGCTTAGGCAATGCTGACCCTACATGAGTCAAGCTTAAGCTAGGTCTCACAAGATATCACAAACATGAGCTTGGCATGAGATATGGTTGAGAAGCACCAAGTCTTAGTTATCAAAAGCAGGTATGGGTGCAGGTGCATAGGAACAAGGAAGCAGCAACTAGGAATATAAATATCAAACGGGTCAGGTAGCCTGTGGCACCAGAGGTGGCAATTCGTGTTATCATGTTGTATTCGGATCATATCGAAATTAAGGCATAACACTATATGGATCGACATGAAAACAACATAATTAATTAATTGTGTCAAAAATCTAAACACAAACATGACTCGATTATTAAACTGATAATACAACATGGCACATGTAACCCATTTAATAAACAGATTATGTTGGATTGACATAATACGACTTATTAAATATGAATAGACATGACTCACTTAACATGAATAGACACGATCTACCTAACAAAACAAAAGTAACCTTCCCCTTTTTTCATAATTACATACTAAGTACTCTTTATATGAAAGAAAAAAATAAATGAGAGAAGTAAAAATGTCATTAATTAATTGGGTTCTCGTCATGTTATTTTTGGGTTGGCAAGTTAACATTTGACACGGCATGATTATTTCGTGTCATAATCGTGTCGATACGATTATGACACAACCACTTAAGATTAACTCACCCAATTATTTCGTGTTAGGTACGAGTCATGTTCACATGTCGTGTCCAGTTTTGCCACCCCTGTGGCACGGTCCAGCTCAGTACAATGCGGGCCATGCTGGGCATGAACGGTTGCTACAATAACTATGCCGGACAAGGCACGACACAACCCTCCCTCGATTATGCCAGACCAAGCCGTGCCAGCCCACAGGCCATGTCATCATGACAGCTCATGGCATGCAAGCCCGATATAGGCCAAGCATGCAACCTGACCTAGCATGTGATGGCTACCTATGGCCTGTTTACACATTTTTATATTTTTGCCTCTTGCAACATTAATAAACGGCGAGTTTCATGGGTTTTCTTATCCATTTCTTAAAATAATAAAAAAAAAAAAGATCCTTTTACCCTTTCCAACAACCAAAAAATTAGTTTAAGAAACCCAAATTAGTTTACAAAATCAAAAAAAAAAAAAATGCCTAGCTTTTTAGTCCTGCATGGGCCAGCATGGCATAATTGGGCCATGGGCCTTAGGGTCGTGTTGGCTCCCTTGGATTTATGAGCCGTGCTAACACAACCCATAATAGGAGCCGCATCAAGTGAGCATAGCATGACAACCTATTGAAGCGATGCCCACATAGCCCAACCCGTCTGACACCTTTAATTAGGAAGTGGGTGGAGGGAGAAGTTTCCAAGGGGATTTGAAAGCAGACATCACTTTAATTGAAAAATTCCTACTACTAAGAGTCAAGCACAAGCTAGTCACAACTTGCACAAGTTTGGCTCATCTACACGCCAATCTTTCATATGACAAAAGCTTGCAAGGCATAATTGGAGAACAACGAGAATAATGGAAAGAATAATAATAATCATAACAATAGAATCACTGAATGTCTCACCACAAGAAAAAGATGGTATGAAGCATAAATGATCCTAGAAAACAGGATTATATAAGAGGTAGAGGACTTGTTCATCATGCAAAATCAAAACTTGATTGCATGAATGGAATAAATGAATCTAGCGAGTGAAGTTCAAATCAGATAATATATTGTTGATTTTATTTCAATATAAATAAAACAAGATATATAATATTAAAACAAGAACTAAAATATAATTCTGGCAATTTTTTTTTTTAAAGAATGAATACTATAAGTTCGTCTAGTTAACTCTTGATGCAGAATTAGATGGTGAGAAAAAATTGAAACAATAAGAAATATGCAAATTTTAAAATTTTGCATGGATTATCTACTAAAGACAATTCATGATATGAATTTGTTAATAAATAGTCAAATGTGTATGGATCATGCTGCTTACATTTAAATATGGCAGACCATTGAAGTTTCTTAACATATTGGATCAAATATATACCATAAATATTGCCACATGAATCAGGTAAAGAAAATTGGGGAAAACATGAAGTGCCAGTTCATTTATGAAAAAGTTAATAATGGTCAATTGAGGTCAATCTTTTGTTAGTTCATTTATACAAACTAAAATAACGATTGTTCAGTTTAGTAGGTTTGATTTCTTGAACATGTATATGGAATACTGGCTCCTTAACTAATGACATAATTTAATATAACAACAATCATCATCGTCATCATCATAAAACAAACTTAATCCTTCAGGTGAAGACAAATCAAATTACATGACGAACAAAATTAAACCGAGGGGATCCAAACCTGCAAATAGCTTTCATTTCGTCCCTCCAGCCGCACTCGATGAGCCTCTCTCTCAAAAGCTCCATCAATTTCTCCTTCTCCCCACTCTCGATCAACTTTAAAACCAAAATCCACTTCATTAACAACTGCAGAAAGAACCCCAGTCTACCAAATTCCCCTCCCTTCTTCCTTTCCTCACTCCCCACGCCTATCGCACAAAACCCTAACTTTCGACCTAAGAACAAATACCGATCATCCAAACCCCCGGAATCCCAGCCTCCTCTCTCATTCCATCTGGAGGGGTTCCGAAGAGAATTGGGTCAAGAGAAGAGAAGTTCTCGATACCTTGATGTTGATGATTTCTTGAAGGGTGGGCTCTTTCTCGGGTTCTTCATCGGCGTCCGGCGTGGGGGGTCGATTGATCGAAGACCTCCTGATTATTAGGAGAGAAAAACAGATCAAAGATAGAGGGAAAAAATCGCAATTCTAAGCTAAAAATCAAGAAAATAAGAGAAGAGGCGATCGCTTACATCTCTTCTCGGCCCCTTATCCCCTCTCTCTCTCTCTCTCTCTCTCTCTCTCTCTCTCTCTCTCGTTTCGAAGGAGGAATGCTTCGCGGAGCTTCGCGACTCTCGTCTCACTGCCTGATCTCCGTCCCCGTCCGCTCAGAAAGGAGAAGGTTGTGGTATGCTGAACCGCGGATAAGTATAAGAGAGAGGAAATTGAAATATCTAAAAAGCTCTAATCAATTTAACGGTTGATTAATAACCGTTGTTAAGATATTCTCCAGATTCTAATCACGCCGTACACTGGCTCTAAGGTGCGGCAACGTGTCCTCCAATGCACTTCGGCAACGTGTCTCCTTATGCGCCCGAGGTCAAAGTGCGTTTGGTTTTTTTGATAGAGAAAAGTTTTATTCTTCCTATTTATTTTCTTAAAATAAAATTTATAGAAAAAAAATAAATCCTATCACAATTGGTTGATAAAAAATTTTATATAAAAAAAAATATAATTCAACTATAATATCTCTAAACTAATGATTACATAAAAATTAATATAATATAATATAATATATTATAGTATAATATATTATTTTTATAATATAATATTAAATTATAAAAATAATTACATTAAAAGTATATTAATTTATTTAAAATTTTTTTATTTATTTTATTTATTTTATTTAATTGAGTATGCCAACTACTTTAAAATTTTCAATTGATACATTTTTTTTAAAGAGCTATCAATAGAGTGCTGACGAACTACAATAAGGTAAACTAACAAAAATTGAGGGAATGCAAAGGAGAAGCGACTAGCATTCTTCTCTTTCACCTCTTCACCTGCTTCTTTTAGGGTTTGAGGATTCGATCTCTTCCAAACAAAACTATGGTTTCATCTTCTCCTCTGACGAGCATGATGCTGAGGAAGAGCCAAAGACATCGAGGAGAGAACGTAGACAAATTTGCCACTGGATTATTGACCCATAAGCGCACTTTTGTGTATAATAACAAATATAACCATTAAGTTTTGCCAAGAGAATAGGATTTAGTTATTTGAACGAGTTTCTTTGATGAAAGCAAAGCTTTGTCCATCAAGTTCACATTTCATGTATGTCTTGAACAATTTTTTTCTTCAAAAAGAATCATCAAAAAAATTATTTTTTTTACCAGTTAATTGCATTAGTTGAGGTTATGATTTTCAAAATCATCACTTCCCCTTATGATTTAAATATTTTATTTTTTTTAATTTTTTAATTTTTTTTCTAAACTTGAAGTGAAGTTGACGGATCATTTGTTGACTTTACTTGAATTTTCAAAAAAATTAAAAAAAAAATAAAATTGTTTGTTGAACAAATTTAAAGTTTCCTGCTGCTCTATGGTCGGAACTTAAAAGAGTTCATTTCAATTGGCGATTTCAAAACACTACCAATTTTTCACGGAGCGCCGAGTCTGCAGTAAAAGGAAACCATAAATCATCTCATCAGCATACAATTTCAATTTTTTATTTTTTTATAAAATTAAAATGAAACTAGCAAATGGCTGACCAACTTCACTTTAAGTTTAGCAAAAAGAAATCCTCCTCAAAGAAAAAATAAAATACTTAAATCATTAAGTGAAGTGATAATTTTGAAAACTGCGACCTCAACTGACGATTTCTTTTCTCCTTTTTTTTTTTTTTTTTTTTTTTTTTTTTTTTGCTAATTTGAAGTGAAATCACCAAATTATTTGCTGACTTTACTTAAAATTTCGTAAAGAAATTAAAAAAAATAGAAATCATCCACTGAACAGATGATTTGGCCTAGAAGGAAATTATTGATTGAACAAATGATTTTGGCTAGACCAAGCAGACGATTTCAACCACACTAGCAGCCCAGCTGACAGAATTTTTTTTATATAATTTTGTTATTAAAAAGAAATCCTAAAATCTCTACCACCTTCGAATAATCCTCATTACAAGTAGAATTTAGCGAAACTTGACCAGTTCATTCAATTGCCTGTTGGGCTTACGCAAGTTTTTAGCCCATAGCCTGGGCCAACCCTTAGTTTAATCCCAATTGAATCCCAGGTTTAAATAAGCTTTAAGTATAGAGATTTGATAAGGCCTGGTGGGTTAATATTTCTGGATTCTTGGAATTGGTTCCATCCAGTCCATAAACACTGAACCTTCCCTAACCCATTCCTGTGGGATTAAAAAGCGAAAAACAAAGTAAGAGGGGGAAAAACACTCAAGAGTCGAGCAACTTAACGAGGGCATCATCGCAATAGCTAAACGCTTGCACCATAATCTAGCAACAACCTTCCCATAACATTCTGTAGAACCCCTAAAGGAAATAATCATGCTTTGCCATTGCCAAAGAATGAAGTTTACGCTTCATTGACATTGACATTAAATCTAAGATCTCCAGTTTGTAATAAGCATCTGATTTGTATAATGAAACAAGTTACAACTACCCAAAATGTCTTTAGTTTGAACAACAAATCTTCCGCTTACATTCTCTCCTTTTCAGTACCATTTCAACCCATCCCACTCATCTCGAGGTCTGGAATAAGAATAGCTAAAAATAAAAGGACATCCATCGAACAACACAAAACTCGATGAATTCTCAGGATCATAATTGATGGGATCACATGGTCCCAATAACACTTTTCCTATGGAAGATGTACACCTTAGAGTTGCAGAGCATCTGAAAGAGATGGAGCATCCAGTCTTCTGTTGCTTTGCTTCCCTAATCTCTATAACAGACGCCCGCATGAACGAATTAACAAATTATAAAAATAATAGAAGCTAAACTGAAATAATTGATTGATCTAAGAATAACTTTCATTGTAATTATTTCATCTTGTCGATCCTTTTGGAAATGACAGAAAATAGGAAAACAATACAGATATAATACCACATGTAGCTTGATGGTTTTTCCTCAAAAAACAATGTGTGATTGCTTATCTTCTGGAGCAACACACTGCCACAGGGACCGGTAGGCTGGAATATCAGCTGCTTTAATACCAATCGCAGCAGCGAGGTTGCGCCCATATTCCTAGAGAGAATTTCCTTTCTTATAATGAGAATCAGCAAGTTGTCATGATTTCCTGGTGCATCACTAGCTTTCAAAGAAATGTCGAGGAAAATCCAAAATTACAACTTCATAAAGTACAAAAATCAACTTATCATGCAACAATTTAATAGAGCAGTTTGGAGGTTCCCTCAATTCATTTCATCAAGCATAATAATGCAAATTGGGGCTTAATTACATGTTCATAATCCTTCTTTTGTAGCCCACAAGATATGAAGGTGGTAATTAACAGGAGAAACAATAGATTCATAGCAATTGAAACTGCAAAATCTACTTACATATCTCAGTAAGGTATTTCAAAAAATCATTGTCATTTGGCTCCTATTTTTGTAACAAGCTCAAAATGCCGGCTCTTTGATTTCTTCAATACATGAATATGTAATCCAGTAAACAACAAAGTTGCCTCCACTAGAAGACTGCATGGAAGAGGCAAACTCTTAGAATGGAACAGCCACCACTGAAGAAAGTACTACAGAGGTGATGAGGCCAAGATAAACAGGTGAGTAATATGCATAAAACTACCATGACACCACTTGATGCAATAATTGGTCTTCAAAGAAGGAGATTCACTTTGAATCAAAAAAAACCTACATGATTTTTGGATTTAAGCTTCAAGATGAACTAATGAGGATCTTCAATTAAGATTTAAAATCATGTCCTTCAGACATATCTCTCTCTCTCTCTCTCTCTCTCTCTCTCTCTCTCTCTCATGTGGAGGGAGGAGGAGGTGGGGGAATGATCCATACATAGTAAAACCCAAACATCTCCAAACATTTTTTCATCAATAGACCAATGCTTCAATTAGAGGGTATGTTCAGTATTGAGGTGTAATTTGCTGGATACCAATCAACAATGGATCAACTAAAAAAATATGAGATAATTTCATCCAGAATATTTAACACCACCAAGCCAAACCCTGATATTACACACAAGGGCACAACCATATTCAGTCCAAACAAGGTGGTTGTCTCAAGCTAACTTTCAAGCCTAAACATAAACCACAGGGATATAGTTTTAAAATCTTAGATCAGTTTGTATCATTTTTACTTGTCTGCAGTCTTTACTTAACATAACTTGCATATGGTCCAATAATGATAAACCAAGGAATATTCTCTCATTCAAAAAATTTTAACACAAAGGGGATATTAAGAAAACCAGCACTCCAGCACTCAATTGAGCAGAGAGCACAGGAAGAGGAGGAATGGACCAGATATAAAGCTCATCTGCCATTGGATACTTCAAAAGCATGCCAACAGTATGTAGGTACATCGGGGTGCGCATGTGTATTGGGGTGGGGGGGGTGGTTTGTGGGAGCATAGAAAAGGTTCCAATTTTTCATGTTTCAGCCAGTTTGAGTTTCAGAACCAGCTAGATTAAGTCTAATTTTAACCCATTCCAGTGAATTTGGTGAGTTTTTTCAACTGAATGAAAGTTATCATTAATGATAATATTGATTAACAATTTTCCATTAAGTGTCTTTCGGGACCATTCCTTCAGTTTTACATATATTTAGTTACCATCAATTTCAGATTAGCTCTTCTTAAAATTAAAAAGGGAAAAAAAAAATCTAACTCATGCAGTTGAATTTCCAAAAATCTAACTTGCATAGTTGAATTTCTAAACAATCCAATTATCAATTATATTCATAAGAATATCTAAATAAACAATTAAAATATATTCTCATAAGGCTCATAAAGATATAAGTAGATGGAGAAAAGACTACAAATTTGACTTGCCAGTTAATAAAAAAATACTAGAGAATAAATTGGAAAAGAAAAGAAAACCGTTGTCTCCACAAATAATTGATTTTATTCAGTATTTTATGGATGGGATGGCAATAAACTTGAAGTTATTCAAGATTTACATAATTAACTGCCTAGGTTGTAGGCTATCCCAAAGTGTCAGTATGGTACCATCCTAGTACAATACAATACAATCTTGATCCTTGAACAGACATTTTAGTATTTTGACTGAGAGGATTTGTTAGGAGAAAGAAGAGAAGGGTCCCTCATAGAGTCAATAGGGCCCCCCTTCTTTTGTCGAGGGAGCAAGGAGCATTAACAAGGTTTAAGATCAAAGATCAAGCTTCATGAGAAGCTATTTTTAGTGGATTACCCTCCAACGTACAATTCCAAAGCACCTCAGATATATTTTTGAGATATGTGACATAATTTACGGCCAAACACACAAAAAAAACTTTTCAAATATACTTCCTAAACCCTTATTGCCTCACCAGTCTATGTTAAACTGTAAGTGTGAATTTAAATGATGGGCAACATTAAAAGTTAAATACAAAATAAGATTTCCTAAACCCTCATAACAATTAGTTTTGAATTCTAACTCTGAAATTTTGATCCCTTGATTTTAGAATTAAATATTTAGAATGTTTAATTAATTATTTTTTTTAATTCTTTTTTGGTATTAATTAATTAAATCCTGCTTACAATTAAATATTCCTTACTCCCCAAATATTCTTACAAAGCTGACTTTAAAAGAGTTAATAAAGTATCAAATTTTATCTACATTCATTAATCTATTTGGTATTCAAATGTATCAATCACACCAAAACAGATATGTGGAGTCAAACAGGTGCAGTTCCTTCAAAAGATTGATTTTAGAATTAAGAAGAAAGCAATCTATGCAAAAACAACAGTTAGATGACCTTGATTTTTTCTTCTTTTTTGGTGGAATAGAAACAAGCCTCGGTATTATTATATATTATAGTAGTGGATGCAAAGGGATCCAGCCACCATTAGTGGTCCAGATCGAACATAGCATAATAACATGGATATAGACCCAACCTGGTACAACCCAGATAGAAACACAGTAAAACAAGAACTACAGACCCGCTGCCTAAGCAAAGGCTTCAGACCCTCCGACGACACTCCCTTCTAGTCAAGAATTGGGGCCTTACAATCACTAGCTAATATGCTCTTCTCTCATGCCTTTCTTCATATGGTTTGATATTTTGGTGTCCTAGGCATAGAGGAACCACACCAATCCATCCCGAACTTGGTGGTTGAACTCTACTGCAATGATGATTATGCAGAGGAGGTGCCAAATCAAATAAATTGGCCATTGATTTGATAGTTGACAAGTTAAATACCCAGTCTATTCGATGCTAGGCATAATAAGGGCCTCAAAATAACCTTTTTTTCATCTTATGAGCTTCAAAGTGTATGAAGTTGGATATTCAAGCCAAAAACTCATTTAGTCATTTGACTCTTTTCTAATATTTACTTTATTAGATTTTCAATTTTTATGAATTCGCAGAATAATGAATTAAGGAAGAAAAAAATGACTGTACCAACTACAAGAAAAGATCTTATGATAGTTAACATGGGTCCTCACCACCCATTAATGCATGGTGTTCTTCAACTAATCATTACTCTCAATGGTGAAGATGTTATTGACTGTGGACCCATATTGGAATATTTGAAGCGCTTAAGTAACTTTCCTTCTTGGACTCAGTTGCTCATTATTCCAAGCTAGTGAAGAAAGTGAGATCAAGACTGATCGGGCCCTCTCCTTCGCTCTAGCTCTCTCTTTTCTTTTGCTTGTTTTTGGTGGTGCTTACTCCTTGAGTCAGCAACGATAGAGATTTGAGATCTAGGCAGGAAAAAGAGAATCATAACATTGTCCTTCTACCTCTCCAAATCTTTAGTTAGTGGAAGAATTAATCAAATGATAGTTTTTCTTTGTTCGGTAATAACTTAATCTTTCAATAAAATACTCATTATCAATATATATATATAATCAGTAGGCATTAGTTCATGAATCATGACAAAAATTCCGTATGTATGAACACAAATATAGGAAAGAAAAAATAAATTAAGATCATTTTTATTTTATTAAATTTGTTATTCATTTATTTGATTATTGCATTCCATTTCTTTTGTTCCTCTTCTATCTCAAAAGAGGGTATTTAGGGGGAAAAAAAGAATAATTCGTTCTTGATAATCATTTCTTTAAGTGAATAGGAGTATACTTGAGATGTAACCCAGCAGGAAAATAAATGTTAAGGAATAATCTTGTAATAAAGCAATATGATTAGAAATAGGCGTGGTGGATGGGGACAGCCAAAAGGAGAACGGTTTAAAAAAGAACCCTAAGGACCAAAGCCACCCCACGACACCAGCACTGCTAGCCATGCATGATGCTTCCCTGTCACATGAAACTGAAACTTGGGAGGATCTATAACTTATCAGGGCATTTGCAATGGTTGAAGTAGTGTTACCCAAACTAGCACCTGCATCCCCAGTTCAAAGCAAAGCTGCACAAACCTGCTCAATGACTGCCTGATAAGCAGACAGGATCCTGTGCAGCTTCCCTCATTGCAGGGGTGAGTCCTGCGGCCGGCTACTAAAGACTTGGTTCCGTTACCTGCCCACCCCTGAGAGGCACGGTGGTCATGGGATGAGGTTGCCCAGGAAGAGGAGCTATCAGAGGATCAGGGGAGGCCAGCCACTACTTTGGGATTAGTGAAATATCTTCCTCAGTGACCTAGATTTTCACTTACTGAAACTTGAAGGTTCCTATTTCATGGATAGGTCACTACAGCTTCTATGGCATTACGACTAATAACATAGTCAATTAAATTTGTTTGACGTTAACATCAAAGTAATGAGTAATACAATATGCATCAATAAAATAGGCGGGTAACGTCATCCACATAGATATCTATTTTAACTTAATATAATATACTATTTGACCAAATTTAACTTACACAATAGTAAATTCCAATGCAGGTAAAAAGGTCCACCTTTTTAGTTCGAGTGGTACTCTTAAAATGAACATGCGCAAACATGAGCATGCACAAAAATGTATACTTACCAGATCTATGCATTACTTTATATCCTAAGGTAGCATTATAGGAATCATATCAACAAGAGTTTACTGGATCCGTATTCAAATACCTGGATGTCAAGAAATAACTGCATGCAGATCTTATCTGTATCAGATATATTGTTATCCAAGGCATCAGAGTTTGCTCCAACTCGTCATTGTGCACCTTGTCGTAATCTTAGCAGTGAAGACTCTGTTTTCCTTGCCTACCAGAAAAGTCAGCCAAAGCAGATGCATTGATGTGAAGAGCTAATAACTCAAGAAGTTTGAAACAGTAATATGTCATTGCTGACTTACCCACTGACAAGATCTGATGCCAGTTCATAGTACTGACTAGTTATTCTTTCTGCAGCACCATGGAGTAATTCATTTCTTGCCTCTTTAGTTAAGTATGCAGCATGTTCTCCATCAAGAAATGCCTACAAATGATAATGACAACTCATGGTTAGGTAAGAAATTGTTTGGATGAGAATGAATGCAAATATGTAGCATAAAATCATAGAAGGGAACAGAAAGCAAACTCTTCAATGCACTGCAATCAAAAGGTTATCATTAGAACATAAGAACATATTCTGTATACACCATGTGTGCCAATGTGATCATTTTTCTTGGTCAATCAGAGATATGGTTCCTTTCCCTTTTCCGAGGAAATGGGGGACTGAAATATTTATCTATCACATTCTCAATATTCTCAGACAGCATCTCCAGTAACTCCTGATGAAATCCCTTTTACTTCAATACACATGATGAATTCAGTTATGCCTCAATACAGGATATACAACTACCACAAATTATAGAACAATTCTTTACCATCTCCCATGAACTGCCCCAGTTCGTTCCACCAAATTAACACTCACCTGCTAATATAGTTTTATAGTTATCATTCACTATAAATCAAGATCAAAGCTAACATGTTTTTTTTTTCCACAAAAAAAAGAAAAAGCTTATGGGTAGTTGCTGGCTGAAAAAGATTGGAAATAACAGCTTTTTTTAAGTTCATGGTTATGTTTGGGAATCCAGGCCCTTACAGCACTGGAAATGTTACCCACCCAAAAAAAAAAGCCGCTATACTTTCATATCACTTGCAAAACCTAAGTTGAAGCTAGAACACTTGATTGAGCATCAAACTTGTTATAGATAACAATCTTTATATCCAATCACTAAAATCATGGTGGATAGCTCAAAAGATGTCAGCATGAAATACAGGGCCAAAGAACCCTCGAAACTTCATCTAAAGAGATCACTATCAGTAATATTGATAAACTATGGTAGTGTAGATGATGCCCTTAGAAAGCCAAAGTTCAAAGCCTACTAATCGTAGAAGGATCAACAACACTTAATTCTTATGTAGGACCATTGCTATCAAAAGCAGCATTCAGATGTTACAGTAGAACTTCTAACCTGTTTCTTGGAATGGACAGACTAATAATATTTAGCTAAACATGAAAAAACAGAGTACACTGTTTCCCATTTAGTAGCTACGGTTCAACAACTCGAGGAATTTAGACTTTGGTAAGGAAGGGGAGAACTTATCTTTTGGATAAAGACCCTGCTTTGTTTACTAGTGGGAAGCTCTAGTAGGGTTTGGCATATAAGTTTGAGGACAAGTTGCACATATTTTGAAGAAACAATGCATAACAAATACACAATTGTGAGATCTCTTTGGTATAGAGTCTTCCTGGGAGCAAGCTTGATGGATATTTGTTAGTTTAATGCATGGGTTTAAAACTCGGTTTCCTTTCCAGTTTCAGTCTCCTGCGTGGATTTTCAATCTTATCGCTTTTGGCAGTTTCAGCAATTTCAGTCTGAGTTTTGGAGTTTCAGTCAAAAAGGCCAAAAAAATTCAAAAAAAAAGGAAACAAAACAAATCAAGACAAATTATTTCATACCATGCTATTGTATGTTAAGTTATCTACAGTCATAATTCAAATAACATGGTTAGTTTTAGTCTGAAATTAGATTATATTGAAGCTTAATGCACTAATCATATAGCATGAATGTACTAATTATTGAGCAAAATAACAGATACACAAACTAACAAGACAAGTACAATAGAGCATAAAATTAATTATATATCTCATTCTACAAAATAAGAAAAGCTCCTAGACATGAACATGCCTCCTTTCTTCTATATATTGCAATGTTGTTTACAAACAAAGTTTAGATAAAAATAACATAGACTCTATCCTTATAACCTTAGAAAAATCTGTGCTTCAATTATATTAATGAATTATAGAAAGTTGCTATTTACTAGTGGGGAAAAACATTTTTGGCCAATCTGACCAAAGCCAAAAATTTCTCAGTTTCAGATCAATCCTGGCAAAAACTGCTCCATTTCTGCTGAAACAGATCAGCTTCAGCTGAATCTTAAATTGTTTTAACGTGAATGGCCACTCATGGAAAACCAGGCCACATGCTTTTAGCTACGACACTTCCCTAGTTACATAGCAATGTGTGACAAGGATTAGCTGAAGATTCAGAAATATATGGAGTCAGAAGCCATAAAGATAACTCAAGAGTTTATAAATGATGATATGCATGGTTTCAAAATTGGCAGGGCATCCCATAGGACATCAGGACCGGTTACCATCCCAGTGTCAGGATGGGTTACTACCCTAGGTGTCAAGACATGACCATTCCACCATCATTCCAGTATCTCAATCAGCGCATACTAAAACATCTCCTATCCTAGGTGCTGGGATAAGGTGGGACACCAGTGCATCCCATTCCATGGAAAAACTGGGATTTACCCATCGCAAGGAATTTAAAACTTTGGTTATACATAATTTGAGTGCTAAACAAAACATACAAATTCTAGTTTGGGCTATAAGATAAGGCAAGCTTTAACCACATCTTTATTACATTTTAATTCTGTGTGCATGCCTTGATAAATTGGTATATATTCAGTAACAAGATTTGAGGATGTAGTTAGATGAGTGGGGAGAGAGCTAAAGAGACTAGGTTTTCTATCTTCCCCTAGAATTGCTTAGGAGCAGTGGGGGGGCTATCTTTTGAATATTGGAAAAAAGGAAGAGGTCTGATGTTCTTTTTGAATTTACTAAATACTATTATACTCGGTTAACCCATGCGCTAATACAGATAAAAAAATTTCAAATCAGGTCAAAATTGACCTAAGCCCAACCATGTAACTCTTTGAGCCTAAGACTTGAGCTGGCACAAATTGAGAGCGCATATGAAGCCAAACTCATGCTTTCCTTACATATGTATGAGTTAGCACCACCCATTCATCACAATAGTGTGGCAAGAGCTCTTTCTCCAGAGACTGCATGACTCTTGCAATCCCACCCATTTTCATCCCTCATACAACAAACAAAAGAGAGGAAAAAACCTTAAATTTTCACTCAAGTGATGATATGCCTCAAACATCAGTCTCAGTACCAACTATGTCACTACAAAAATTGTTTCATCCCATAAACAGGGGCCTTCTAAAACAGCAATAGGAATTCTCTATGTTAACCAAGTCTTAAAAAATTGAAATTACATAGTTCTTATTTTTAAAGACAAGCTCTATCAGAATTCTGTAATGAGGCGAACAAGGTCCCCAGGTATTCTGCAACTAACAGAGCTATTTATCATCTTATCACTAGGAGTCCAGCTTTGGAAACATGTAAAGAAACCAAGCTTGCTTTCAAATCTCACAGTATGCTCTCTAGCATTCTTATACTTGCATGGTGTGAAATGCAGTATGCCCCCCATATCCATTCATGGTTCACTGAACCGGGTGATACCCTGAGGCAGTACAGGTCGGTACATTGCACAAACATGGTTAATAAAGAATATGGTTCAGTACAGTAAAGATAAAAAATATGAAAGAAACAAGCACTCTATTTATAAGACAATATTGTGATATGATTTGGTTGAAGCAAGTGAAAAGCCAGAGGTTGTAGTTCAATATACAATGTGTGTGTGTGAGAGAGAGAGAGAGAGAGAGAGAGATGCGCACACACAAGGAGAGAGTATCAGCTATGCACCTAAATCTATAGAAGTAATTCTTTTTTACAAGGAACAAGGTAGATAACAACCTTAGAGGGAAAATAAAAATAGAAATACAAACCAAAACATGAAATCAGATATCTAAAATCAGCACATAGGATTTGCAAAATGCACATAAAGATATGAAGAGAGGGTTTATGCAATTAACGAGAAGGTTGCAATTCTATATCACAAGATGAAATGTTTCTGATTAAAAAATCAAAATGTAAAATCATATGAATCAAGAGAAGAGAAGACAGCACACCTTCAGTGGTCTTAAAATCCCTGACACATAAGGAGAATGCTTTACAGGAAGTTTGTTAGTCATCCTATACGTTGCTGTGATTACTTTGAGTTGCCTTAGGTCCTGTGGAAATAATTGATGATGGAAAATAAATATTTAAAAAAGATGGCTAAACATTGTTACACAGCAATTTCAAACTTGCCACATTAACTGATTTAACCAGATTTATCTATAAAAGTAAATTCTGGGGGAAAATTGCCTCAACAAAGCAACATATTCATGCTTCTCAGACTGGTAAGTACAATTAGGGTCAGCATAATAGGCTTCTAGTGGTAGCACATTGCCCTGCTAGAAATTGATATTCCGAAAAAGTGCAACACAGAAACTTTTTTAATCTCATCACCTTGTTATTATAATAGAGGTATGACAAGAAGGAAGATTAGCATGAATGTTCAAGCAGGCAACAAATATGAGACACACACAGACACAATAGGAGAGAGGTGGTGGTGGGGGGGGAGGAACGGAGACCTTATGCTACTCAGTATCAATAAAATAAGTAATACAGTGGCAGAAATTATTATCTACAAAGACTGCATGCATATATGGGATAGCCTGTCTCTGCATTTTTCTAATGTTAATCAACCCTGCCTGGATAGGAGGCAGAGATGGATACAAGCAAAGATAAACCACAGATCAGTCCACTGCTGCATTCCACCATTTTAGATACAAGCAATAGCATACTATTATATAATGTTTATGGTACCTGCAGTAAATATGCTAATTCTCTAGATCAGCACAGAGAAAAAAATGGCCAAAATGCAAAATGCCAATTAGACGTTTCTGACTGCCAATTCACTAATGACCCACAACAATATGCATCACAATTCAACGGCTGGACTCACAAGATACACAAGTTACCTCTAACTGCCTGAAATTGTTGCTGTCTTCAGGTTCCCATTTTACAAAAGAAAACTAAATGATAGACTCCCAATTGCAATCATATACCTTTTCTGGCCTCTTTCCCAAATCCCTTCTCTATTTCCATGCATCGGTAACTTCCTTTCCTTCACAATAGAAAGATAAATTTCAGGTTTTCCTTTCTGCATATGCAGCTTTCTTCTTTGTATGCAAGCTCTCTCTTGAGTATGTTGTTTTCAATGGAGATATGTCATGTCTCGCTGCTGTAGAATTTCAACACAAGAAAAATCCTAACTTCTTTTTTTGTCACTCTCTTTTGATCAAATTCACAAATACATGCTACCAGCAAGATTAGTCAGAGCCGCATGACATGTTATGGGCTGGCCAAGTGAAGTTATCCAGAGCTTATGCTATCTACAACAGTTCTCAACTTTACATGAAGCTTATATTCCTCTGTTTTGGTCAAGAGTTCTTTGTTCAGACAATTAACAAAGATGCTTCCTTTGTCTATTATTTATGCTCATTTATGATGAACTTATGGCTCCTAGTTTATGCAGGTACCAACAAATCATTTTTCAAGACACTTAATTAGATGCTTTCTCTCAAGTTCACCAAAGAAATGCCTAGACTGCTTATCTTCATCTAAATGTCGTCATTAATTTAAAAAAAAAAAAAAAAATCCATAGTCCTTCTTCACATCCAAATAGCTCATTAGAGATCATTAACAATAATGAAAACCAAGGTTTTAAATCTCATGAGACAGATGTCCCGATTTTTTTCACGGAATGAGATGCCCTACCTCCCATCTCGTCCCATCCCGATTCCCGACCCAATCAGACATTTTAATACTTGCTTAGGATGCTTTTTTTTAAAAAAAAGTTATTTTTGAAGCTTTAATGTTTTATTCAACTTTTAAGCATATTTAAACTTCAAAAGTTATATCTTTATGATAAATTAGATATATTTAATTGATACTATAATGTATTATGGCTAATATAAGATGAGATGGGATGATCATCTCAGCCCCCATCCCACCAAAACTTGAATCACTGATGAAAACCACTGCTACCTTATTCCAGTCACCCTCCCATATAACTTCATCCAAATTATTAGATAAACCACATGCCCAAGCAACATTTGATGGAGTTCATTTTACCTAATTAGGTAATTTGATCAAAATCATGCATTTCTGTCCTTGCCATTTTTTCATAACAATCTTGATATAAGGCCATTTCTCAGATGGTAAACTAAGCCAATTTCATGTTATGACATTTTATGCATCAAGCAGATTGCATTTGGTCCTAAAACCTTGCCATTTACTAAACTTAACAAAACCATATATATTACTGTACAAACTAACATATAGTCCAGATGAACCTCTCAGAGAAGGGTTTGATAGGAAATTTCTTAGGTGCAAACACCAATGGAGAACCAATCTCATGGTGGAATGGATGATCCTTATTTTTAGACTCATGCATCAGGATAAGGGTCCAAATTGTTGCTTAGCTTAAAAGTTGGATGAATTCTATGTCAGAAATAATTTCACCTAGCCCAATATGCAACCCAAAGTAATCTGATCTATAAACAAGCTACGAACTTCTTTTGCAGGGGGTTGACTGAACCCACGTTGATTAAACCTGACCCCAATATTTATTAACTAAGCAACAGATGAATCTCACTAAATCAGTTAAGAACAACAAAATTATGGAACCATTTCCCAACAGTTTAGGTTTAAATAGTTTGACCCCATGTACATTTGACAAATTTGTATCCCTATCACTAAAATATGGATATCCTGCATCTATCCCTCGGGATAATTCTAAAAGCAAATCAGGATACTAATTGGATTCATAACACATATAACATGCAAAATCCTTCTAGCTTACCCTTGGACCCATCCATTGTGTCATTCAGCATATTTAGCCTGTGCATGTACACATGCATCCATATGGATCCATTCTACATGGTTTATTATCAATCAAGTTTATAAGCAATAATCATTTTTTCATTAAATTCCTTCGATACCTAATAGTCACTAACTTTTATGGCTCCAAGAGTTATATAACAACCTTTATTTTGTATTTTCAGCACATGGCAGTCTCACAAAATCATAATATATGATGATTAAAAGTTTAGAAGTCAAACTTGGAAAGGACAAAGGAGGAATTGTATTGCAATCTATTATGAGGAAAAGCCATCTTATTATTTACCTCAACAGATTTCTCAACAATGGCCTCAATCATTGTATCCATTATAGGAGGTAACAATTCCTCCAAAGATTTTCCAGCTTGCAAAATGCTTTGTTTTACAAGATCAAGTACTTCAGCCGAGCAGGACCCAAGAAGTTGAAGCACATGTCCAAGGTAGTCACCAGAAAGCTCACCAACCAAAAAATTTGCATCATGCATTATCTGCAAATAGAAAAGAACCACGAACATGCAGCTTAAGAAAATATGAGTTACCATGCCAAGATGCATAAGACAAAAAAAAAAATAAAGACTCAAAAAAAAGATTACAAACTCAATTCAATGTTCATAGACATGGCAATCATGTTGGACAATATTAATGGCAATTCATGTACTATCTTTCCAAATTTAAGCATCGCAGTCCCACCAGTCCACTTCCACTTTTTGTTTAAAAATCAGAACCCACAAATTTCTAGCATATTTGAATCCTATCTCATTCATGCAGAATTAAAAGCACTTTGAGGTGAATCAAGAAGGAGATTTTTCTTACACAAATTTAAAATCAAAGTGTTTTGAAGTTATACAGCAAACCATTATCATTTTCACAGCAAAGAAAATGATTGAATGAGATGTGAATTGCCAATTTGAAATAGATTATAGTCTTCAAATTAATATCACTTGTAGAAGATATACAATAAAAGCACACATCTTCAAACACAAAATAGCAAGAAGAATCTTTGGTTAGGAAATGTAATCCGGATGTGGTCATACATAAATAAAATCTTCCACATGTACGGACATGGCCCACTCAGAGTTTGGTGTAGGGTTTGAGTTAGCACTACGCACTTTGCAAGCAGCTAGACCAGATGACAACCAAGTTGAGTATCTGTTTGCATGCCCAAAAAAGTACTAAGAATCTGACATACATGCAAACATATCTACAAAAGAAGAAGCTTGGGCATACTGACCTAGAGAGAAGCTGCAAAGATAAGCGAAGCAACTTATCAGAGTAGGAAAGAACAAGAACATCATCACTCCAGCAAGATCTCAAGCTTTCCAGCAGTGCGATACTTTGCTTCAATGTCAGTTTCTGGCTTTTCCCTTGATTGTCATGCAAGTTTTCAGCAGTGTCAATGGCAGTAACCATGAGAGCAGAATCCAGGGCACCAGCAATCTCTTGAAATCTGAATTCATTGAATCATTAGCTGTAGACAACTCATAAAGAAAATGAAAAGAACTCATAAAAATAAGTCATTGCACTTTATATAAAAAACCTTAGTGAAAAATAAACCCCAACATTCCACTGTTTCATGAAGTCTACATAGACAACCTCTGATCGGAATCTTGCCACAGCAGATCTGGATGGACAGTAACCTTGCATATGGAGAATATTGTCGAATAAATATTGCAAGTAATCTGACTTAAAAATGTGTTGCACAAAAGAATTCTGGAATTCCAGCTAAATCTGTAAATTATAATTTTGTAACAATAAATTAAGATAAAATATAACAATTTCTCATCATATATCAGATAAAATATAACACTTTCTCATCATATATCTGTTCCTCCAACAAATGCAGACAAATCTTTCTCAAGAGAAAGAGCGTGGGGGGAAGGAGGCAGAGAAAGATGAGAAAGGGAGTGAGATACCCAAACCAACACATAGAGGTGCAGAGAGAGAGAGAGAGAGAGAGAGAGAGAGAGAAGCATGACAGTGATGAAAAAAATAATAAGCAACAGGATCACCATGCTTGAGTGCAAACACTTTAGCTGAACAGCTTGTTCGTGGATATATACTTAAAAAAATCACCTCCAGCTCACCCATAAACAGGTATTTATCAACCAGGAGAGTTTAAAATATCCATAGACTATCACAAGCTTCAAAAGTTCCAACGAGCAGCTGGCAATACCTTCAAGACATGTGAGGAAACCCAGGCTTGATTTGTAGTTCTTCAGAAATTCTGTAGGTCTTCCAGGAGAGAATGCCCCAGGTTTCCCCTTTTGAATAGCAAAAAAGACTTCCTTAAGTATTGAATTTGCCAGGAAATCAAAAACATGCAAACCTGAATTTGCTGAAAATCACAACAATAACTGAATAAGATGATGGAACAAAATCACCCTTGAAATGGGAAAATAACCTGAATTTGCTGAAAATTGCAAGGAATACTAAATAAGATCACAAAGAAGAATGCAGGCAAATTTCAAAACCTGATGATGATATTTCCAGTACAAATTTGCAATCCTTGTCAATGCATTGCATTATTTGTTGATAATCTTCTTGAAGTCCATCTGATGAACCCACACCAATCACGTGTAAGTGGCTATAAGGAATAATTTTCTGAATCAAGGGAGATACAATAGTTGTGCGAAAATGCTCCTCAGCTGCCGAGGTGTTATCAATTGCAGCATATGCACGTAGGCAGTTGTAGATTGCATTTGCATCGCGATGCTCTAGGCTATCCACAAAACAATGTCTTAAGCTATCATCCAATAATAATGTAGCATTCTGGATCCTCTTTTCCATGTTCTCAATGAAGGGGAGGTTCTGTGCTGCCATAATTTAAAATGGAAATAAAAACTAAATGCATAAGTTTTTAAAAAAACATAGCATAGAAAATCTATTTTTTAATGACAGAAGATATAATTAACATATTTAACATGAGCTTGAATAGAAATGGTATGGAAAATATGCATGCAATGCCTAGGCCAAATTCCTTCCAGCAGATCAAATATACAGAAAATGAAGACTATAGTCAAGAAAATCGAATTAACTTACCCTCAAAAAACACTGTATTCACTGTCCTTATATATATACACGCACCATAGTACCTATAACCTATCCCTATAACTAAAATTTGATGCTTCATGGTTCACTATTAACTTCCTGTTGCCCTTATCTCTTTAACTATGCAAAATCAGGACCATCTAAATGTCAGAAACCACAAGCATTAATGTACCTAGGGGTAACAAACTCTCACATTCCTCTCTTCCCTGAGTACATAACTAATTTACATCAGCATAATTATTCCCAATATGTGTCATAGCAGATGTGGATGATGATATTGATATCCTATTGATAAACTTACCTACATTCATATATATGTCAACAGAAGGTTGATACAAATATGATAACAAAAAACTTCGATGCAATTTGTAACGTGTTTGCAATCAAGTTCTCCATTTAACACATGACATGTGTACAACCATCATACTTAACAAGTAACACGTGTTTTTCATTGTTTTTCTAAAGGACACGTGTTACTTTTTTAAGTGTGATGGCTATACATATGTCACTTATTAAATAAAGAACTTGATGACAAATACTAATGAACTGCACTTAAGTTTCATTCATATGATGATGCATATAACCCATCAATATATGTTTCATTTGCACCCCTTATTTTTTAGTTTGTAGTTTTCTTCTTGCATCAGCAGCTCCTTAAGAACTACCAAAATAAGATAAGCAACACTGCAACACAAACTGATGCTCATTCCTAACTGAGAAAAAATTCTAACAAATCAACAATTATCAGATGACCTATTTATGATAGAGTACAACAAGAAGTTTGGATAAGTGAAGTAGACCTTTGCATTAGCAATATAGAACTTAAGCTGATTCATCTCACTAGCAATTCTTTCCAAAAGAATGCTCTGAGTCTCTCTGAGATTTGCCCCGCTTTCTATGTGCTGCAAGTAATTTTCACTGTTTGAACTATTCTCTATAGATGCCATGTCTGCACTTGACAGATCAGAAGCCGTAGTTGGCAATTCCTTGATGAGTTTCTCAACCTGCAGAAAAAGGGGAATCAGATAAGCACAAATCATTCAATAAATCATTGATCAATAGACTTATCAGAGCAAATAAGCATTCCAAATGGCCCAAACTCTATCAACAGAACATAAATAAAAAACACAGATCTCATAAAGTAGTGATGATCAAATAAGATAATACAATTACTAATGTTAAAATTTGATAAGTCAACAAAATGCAAAGATTGAGGAATCTGAAAACAAACTCTAAAATGAAAGGAAAATAAAATGAAGTCCGGAAAACAAAATGAGTTTCAGTTTCATCAACTTATTTGCCTGCTATAGTTTTTCCCCCCTAAGCAACAAGGAAACAACTGCTAACAAATGGGACGACAGATGATTGAATTTATAATATTGACCATGAGCCAAATTAAAAGCTTTCAAAAACCATCATTTCATTTGCATGACAGAACCCAACCTAGAAAAAGGATCTAATTACCAATGAAGACAACCAGGACAGTAGTTCGCACTCACTTCAACCTATGAATGGTTCCAAACAGCACTTTCCTATCAAAACTAAGAGGGGGGTGTTGTGGGCGGTTATTCTTGTTAAAATCATGGGATCCGCATCAAAATTAGGTCAACCAAGCAAGAAAGATTGCTTCTTGTTCAAAGAAACGACACATTTCACCCTTAATTTACCACTAGTGATCTCTAGATCTGAAATGCATGAGTTCGCTTCCAATTTCTGATCAAAATGTTCGGCAATAGAGGACAGATAAGCGTTTTCCGATCCAGGCACGTTGGAGACGACGTGGAAGGTGTCAAGCAGCAGCTTGAGAATCTCCCGGGCGGCGGAGGCCTCGGCGCGCTGGCGGAGGCCACTGCAGAGGTTGGTGAAGGAGGAGTCGACGATAGTGCGGAGGGCGGCGACCTTGTCGCGGAACTCGACGAGGGGGGCGCGCATGCGGGCGACGGCGGAGTCGACGTCCACGAGGCGAGTGCTGAGGCTGACGAAGTCGACATAGTCGCGGTTGATGAGGTCGACGAGCTCGGCCTGAGGGCGGCCAGGTGGGCTCGGAGCTCGGCCTGAGGGCGGCTCTCGAGGGGGACGAAAGAGCGGATGTCGGCGATGTAGGACTCCGGGTCGAAATCCTGGCGGAGGAAGGAGGCAGACTTGAACCAGAGGGACTGGGAATCGATGGGGTCACCGAAAGGATCCGTCGCCGATCGGGGAGGGAGGAGCTCCGCCATGGCTCTCGGTGGCTCCCGGGTTCTTGGAGGTTCTTCTTTCTTTCTGCTTTCTCTGGATCTCTTCTACTCTTCTTTTACGGCAGCGTGCAACGCGAAGGACACGGAATGATAACCGCTCCACCAATGGGACCGAGGTGGGCCATGGCGGAGCTCTCCTTCCCGGCGTGCGCGTTGGCCAGTGTACCTTCCAGCTATCTTTTTATTATTATTATTTCAAATATATATATATATATATATATATTAGTTATAGGTGAACGAATAGTTTGTTGACACGAGTGTATCACTTCATTGCTCTTTTATTTATTTTTTATTTTATTTTTATTTATTTAAAAAAAAATTAATGTTTATTTTTATTTTTTAAATGACACAGTTCAAGTTCCGGATCATTAGGCTTGGTAGACTAGCCAACCAGCTAAATATTTATTTATTATAAAAAATTATTGAAACTAGAATGAAATAGAAATCGTCGCTTGAAGAATAAAAATTATGGAAGAGTTAGATTGCAATTTTTTAATAATTTTATTAAAAATAAAAAAAATAAAAAAATAAGAGAAAAGTTAAAATATAATTAAAAATATTTTAAAAAATCATCACTTAAAGAGATAATTTTAGCTTGATCGGATGGAAGAATATTAAAGAAAATAATTTTTTTAAGAAATTTTTAATTTTTTGGAAATATTTTAAAGAAATTTAAAAAATAAAAATAGATATTATCGCTTGATGAGATGATTTCTATTTTTTAATAAATTTATTATTTTTTATATTTTAAAAAGGGAAAAATAAAAAATTAAGAAGAAAATTTTAAAATAATAAAAATTTGAAAATCATTTTTAAAAATTAAAGATGAAGAAAAAATAGAAATTCAAAAAAAAAAAGAAAATGATTTTCATGGCAAATTCCAATGTTCTAGCCCATAAAGGACAAAGATGTGATTGTACAAATAGGGGCATGGAAGTGTAGATGTGATAGTGACAAATAAGTAGTGTAAATAAACTTTTTAAAATCATGACAGGCCATACCATCAGAGTGTAAAATTGCCACACTAGGGATCCTAGATTACAAGATAAAAAATGAGAGTAAGAAATATTCGAATCATAGAGAGCAATATACTAACTTGCGATGTGAACATGCATATCACTTGGAAAAGGTTGAGAGGCTCGTTAAAGAATTGCATGTGCTAGGAGCCCCTATTTTGTAATATTGGTCAGCTAAAATGGATAGGTGTAATATGACAGATTATAAAGCTGTTATTAGAAAAATACAGAAAAAGAATAACCGCATGCTAGTATGTCGATATCGATATTACATGCTGAGCTCGCATACGAATAGGCTGAAGTCATGGGAAGAGAGTTGGTTTAAGAAGTATACAATGTCCATTGCGATAAATATCTTTCTGATGAATAAATGTTCGATGAGGACTAATTGTATAACTTTGATCTATGGTAAAATGCAATCTTTAACTATGTTTATATAGTACTTCTTTTTCAATTTCGTAAAACTAAGTAGGAAATGAATTAGATATGATTAAAAGCATGCTTGAATCATTCGGGACAATGTTAAGTCATCTACTTTAGGCATCATCACCTTCATTTGATATGTTTACATTAGAAAGATAATCCTTCTCCCTACTTAAATGAGCAAACATGCATGCTTCTTCGATGTTCTCATCATAAGCAAGATCGCATATGCAGTGTATAAAATAATAAATGTTAAGACAAATTTTGATGCGGTTATTCTCCTCTCTAATATGATACAAGGCCTCGCAAAACGGATTGGTATCATTTCATGGCATGTTGATAGCTAGTGTTTGGAAAACAGGAATGTTGTATGCTTTTACTTCCGTTCTAAGGTATGCTATCTAGCTTATACGAAATGACTATTCATCCATAATTATGCTCAACACTACCAAATGTTTTACATATTATGATCCATTAGATAGCAAAAATCATCCTTCAATGCCCAATGACAACCGGTAGCTCGAAATTTGCTGCCTAGAGTAACATCAAACTTATATTTGATTAATGCAGGCTTATGGTTTGATTTAGGATAGCATCCTAATCATAGGCATGTTGGCTTAAATAGGAATGATCGATGGGTAGTAAGAAGTAGGGTGATGATGGCTTCATGCAAACACGTATGTGGCCTTACGATTTCTAATCTTCTGTATATCGTGCTATTTGATGTGACTAGTGTAGGGATCATACGATCATGAGCATGATTTGATAATTTTAGAAAACATGTGCATTTGCATTATTTTGAATGTAAACAATCGAAATTATGAATTGGGATGATGGCAACTTCATATGATTACGCATGTCCTCTGAAATTCTTAAGATTTCAGAGGACATGCGTGGCCTCTTATCATGGGATGATACCAAATGAAATTATGAAGCGGGACGATGATGACTTCATGCAACCATGCACATGATTTGATGATTTCTAATCTTGGTTATACCTCATGATGTGATTGTTTGAATTAATTAGGCAAATATAAATATTACTAACAACAACATTGTGTTAGTAAATATGAAAAGACAAACCAATACATTATTTGTACAAAAAAACAAAGGGATTGTGGGTTAGCTATCAATCAATGATTATCACATCCTAAAGCCCTCCTCTTCCAGTGTGGCCTCACACGTTGATGTACATGCTCTAGTGATGACAGATCTTTACTCTATGAAGGAGTAGGCGTGTCCTCTAGGTGCGGGGGTGAATGAGGTAGTGTCTACATCTCCATTGTTGCTTATGGCTGAGACGGTAGGTAGACATTAAGCAATCATTGTCAAGTATCAGCTACATCTGATGTAGGCTTCAATACCAATGGCACCATTAGTAGTGGAGTAGCTGACTCATCTTGCACCCATAAGATTGTAATTTTATTGTAAACCCGCGACATCGTAAGCTTATCCGTAATGCAGGCAGTCCTAATTTTTTAATCATCTATTGACAAAAATAGAAAATAAATTTAAAAATAAAAAAAGATTAAAATTGGCAAAAAAATTTAAAATTTAGAAAAATTTAAAAATGGTATCAAATTTTTAAAAATAAAAAAATTGAAAACAAGATAAAAATGGGTTAAAAAAATAAAAAAGTGGTGAAAAAATTGAAAATTTAGAAAAATTTAACATCTTGAGGAAAAATTGAAAAATTTAAAAATAAAAAGGATAAAAATTGCTGTAAATTTTAAAAATTGGTAAAAAATAAAAAAAATTAGAAAAATTTTAAAAAATTGGTACCAAATTTTTAAAATTTTTTAAAATTTTCTTTTATTTTCCCACCTTTTATTTTCTTCCTTTTAATTTTTTTAATTTTCTTTCAATTTTTTTCTCCTTCCTTTTCTTAGTTTCTTTTAATCTCTTCTCAATTTTTAGAAAATAAAAAAGGTTTAAATAATCTCTTGAGAAAAAAAATGAAAACAAATTAAAAAAAGAAAAAGATAAAAAAATGGTGAAATAAATTTAAAATTTAGAAAAAATTTAAAAAATTGGTATCAAATTCAATAATATTTAAAAAATTTTCCTTCTATTTCTCCATTTTTATTTTCTTTCTTTTTATTTTTTTATTTTCTTTCAATTAAATTTAATTTTTACTTTTTTTTTTTTGCTTCCCTTTCCTTTTAATTTTTATCATTTCAATCTTTAAATTTCTTTCATTTTTTTGCACTTTTATTCCTTTTATTTTTTTTCTTTTTCTTTATTTCTTTATACTTCTTTTCAATTTTTACTTCCACTTTTTTCAATTCTTACTTTCTTTACTTTTAAATTTTAATTTTTGATGTTTTCATAATTTTGGTTTACTTGAGAGAAAATTGAAAGAAAAAAAAAACTTCTTGGTCTAAAATCCTTTCTTTTTGGGGGGGAGGAGTTTGCATGAACGTTGCTTTTTATTTTTTTTAAAAAAATTAAAGGAGGCTTAAACTGCTTATTTAACGGATGATTTCACTTCTGTTAAATAATGACGAGTACATGAAGTTATAAGTTGTAGACGATCTTAGAAATTATTTGTTCAACTTTTATTCGTGACGTAAAAAAAAAAAAAAAAAACATTTGGCTCGTTAAGCGTTAAGCTTGCATACTACGTGATTTAATGGGCATTATTTTTGAGAATTTTTTTTAGGAAACATTAAATTTAGAAATTATTTTTAAAAGAACATTAAACAAACAAAAAAACCCACAAGATTGGTGCCCGCCTTGGGCGGTATGGATAAACGACACGGTCTTTTCCTCGGCTGCGAGTTCACAGCGCCGAGCGACGCCTCGGCGATGGCTCTCTCACTCTTCCCGCCTGCTCTCGTCACCGCCCGCCTCGCCGCCCGAAACCCTCAGCCGCCAGTCGCTACCTCTTCCCTCCCCAGTCGAAACTCTAAACTCCTCCTCGAATCGCCTTCCTCCTCCGCCGCCACTGCCCTCCAATGCCCACACTTCCAATCGTACGCTCATTTCACCCGCGCAGACCTCCAGTCCTCTCTCTCTCTCTCTCTCTCTCTCTCTCTCACTTTTTTTACCTTTTTTTGTGGGAATTTTCAGGTGCTCGGGTTGCTCTTACGAATGGAATTTGGACCAGCCTCCGGTGCTTCAAGAATTGAGCAAGTTCTTCAGGGACCATGGCGTCAAAGATTTCACCTTTGACAGCTGTAAATTGGTAGGGGTAACTTTTGTCATAATATTCGTTGTATTGGTATTGGGAAATAGTTTTACCTGAATTCTGTGACTGCTTGCTGGTTTGAATGGCCTTTCTTGATGGGAAATCTTGGGTGAGTTCTGGGAATGGATGATAGGTTAGAGTGAGGTTTGAGAGCTGAGATATGGGGAGTGGTTTGCAAATTGTTGCTATTGGCTTGCCGAGTTGTAAGGGACGTACATTAGCAGGGCAAAACTCCTGACAACGGTTTGCTGAAAGGGTTGTCAACTCGCAATAATTTGTTATCCATGAAATCACGAGCAAACTTGGCGGTGTTGGGTGTCGCAAAGGGTGGGGAATCGCTGCTTTTTGGCTATATGATGTCTTTGAGAGCCTTAATTAGAAAATGGAGTTTGAGGAGTTCGGGAGAATTTTGAGGACAAAGGATTAGATAGCACCATAGTTGAATTAGGAGGAGAGAGAGAGCGTGTGAGCTTCCTGGGGGTAAACCAAAATTTGTTAAAGATAAATTCTGGAGAAAAAAGGATTCCCTGGAGATTTGCAGGAGAGTTATTGTCCTACTCCAATGCTGATAAAGGATAGATGTGAGAGAAGAGGTAGAGACCTAGGATGAATGACTCACAAAAGCAAGCTTAAATTGGATTAGAAAGACTAGGCTAGGCTCAGAGGAAACAACTGACATAGAAAATTTAAGACAAGTAACATGGTTGAAGGAGGGTGTCAAGAACATTAAGCCAACATTGATTTGCTAGTGAGAGGAGGATCAGACAGCTAATTATATGCTTATATATAAGGGTTGGATTCCAAAGGTGTATTTGTCATTGAGGGAAAGTTGAGGGCATTAAGTCCAGAAGAGGATAGCAAGAGCCCATAGATTATAACCAACCAATCTGAATGTCATGGACTGCTGTGCATGAGAAATTGAGGTTGCTAAATGCATGTATCTACAAATGAAAGAGATAACTGAGACAGTGGAGTTCCCCTAACTAGAGCAGAGAGGTGATATAAAGAGGCGTGAAGCCTCTTATATGTGATGTGGTAGGGGAGTAAGCTTGCACTTTGGGGTTTGGACCATACCTTTTTATTAATGGTATATTTTCTGTAATTTGCTGTAGAATGCTATCTCCTTTAAGAATAATACTGGACTCTCATCTTATTGATTTCTAGGGATGATCCTATTACCCTAGCACTTAATTATCTTTATACAGTTAATATACATTTTGGTGGAATGATTTAGAAAGATATTTGAGTTATTGATGTCTAAAAATCATATGTGGTTAGCACACCTCAAAATGGAACATGTCCTTTGTATTCTCTCTTCTCAAATCAACTGAAAAAAGTCTTGGGTGTAATGTTTATTAGTGGAAAGTTTTTAAATCTCCTGGGATGGGGTCGTCTTGGTTTTTTCTGTGGAATAAGATGTGCTGGCGTTATGCCATATTTTGACATATGGGACAGAGGTCACAAGGCATGCCAATTAGGATATCGGGATGATAATGAGATGATTTTGCCTTGACACTTAGGATGGTAGCTAGGGTTGGAAGTGGGCTGGGCCATGTCGGGCCATGCCTTAGCCTGAGCCTAGCTCAAAACTTTTTTTTGGGGCTTTGGGCTAGGCTTGGGCTCAAAACTATTTTCAAAAATTAGGCTTGAGTTTGGGTCCAAGTTCGGCTCGAAACCCAATCGGATCGACCCACAGCAATTCGTTCGAGCGAAAAATTGAACCGACGGAGTTAATTTTCAATTTTTAAAGTTTGCACAAAAACGAGCAACATTTAAAATAATTATATCTAATCACTTTAGAAAGTTTGATACGATATGGAGAGCTACTCTTACACAATTGATAGAAAATTTAATATAAAATTTAGAAGGCCCATCATATTTTAAGGTTTTGAGATCACATTTGGATCAGATTCGGACCTAATTAAGAGCCAATACTTCGGGTCTTCTTCAGGCTTGGATCGAGCCAAGTAATGGCCTAAGCTTGGCCTAAAATATTTTGGGCTTTAATGTTAAGTCCAAACCTGGCCCAAATTAGTTTGGGCTTAGCTTATGGCCCGACTTGAAGTCGGGCCGGCTCGAGCCTACTTCTAGTCCTAATAGTAACTCATCCTAGCATCATATGGAACGTCCCGCTGAATTTGAAACCATGATTAGTGGCTTATAAGGTTGAGATTAGATGAATTGAGAGGTGAAACACAATAATAATGTTTGACTTTTCTTTATGCATCAATGATCATCACTTTTTTGTTCTTTTCTTTCTTTCTTTCTTTCCAATGACATCCACACATAGATTATGCTACTACACCTTCCCCTCTGACATGCACACATCAATAATGTAAACTTCCACCAAGATGCTGTAAGGATTTATCAATAACCACTTGTCTGTTTTATCATGCAGATGACTGTTTTATCAAATAACCCTGACGTTCTTGTTACTTTTAAAGTAATAGTTATTTGCTTCATATTGGTATAGGAGATTGAAATATATGATCAGCACGTTCGTTGCCAGCACGCTTGTAGCTTTAAAAATCAGTCGCTGCAGCGACCATAGTGCTTGCTATAGTGGTTTTGGCTTAAAAATGCTATGTTAAGCATCATAGTAGTTATCATAGTAGCTGCTATGCTAAGCATCATAGTAGTAATTGTTGGTGCTTGCGTATGAAATGCATGATATATTGGGCAAAAGCCCACTATAATAGCTGCTATGCTAGGGGTTCAAAATGGGTGATTTATTCTATAGTGAGCTAGACTTCCAGTAATCAGCTAGTCCAATAAGCCAATAAGTTGGTTAAAGCATGGGCCTGTCTAGTCATTTTGTGGATATCTTTCTTTCATGGTTGATATTATGTGATTTAAAAATTTTAATTATATTTGGTATTTTGTGATTGTGGACATTTTTATACTTTGAGTGATGTTATTATTTTTGGTAGATGATGATATTTCTCATTGGATTGTGGATTGTGATGTGATATGGATGTTGACATGGTATTATGATGTTATGTGGATGATGTTCTGTAGTTTGTCTTTTTTTTTCCCAGTTTTTGGAACATTTTGATACTAGGTATGAAAAATATTGATTTATTTTAGTAGCCTACTTTAGGTACATGACCACCACTATAGCACCCACAATCTACTATATCTGCTATTTTCTATGAAACCCCTTTGCTGCACCACTCAGAGCCAATCGCTTATGAATCATGACTTGTTGGCAAAAAGGGTTAGCACTTGCTCTTTAGAGGTTGTATTGTCTGTGTCAAGAGTTTTCTTTCTAGCCTCTGAATGTAATACATTCATGATTTCAAAGCAAAACAAGAGTTTTCTTTCTAGCCTCTGAATGTAATACATTTTGATTTCAAAGTATTTTGCTTCAAACTTTTTAGAAGATTGAAGAGCATCCAAAGTGATATACTACAGAGAGGGGAAACTGACAAGACAAGGTTTCAAATGGTTTATTGGGGAATAGTGTTAAAGTTCAGATCAGGAACAATGGTAATCCAAAGCATGGGCAAGATAAAGAAAACTTTTTCAGGTCGATGTTTGCGCATTAGGGATGTAAAATGGATACTGTTGGAAAAAGCTATTGTGTTTATGATTATAAAGAGAAGTGTGATATAGTGGCTTTCTCTATAGTATGTTCTGTGAAGTTGTTATTGAAGGTTAAGGGGATGGTATGACCTTTTTTTTCTGGTTTAGGAGTTAAGATGGCCAAGAGTTGTTTGTAGCAGAAAGAAATTTGGTTAAGGCACTGAAAGTTGTCTGATTGTACCAGGACTGTTTGGTACCCCCCCTTTTCCATGCCTATAAGAATGTTTTTTGGACTATGGGATGTTGTTGGAATGTGGATTCTTACAGTTGGAAAAAATTCTTGTTGATGTGATTCAAAAGTTAATCCTTCTTCTCTCTTTTGAAGAGATTAAGGTGACTGTAAAGAAAGCGAACTAACAAGTTTTGAGACGAGAATTTTGTAAGGTTGCAGTTTTGTAGGATGAGTGCAAGTGGTATGTCAATGGTAAATACTGGTTTAAAATCTACTGATATATTACAAAATCTGACCTTTTTTTGGGTCAGTTTGAAAGAACATTGTCCTTTGGGCTGTTTTAGCAGGCAAATTATGAGTACATAAAAAAGTTTCCATAATGCAATAAAAAGGAAAAGATATATCATAATTGCAATATGACTTGTTTTGAATCTCTCGATGATAAGTTTAAGAGGATATAATTTACCCTTGATTTGAATTCAGAAAATAAAAGAATAACTGATCATTTGAAATCATTTTGTTTTTGCATAAACAATGGCGAGTGTGTTCTTCTTGTTTGGCATGATCTTAGGGTAGTGTGAAAGAAATAGGGATTTGTGGGTGTATTTGTTTCACTTTGGTCAAAAGTTGGAGAAGGTTACTGTAACAACAGCACTGTATTCATCACTTTTGGCTGAAGGAATCTTGGGAGCTGTGGTCATTTAGGTCTGTGATCATCTTTTGGCTTGTGGCACTGAGAAAGTTTCCATTTGGTCCTTTCTGGTCTTATAAATTACGCTTGTCTATTTTTTTTTTGAAGTATACTTGCCTGTTATCTCCTTCATGAAGTCATTATTTTCATTAATGCCTTTAAATGATTTTGAAACACATGCCTGTTATTTCCTTCATAAAGTCATTATTTTCATTAATGTCTTTAAATGATTTTGAAAAGTTGCATTATTTAATGCTAGCATTTCACGTAGTTATTTTTTGTTTTATATTTCAATTCCTAACTGTTGTATTTTAGTGGGAATGGAGATGTCGGGCAAAGCTAGCTGTCCGTGGAACACCAGAAAGCCCGCTGATTGGGCTATATCAAGAGGGCACACACAATGTTGTGGATATTCCGCTCTGTAGAGGTTAGAATAATATATTTACTATTCGACTCAAATATATGGATTTTGTATTTCTGCCATAAAAGAATGCAGTCCTTGTAATCTGGAAATCATATATAAGATATAGCTTTAGGACCAAAATAACCATTATTATCTTCAGCTAGTTTTAGTACGGTTTGGTTTGAGAGCTGATCTAGGAAAAAAGTCTTAGCATGGGTGCAAGTCAAGATCTGAAGATATGATTATTGACAATTTGATACAAGATTCATATTTATATTTAATTAATGATGATGCTTGTCTGGTCAAGCATCCTAATATTATTAGCTAATGATATTTACTTCTACTCAAAGTACATCTTTATATTAGAAAGAGATTCATCCCTATCTTTTTTTTGTGTAACAGAGCTTGCAAAGACGTTCAAATTGTTTAGTAAGTGACAACTGCTAATGATATAATCATATAACAGATCTGATGTGCAATTATCTAAACTGTACTGTTTATCCAGGATGATATTGGTACTTACTTTTCATACAATTATTTCCTCTAGTAATAGCTAGATTACCATGTAGAAAAGCTTGTCATCTATGCTACTATATAACATGAACTTTTGCAATGCATGAGTTATGTCTGATTGTCCACATTTCCCTTATCACATGCGTTTCCCCACTCTTTTCCCATCACATGCGTTTCCTCCCCTCGCCTCTCCCTGTTCCACATTTTAACCATAAGATTAAAGGTTCCAATCCTTCTAGCATTTATTACTTTATTTATATAAGTTTCATTTTTTATTTAAAGATAAAAAAGACATGTACAATGAATGTGCCACATTCTAGTGGTGTATGATCTCTAGCATTTAACTGGACTAAGATTCTCATAATGGGGTATGACTCAATCTGCTTTTAGGGTATCACTACCACTACCCCGTCATTTCTTGGTGGAGAATACTGTTGCATATCATTCCTTATAGTTCTCAGTCTAATATTCTGTAAAGAATGGGGTCAGGAAAACATTTTTCTCCTCTATTTTTTCTAACAAAATGCAGTTAGAAAGTGTTGAAGAATAGTCCCATATTGGATATGCTGGGGACTCTAGTGGGTCTTATATACTCATTGGCCTGTGCACCTACTAGCTTAAGCTTTTGGGTTGGACTTTAACAGAAAACCCATCTCGATCTTAGTGGCAATTAAATGACACGAAGTCAAGTGCTAGCGTGCAGCAGATGTTGTGCCAGTCTGTATGCATTAGCACCATCCTGCTGGCCCATGTCAACTGGTGCAGCATGCACGTTTAATCCATGCTAACCTATATCATCCATTTAATAAGATTATTGATTCTTTCCTTTTAAGATAATTTCCTCCAAAAAATAGCTGAATTGATTTTCAGAAATTGGTTTTTAATTTCCCTGGTCTTTTCTTCATGTAATTGTGTTTTCCATGCAGCACATCACCCGAACATTAATGCTGCTGTTGACCTCCTAAAACAAGGCATGCTTTCAACACAATTCATTTCTATAAATGAAGGGTATGCTTTTGAGCTTTGTTTTTTTATGTATTTCTATGTCTCACTCTATCACATTGTTCTATATTTTTTAGGTATTTCTAAGCTGAATATTCAGCCATATGATGAAGATGCGGGCATGGGTGACCTGCGGTATGTACAGGTTAGTTGTGCATATGACATTATACATCTAGATAAGGATTACCATAGGACTTTATCACTTAAGCTCTTTTATTCACTGAAACACTTTTTAACTTGCTGACATTTTATGGTTGATTGGCTGCTTTTGCTCAAGTAATCTTGTATTTACATACAGAGTACCTAAATCGTACTGTGTCCTGTCAAGAGGAGGGTGTGGTGGGACTCTGTTCTACTGTCTGTCCCAGTCCAGCCCATCAACATCATCATAATCCAAATTTGCATTACTTGTTTGAGCAACAGGAATTAAAATAAAAGCAGGAAAAACTTCTTGTTATCCTGACTTGTTTCCCTCTTATTATGACTTGTTTCCCTGTTATTCTGACAATTAAATTTTAATCTGCCATTTCTAATGTGCATTTTTTATTTCTTCGATATCACTTTGTTATCTTCTCTTGTTTCAATTGATAGTTGATTGGGATTAACTGGCAGTCATGGTCTATTCCATCTTTCATCTTTACAATTTTGAATTATAATGTGTACGGGCTCTGCATTCTTGCTTAACTACCTAAAATTTCATCCTGGGATTATATTTTATTTACAATTTGAAGAGTTCTTTGTCACTGACATTTATTCTGCGTCATCCTCCAAAAACATCACAGTCATGCACATATATTACCATAAGATGTTAAATGTTATGTCAATTTTCACCACAGATGCAATTACAATCTTTTTCAGTATTGGAAGACATCCATTTCTGCACATTTATTGTGTTGCAGATGAGTAATCAGGGAGAAAAATATTGATGCTAAACTGATGCAGGCTATTTTGACCTATTTTGTATCATGTATATTTTAACCACTAGATCATCTCAACCAGGAATGAATTTAGATTGGTTTTGGGAGCAAGAACTAAGGAAGAATTATTGCTGGTTATGTCGATGTTATCCATACTGAGTCATGTGTGATTATTAATGCTTTATCAGTCATGAAATCTTCCCTTTATAGATGACATTTTATTTTGCATGAGGAAATTCTACCCTGTTGTCCTCTTTGTAGCTTGTTAGTAAAGCAAATAAAGAACACAAAAGGGAATGATTTACATGATTTGATTTACATGATTCGGCCTACAACCTATGTCCATGGGTGGAGACAATTGGAGAAAGATTGCTAATGGTGGAAGAGTATAGAGATGAAGAGAAACCATAATGCAATTCCTCAATGTCATCAGCACCTGAAAGCCCCAATAGCAAAAGTATAGTCCCAAAACTGTAGAACAGGCAAAGTTATGCATGTATGGATGCCAAAAAATAAACTAAAATAAAATAAAATAAAATTGGGGACTCTGTCCTAAAACCCTGGGATGGGGGCCTATCACGAGACACTGGGCATAGTGCCATGCACCTCAGCCCCAGGCCAATTGCCTGCAGAGATGCCCTGTACTAGTGTATCTTCTAAATACAAGACGCACTATAACATGTATATGCTTGTTTTTATAATGTATGCATGTCTATAGTACATTTTCATATTCGTATCATTCTATATGAAATGGCCAATGATGTTATGGATTCTTTGGATGAATTAAGCCTGTTAACTCTAGTTTTGTAGTTATGTGAGCCTGAATGATGTTTTGGTGAATGGGTTATGTCATGTACATCTGCAGCAACGTATACCTTAAACACAATCAATGCTGATTTTTAGTGGAGCGTTGGATCTTTATAGCCTGAAGTGAAATTGGAAGCAGAAGCACATGTAGCAGCAGAATTGAGGAAATGACAGAAATGAAAGTATCTGGGAAGACTTTGCCTGGAATTTTTCATAAACATGAGAGAGGAATATGATCTTGTTTGGAGGATTCACTTTTGGAATGCATTAAGCATGGAGCATACTGCTGAGCAATATAATAGTATCATGCGAATATACTTGCCTGGTGGTAATTCTATGGTGGAGGCATTGGTGGTGCCTGTGGTAATTCTATGGCATAGGCATTAGTGTTGATTTCATGGATGATGATGGATAAGCCTTCAATCTTGGCATTAACTTATTTAAAAAGTCTCCTGTGAAACCTCCTTGATCAAAGGCTCGGCATCAATATGCTGCCTTCGTGGAATCCCCAAAACTATTATGGAAATCAACAATGGACTTATAGTTTTTATTGTTCAAGATAATTCATTGTAAAATCTCAACATGCATGTTGTGCAGGCGCTTATAAAATGATTTTGCGAGATTATTATGTTCAGACTTGGGTGTTAAAGGGATGAGCTCGATAAGCTTCCTAGGGCTGCCACCTGACAACTGTAGATGGGTGATGACCAATAGAGAACTTGACTTTTGTATGCAAATTTGGCCATTGATAAAATTTGATTCTAACCAGATGTGGTCACCTGTAAGAAATCTTAGAAGAGTCCCAAAATCCTAGTAATCACTTCATTCTTCCCACCAATTTATAAATGATAAGCAGAGGAAAGCTAGCTGTGACAATGGTCTTTTGAAGGCTGTGCAGCCTGACAATTGCTCTGATGAACAGCTCAACCCCTTGCAGTGTGCCAGTCATCTTATTGTAGGAGACAAGATGTGGTATTTAAAAAATCCTGTCTGTTAAAACAAGAATGGAATCATGACTCCTAATTGTCCGAGGCAAACTTAAAATGGAATCTATGCTGAGGTCTCGCCATAAGATGTGTTGCATGGTAGCAGATTATACAGTCCTGTATTTTGTTTTCAGTCCTTTGCCAACTGGCATGTATGGGAATGAGAACTAGCACATGCTGTATCTCTTTTGAAAGCCTATCCTTAATTACTACATTAGTCTTGTTACAACTAAGGGCCTGCTTGGTTTAGCTGTTGGCCAACAGCCACTTAAAGGTGCCCCGACAGCTAATCTAAACAGGGCCTAAGTGAGTTGCTGCCCCCTAGCATGAACTTCCAGATGATAAACTTTAGGATGCACAAAGATGATGTCAAAGAGCACTAGGAGTTCAGGAATATCAGATTGGTGATGCAAGGTTTGATGGTGCATAATGTCTTTAGTTATATTTTCTGATATATTCTGGCTGTAGCCATTCTTTATGTTGTAAAATGGTTGGGGAATAGAATTTATTTGGGATTTATTTTGGATTAATTACAAGAGAAGGGCTCTCACCCTTCCATTATTCCCTCTACTGGGCCCTTTTTTTTTTCATGCTGCAATTATATATAAAGAGCAGCAATTTTCTCTGCATTTGTGATAGCCTTTGTGTGAGATAATTTTAGCTTAAGGCCCCTTGAGCAAGTCTATTTAGTCATCCTTTATCCTTCTCCTTTTCTTCCTTTATCCATGCTCTCAAAAATCATTGGAATGGGATGGTACAGCTGGTACCTTACCATTCTGGTACAAAATTGGCATTGTTATGGGTGCTAGAATATTGAAACCTGTTGTATTAGCACGTATTGGCCATATTGGTTCTATACTCGTGCATATTGAGGTCTATACTTGTGTGTACTGGTAGTATCATACTAACCATATTAGTTGGTAGTGATGGCTTCTCATTTTTTTAAAGCTCTCAATTTGGTACGTACTATTGTCACCTTTCCAGTAGCCATTCCAATGAAAAAAATGGTACAGGATTTGGTACCGACATTTAAAACCTTGCTTCTATCCTTGTCTTTTCTTTTCCTCTTTTCCACTTCTCTGCATCTCTGGCTGACTAACCCCTAGCAAGGGAGAACCGAGGCACCCTTTTTCTACTACTGGTCTGCTTCCTCAGCCAGCTATTGGGCTGGCCAAATTTGATCAGAGATCAGATCCAACCAGACCTAGAATAAGGCCCAGTGGTCTCATAAATCTGCCCACCTCATCTTTTTGATTCTAAATCCTCCCATTCATGGTGTCTTGTACTGGTGGCATACTGTACCACATCGGTATTGAACCAAGAATCGGTGCTGGTATGTCCCGAGTCTTGGTATGCTGCACCGACCCATGTACCAGGCATACTAGTATTGTATTACTGTGGTACCATCAGCGAACCTTGCTCCCACTATTTTGCCTCATCCCTGCAAATGTTTATTTTGCAGAACCTCTATTATGCAGACTTGATCCTTAATGGCCTTTTTTGTAAGCCACATGCCATATTCCTTGATTTCTAAACTAACTAGCTTCATCTTCCATTAAGCCCAATCCTAATCAGTCCCTTTGTTTAAGAAGCTTGCAGCTGTCACCAACTTATCCTTGACTTTGCCATCTTACTCCATTGCTGCTGCTTCTTGTTTCCTTTTCACAGTTCTCAAGAAACATTGGCGTGTTTCTCTTGCATGATTGCTTTGATAGGAGCTTCTTTTGAATGATCTCCATCACATAGATTTTCTTCTTTTTTGCATCTCTTGGTTTTGAATTCAAACGTTTGTAGTTTTACTGCTGGATGTTAGAAATCTATTCTCAGATCTCATATTGAGGAGCACGATATGAGATCATTAGCCCTTAGATGATATTGCATATTAGTCTCTTAATTTGCCTATGTATTTATTACATATGTATTTTCTTGCTTATTGCTGATTACGTCCATAATTATTCTTTTTTTTTTTTATTGATGAACCTTGCATTTGCATCAACTAGGAGAGCATCTAGGTTATTCCTTTTAGGTTTGCCCCAGGTTTGTCTTGATTCACTTCTCTTATGCTTGCTGGACTGGACTAGACAGTTGTCAAGCAACTATTGATCATTCTGTTTTCATGCACAGTATTCTCTTCTGCTGGTGCAGTGTATAAAGAGATACTTGCAAGATACAATGCCATAGTAAAATTTTTATCTATAACTGCTGCCATACCTGTTGGATCTATCATGTTCTTGAGCAAATTTTCTCCTTATATAGTTGACGGTCAGTGTTTTATTGAAAAAAATACATTGAGTTCTTTATTTCATGAGTGCTTTGAGCATTGTTTGAAAAAGAAAGTCCAAATTCAGCAGTAATACTGTCTCAATATATCCTATCATCTCATCATCTAGATGATACTTGAACAAAGGGTCATCCTTTTTTCAGAAGCGAGAAGCTATTCTTCAATGAATAGCTAGGGGAAGAAGGGTAGAGGGGATTTGCTATATATAGTCTATATACACTACCTTCAGCATTCTATATTATCCATGCACAATGTATTTTCTCTTTACTTCTTGTGATATGAATATGTGCTTATTATGTCAGTTCTTATGCACATATGCATCAAGAATCTTCTGATCGTTATATGTTATTCACAGACAATCTTTAGCAAATTATTTGTTATTTAATCAACTGCATTGGAACATTTGAATCTTAAGTGCTGCGTCAAGTTGGAAAGAGATAATTGATAGTTTAATGCTATCCAGTGGAATTAAGCACCTGCTAAATAATGATTGTATGTTATTAATTCCGCCAATGATCAGAAACTAAGGTGTATGATGTGCCTTGTACTGATTTAGTATTAATTCTTGTACTCTAGATGGCTGTGACAACATATAATACATCCGTACCAGTTGCTGAACGATATCAGAAAGGTTAGTGCATGTAAATGTTTCTTTTCCTTTGCAGTAGTAATCAGACTTCTTACGTGTATATGATGAAGAGGTGGCCTTGTATGATAGAAAAATCGACCTTTTGTTTTCAGGGAAAGTACAACTTTCCTTGGTTTGGAATTCAAGAAATGAGCACTCAGAGAGTTCGGAGAAGCTGCATGCTTTGTCTAATGTAAGTTGCCCGCTTCAACATTGAATTGCTAAGGGCACTGTTCCATTGACATCTTTTTACATATGTTGCAAGCACACATCACTTCTTAGTTCCTATCAAAAATTTTGCTTTGTTAGTAACATCTTGTGATATATTCGTAATGTTAATTTGTCATGACCTACCTTGTCACTTTGCAGTTCTTGTGGAGAAATGGTGGACCAAACAGTAAAATGCATTTAATGCACTCTATATGGGCTAATTTTCAGACGTCAACTAGCAATGTGAGCTATCTGGGTCTTAGTTGCATGTTGCTATGGTTTGTGACATCACATTGAGTGGTGGTCTACTAATCATTATTGGAAATGGTTCTCTACTGAATCTGGAATTGTATTTTGCTTCTGAAGTTGCTTAATATGATAAGTTGTAATGACATTCCCAATGGCCTACCTTGGATATGTTTCATACATTTTGTTCTATCTATTTGCTATCATGTAGCTTGAATTTTAGATGAACTAGGATTTGTCATTTGTTGCTAAATGCTTCTCGATTTGATTCAAACGCTGTCAACTTGACATACTTTCAGACACTGAAGAGCAATATAACCTACATATATCTTGAAGTCTTTAGGGTATGCCACTATTGCATTATGTACATTCTTGTGCATAAACTATATGATGTTGATTGATTAGTCCCGCTGGAAGTGCTTTCGACTTAATTTAAAAATGTTTGCCATGACTAAAGTTGCTTGATTTTATGATTTCTGCATCATACCTTCTCATTCTATCTGGTGTAATATTTGATTGTTTGAAGCAGCAACTGCAAACTAAACTTTTTCTTATATTGTTCTGCTGTAGCTTGAGCATAAATTATATATTAGCGAATTCTTAGTTATTAACAACTCGATATTAATCCTCTTATAGTTATGGATGAGATTACTAAGCATATTCAGAATGATATTCGATGGTATATGCTATTTGTAGATGATATAGTATTAGCGGATGGAATTAAGGTTGGGTTAATTATAAATTGGAATTATTGAAAAATGCATTACAATTCAAAGGTTTTTAGTTAAGCAAAATAAAGCCTATACATGAAACGCAATTCTAGTAAACTTGAAAATAAAGGTGAAGGTAGAGTTAAAATTGAAGATCAAAAAGTTTCTAAAAGTGATTATTTTCGATATTTTGGATCGGTTATTCATAAGGAATAAGAAATTGAGGAGGATGTTCATAAGATTAAAATAGGTTGGATAAAATACAAAAGTGTAATTGGTTATTATATAATTATAAGAGATCTGCCAAGTTAAAGGAAAAATTTTATAAGCTAGCCATAATACCAACTCTACTTTATGGTACAGAATATTGGATGGTTAGAAAACTACATGTACACAAGATGTATGTGGCTAAAATAGGAATGTTAAGATCGATGTATGGTAATAGTAGAAAAGATAGATAAGAAATAAAGTCATAAAAGATAGAGATCATACCAATTAAGGACAAATTAAAAGCACAGTGACTTAGATGGTTTGAGCATCTGCGACGTAGATTTATGGATGCACCAGTACAAATGAATGATTTGATGCACATAAAAGGAATAGGAAGACCAAAAATTACATTGGATAAAGTAATAAAGAAAAGCGTGATATCTTTACATCTTATAAAAAGTATGGCTCTAAATAGAGTAGAACAGAATAAAAAGATTGATGTGGCTGACCCTAACTAATTTGACATCAAGGCTTTACTAATGTTGTTGTTCAAAAATTAATAACAAACCTTTGCTTGATATTTTAGAGGATGCAGATGTGTTAATTTCTTAACTTGAACCACATCCAGTGCTTGTTTAACTTATAAAATCATCCTTGTTAAATTTTTTTGTTGAGTCTTTTTTTTAAAAAAAAAAAATATAATTGAAGTTCAAGCAGTGATTAGTTAGTCTGAAAACATAATTTCCATACAATTTAATAGCTATGATAATTAAGCTTGCCAATGTGCCATACTGTTGGCCCTAAAGTAACATCCTTTCCTCTTGAATTATCAGCTTCTTTGTACATGACATGAGAATCAACAGCAACAATGTACCTTGTTATGCATGACCTACGCATGGCCAATGTTGCCGATGTTGGGTTTTGTCAATTTTAATGGTTTAGATTCGATTAGATATGGATCAGGTTGTGGTTTGTTTTCTATCTTATTTCTTTTAAAGATAACAAAGTTCCAGTTGCAAGGATCCAAAGATTCCAAACAAATGAATATTAAAGTTATAACATCCACGACATATGAAATTTAATTTCACTACCTTAGTTCAATGCATTGCATGTGCTAGAGGGAAATTACATTTCTATGTAGTAGGCCCCTATAATTAGACAGGATAAAGGTATTTCATCATAATCATGTTTGTAGTGTCTATATATTTCTTCGCCCTTGCCTCTTCAGAAAGAAGCTATACTTTCTTCCCTCATCCAGCAGTTGAACCTTGTCTGGCATTCCAATAATTAGTCTTCTTTCTCCTTTGAACAAAGTAAACCCTAAAGCAAGGCTATCAAAGCATTCATCACCACTCTAAAAACATCAAATCCATTTCCTACTAATGTAGACTTTCTTCAGAGGAGGCAAATTCTGACAAATGATCTCAAAGATATGAAGATCTTTCTTTTATATCCCTTCAAACTCCCAACTCTTTTTCTTCCTTTTTGTTTGACATTTCTTGTTTAACATTGAATGGAGATAATAATTGAATTTTCACATGGTTTTGTTTGTTGAACATGATAAATTTGGATCTTATCTTCATATTATTATATCATCTCTTGATCAAAAGATACAATTTGCTTCCAATTGGAGGATCCAAACATGCTGTTTACCTCTCATTCTGATTATATTATGGTTTGTTTTATCCTTTTTCCGTCATTTTGCCTAAGTGTTCATTTGGTATTGACAATATTATCTATCAAGTAGAAGAGTTTTACTTCATTTCCTATATGAAAATCAACTTTCTTGCTTCAGTGAATGGTACCTCATGAGGACCTGCCTTTTCTTGTCAAAACATAATGCACATGATCAAATGTATATTTTCTGATATAAAAAATTTTATTTCATGAACAGATAATCTTTGGTAACAGGTGGAGACATCTCGTGGGAGAGAGAGATTTCTGGGAACATATTGGAGGTGTTGATATCTCTTTGGATCCATCAAGCTTTGGCCAGGCAAATACACTGGTATATCTAAACTTCTATTGGCTAGTCAAAAGTATTTATTGGGACCAACAAATGCTGATAAAAAATGACATATAAAAGTAGGCGATCTTTATGACTCTATATATATATGAATGTGCCTGTTTAAGCTCAAGATTGGAGAAATATTTTGGTGCATATCAAGAATGAAATTGATAACCAATATCTTACCAACTTTTGTAAAAATTAAATTTTTATTAACCACACCATGAAATAATGGGTTAGGGTGATGGAACAAAGATTCATTGACAACAATAACAGAAAACCAGTAGGTTTTATGTAAGGGAGGTTAGTGAAAACTGTGTTTTGCTTAGGCAACCAAGGAAAAGTGGAACATATTGTCGTGATCAACTTTTTAAAACAAGACATCTGGGACAAAACTAATAGGTGTTATAAAATGTTAGGCATTAATGAAGAAAGAGCTAAAGTTGATATTTTTTATGACATGTATGGAGCCATGACAAGCATTATAAATAGTTGTGATGTGATCAATATTTTTTTTTTCAATGGATCTACATCATGATTTGCTTGAGCTCACATTTTTCTCCACTCATTAAAAATTTATTGAATTCTAGAAAGCATCATGATTTACGTTGTTTACAGATTGTTAACCAGACAAGGTTGAGAGGGTGGAGCTTGACAAATGGTAAGGTTGCTCTATCATGACCTAGTTGTCATGGGTTTGAACACGGAAACTCTCTTTTTGCACGTTGCGGTAAGGTTGCATATATTTGACCCTTTGAGACCATGCAATGGTGGGAGCCTCATGGAGTGGGCTGCCCTTTTTTTAACGAGACAGGTTGAATTAAATGTTAATGTTGATGAAAGCTTTGGAGAGTTTCTCACAAAAACCATAGAATTGAGATGTAGAATGTAATATGCAGTTTCAAGGAGCATTAAAACTAATGAGCCTCATTCAATATTAATGAACAAGAGATACCACAGTGAGATTATCTCGTTAACTTGGATCTGGTGTAGAGAACAAAGGTATAGATGAAGACAAATCTAATTATGCCAACTGTCTGAAGTGTCAGTCTTTACATGATGTTTTGTAATCATTGCATCCCTTTGAGAGTAAAGAAAACTATTAAAGATGGTAAAAGGTCCTAGAATCTTGGTTTTTCAGTATACGAGAAATAAAGGTCTAGTGCACAAGTTGATCATGGAAAACATCAATATTTTGCAGTGAACTTATGGTAAAATTATGAAGGATAGGACAAGAAGCTATTACATTATAATGTTGTGTGGTTGCAGTGAAGAATCACTTGACAAGTCTAGAAATGTCCAATAAAGATCCAAGTATGCACTGATATGATTGGCTTTTTCATAAGGATTGCCAAACCAAACTAAACTGACTGGAATTAAGTTTGGTTTGCTTGTTCGGTTCAGTAAAGCAGCTCATTCGCTTTTTTTTCTTTTTTTACTTTTTCATAGTTTTGTTTTCTTTTTTATGTAATATATAAGGTTGAGAGCCTTTTGTGAGCTTACATGCTCTCTCCTTTATTATTTTCATTCAAAATCATTTAATTAAATGCTATTTTTCTTCTCTTTCCTTTTTCTTTCCATTTATTAAAGATTTCTTATGGAAATACGGAAATACCCCCATTTGAATTCAACAAAAATATTAGAAAAATTAAATTCCTTAAGAATAAAAATTCAACTCTCCCTCTCAAGAATAAATTTAGAGAATTTCAAGAAATAGCACTTTACTTAATATCAAGATAAGGTTCTTCTACTCCAGATAAAAATTTCAGAAAATTAATTTATCTTAGAAATTATGTGAAAATGAAATATCGAGAAAAATTATCTTCAAATACAATTTATAAGGCTTTGATCAATATTTAGTTAAACTTACATAGTTTTCATACTTAGACAGAATCATGGTAATAATGGACCTCATAGTGACCTATGCCTATTTAATTCATAGCTCATCAAAATAATAAAATTAAACTTGCCATAAAATCTTAAGGTTAAAACATATTTCTTAGAGTCCAAATAATAATGTGTCGTTAGACCAAGGGTTGGGTTTTTTTTTCTTAAGGGGGTCTCTTAAATTTGAAAAACCTTGTAAGTTTGACCAACTATTGACCAAAGCCTTATAAATTATATTTTTAGTTAATTTTTTCTAGTATCTTATTTTCTCATCATTTCTAAATTAAATTAATTTTTTGAGATTTTTTTGGGAGTGAAAGTACTTTATCTTGATATCTACTAAAGCGGTATTTTCTAAAACTTTTTGAATTTATTCTTGAGAGGGAGAGTTAACTTTTTATTTTTAAGACATTTAATTCTTTTGATATTTTTGTTGAATTCAAATGAGGGGTATTCCTTTATTTCCATGAAAAATCTTACGTAAATGCAAAGGATGACATTTACTTAAAATGATTTTGAATGGAAATAAGACAGGATGCGAGCTCATGGAAGGCTCTTAGCCTCATATACCACATAAAAAAAAGAAAAAATAAAAAGAATCATGAAAAAATAAAAAAATTATAAAAAGGGCTGAATTGGTGGTTCAGTATCAGTTCACAGTTCCATGGATCTTATTTTTACATTTGCATCAAAGTATTTGGAAAGAGAAGAAAATGAATGGAAGTGAGAATCTTGTAGTGCTAGCTGATATAGCCTCTGATAGAAATCATTCTTCAACTAGGGTTTATAAAACAACTTTGGAGGATATAGGTCTCAAAAATCAATAGAATTGAGATAGGACACAATGTGCAGTTTTGAAGAACATTAAAATTATATGAGGCCCTCATTAGCCTTAATGGCCAAGAGATACCATAGCATGATTATGTGATTATCTTGGATTAATTATATAAAAGACCATAGCTATAGATAAAAACAAATATAATTGTGTCAAGCAAGGTTTGCCATACCAGAAACTTGTATGGCTTAATATGGGGCATATCATACCTAATCAATGGCATACCAGTCAAGTGGACCAGGGGGTTTCAACCCATGAACCACCTCAAATTGGGCTGAATTAGGGAGTTTGGTTCGGTACATCGGTACGAAAATTTGGTCGATCGGGGTTGGTTCGCTCCCGTACTGAACCAGAGGTTGAACCATCCCAATTCTGGGCTGGTTCGGTTTGATTTGCTCCAAACCTACCCGGTTTGGGATGGTTTGGCATACAATGGTGCGAAGTGTATAAGGGGTCAGTATCCTTATATGGTTTTCTTGTCATTATATTCTTGATTCATTGTCTCGATACCAAAGGGTGTACAAATAAAATTCTAACATAGTGTCAGTACGTTTAGTACACTTGATACGATGGTATACTTAGCGTTGGTATGTCCCCCATATTGGTCATATCGGTATTGATGTAATACTGATATGCTACGGTATGCCTAGCATGACATACCATGTGTCCCTTTAAGACTTGAAGAAAAGTATAGCAGGATAGCTAGAAGTCCAACAATATTGGTTTTTAGTACATGAGTAATGCAAAGGGCTGGCACACTAGATGATCATGGCAGGTATGAGAATTTTGAGTTGAATATGTAGCAAAACTTAAGGGATATGATAAGGAGTTAGAATATTAAAGTATTGCCTTAAGGCCCGTTTGGCTGAGGTTTTGGATGAATCAAAAGCAGTTTTAGGGGCCTAAAATCACTTATGGATGATTTTATGATGTTTGGTAAAATTTTTAAAAGTATTTTCTGGTTTCAGTAAAAGCTGTTAAAAGCTCTACTTGCTAAATATCGAGAAGCTGTCTTTTTAGACTTTAAGATCACAAATTCAAACAATGAGAATAACAATATTTAATATTATAATATAATAATAATATAATATAACTATAATAGTATAAAATAATGTAATATAATATATTATATTCAAGTATTATTATAATTCTAATATATTATGAGGTGTAAAATAAGATAATAGAATAATATTATAAAATGCTATAATACAGTATATAAATATAATATTATCATATTATGCAATGTTATAATTTTGTAATATTAATTTAATTAAATGTCACAATAATATGATATTATATTATTAGATAATAATGATCATAATTTTAATAATATATTATAATATAATTATTAAATAATAGCAAAATAATATATTATAATAATTTTACATTATAATCATTATTATATTAGAATATTATTATATTTTCTTATACTATATGATAATACTATAATATGATATATTTAATATTATTATAATATGATATTGTTATTTTACAATATTATTAGAATAATTTATAATAATAATTTTTAATAAGTTAGATAGTTGAAAGTATAATGTAATGTCTTTCACTAGTTTTATTATAAATTTTTTTTTTTAGTTTGGTTACTAAATAGATGTTAAAGTCTCATAGTATTTTAAAAATGTGGGTACCAAACAGCAAATAGGTTTTTCCAAAAGCTATATTTTTGAAAACTCTACTTTCAAAAACTCTACTATTAACATCTCCACTACACGGGGCTTTAGAATTATAGTAAAGAATCAATTAACATGATCAAGAAATGTGCAATGAAAATCCAGGAAATGCTCTTATATGATTGACTTGTAAATTTGTATGAAGGATTTGGAAAGAGGAGGAGAAGTCAGGATAACATGGATGAAAGTCATGAGAATTTTGTAGTAACAATAGATAAGCTTTTGATAGAAATCCTTGGTCTTATAAAGCTGATTCCAGTTAGATGAGATAGGGCTTGATCCTTATGTTCATGATTATTATATAACTTATAATAATTATCCTGGTTTATTTCAAAACAGAGATTAGTGTTAAATGTATTAGATATTTTGTTGAAAGATGTAGTTGATACTGATTGATGCTGCTCAACCATTGTGACTATTGTTGCAGGCTTTCAATTCCTTGTTAAGGAAATTGCAGAAGTATGTTCCCTATGGATCATCTGTTGTTGATTTGTATGCAGGGGCTGGTATCATTGGATTGTCTTTATATGCCACTAGGAAATGCAGGCAAGTTCTATGATTCCATTGCATTCTGTATGGGAGCATATTAGTGCTAATTTGATCTCTATAGTATGAAGTACTAATTTCTTGTTTACAGGTCTGTGAAATGTGTTGAGATCAACAAAGAGTCTAAAGTATCTTTCGAGAAGTCAGTAAGCCGTTTGCCGAAAACTATAGATAGCAGTATCAGTTGGCACAACACAGATGCTTCAGTTGTATGCACTCATTATCTCGGAAGCATAAAATTATTACCCTTAACATACATATTTGACCAGAGTTCTGGAAATCTGATTTGTCATCATGTGCATCGTGATTAACAGGAACCCCTTCACTGGCTCAAGGGGTCAGATGTCATTGTTGTGGATCCTCCCAGAAAAGGATTGCACCCATCCCTGATTGATGCTTTACGCAATGTTGCATTGTCTGATCATGAGAATACCAAGGCAACTGGGGGGTAACTGCTTGACATTGCTTTTTAGTTTCTTCAAAATACCGATTTCTTCTATGTGTTTGTCAAGTTGCTTTCAGCATGAAGTGTATTCCAGAGGGCTGTTGTAGGATATGTGACAATTGAAAGTTTTTGGAACTCAAATTTCAATCCTTCCCTCTAGTGTATTTTATCGTGACATCTTTTTTCTTCTGAACTCAGTTCCATCCTGAAGGTGAAAGAAGAAAAGCGGCCATGGGTTCTGCGTGCAAGGGAAGCTTCTGTTCGCATTGACAGCAAAACAGTCTGGGAGAAAAGTCAAACATGGCCTGAGACTCTTCTCTATATTAGTTGTGGATGGGAAAGCTTTAAAGAGGTACGACTAGTCGATTCATTCTGACTATATAAGTACCATTTTCTGGGTATTTTTCTTTTTGTCTATGTTTATTGTAAGAATCTTCTTGCTTGTACTAGTTGTGTATATTTGGGTTTGATTTTTCTCTCTGTTTTTGTTGAGAGTATCTTGTTTTTGTCATATTTTTCAGCAAAACTCCTTTTTTCCCTTTCTTTTGACTAGGATATTTATTCAACAGGACTGCAGGACTTTGCTATCTACCAAGGCTTGGCATTTGGAAAAAGCTCATGCTTTCAACTTGTTTCCTGGCACTGAGAGGTATTGATTTCTAATGACTTGAAAGGCATTTGAAAAAGAGCTCATCTTGTTATTCTTTTATAAAATCACTCTTTTCAACCCTCTCAGAGACATCCTCTCTCATATCCTCTTCTGTAGTGTTTATGTCATGTAGCAGAAGTGACTTCTTTGGGGATTCTCTTGTCCCTTGTTTCTAATAGGTTCCAAGACCTCTCTGGCATTTTGCAGGAGTCGTCTTGTCTTTTGTTTCAACTAACTTTGTAGTGTTATCCTCTAGAACAGAATTCTATTTTTTGAGAGACTCATCAACCAAAAAGGCTTCATCATAATCTCAATAGTTTGCATAAAAAATGGATTAATGAAGTTCGAGGCTTAAACCTGACATTTAGTGAATAACTTTGCTACTTAGAACTCCAGTCTTTTCATAATTTGCTTTTATGTACATGCCTTAAGCACTGTGAGTACCAGTTCAGCCTTCAACATTTCTTCAGATTAGATCTTTTGGTGATCTGCTTCAAGCTTTTCTGAAAAACCATATGCAAATTCTTTTACTTCTCTATGAAATTCTCACTAAATCGTCTCTGAAAATTGGTTCTGTAACTAACCCTCTTGTCATGCAGCCAAATTTGTTTTCTGAAATCTTCTTTAGTTGTTTTATTTTATTTTTTAAGCTACACTCTGTGTAGCTTTATTTGGTGACATAAAATTTTATTGCCAAGAGTTATTACCTCTTAGTAGATAAGACTTTGCTTTTTCTCCAGCCAAAATTCAAATCCTGCCTTTAATACTTGGATTATAGCTGTTGTCATCTCTATTTCTGTTGACCTTATTGGTAGGATGTCCTTTGCTTTCAGGTTACAACAATTCCTATTTATGGATTTCCCTTGACTCCATCTTCCTATCATTGTCTTCATTCAACAAACTTTATAAAATAAGAATTCCATACCAACTTTATCACTGGATTTTGGTCTCAAGGGTTTTCTCAGATTGTAATTTTTGAATCTCAGGGTGGGTGTCAGTCTTTGGTTTTCATTTTTTTTCCTTCCATTTTTGGGCTTTTGTTAGTCTGTACCTAATTGGGGGTTTCTACAACAACAACAACAAAGCCTTAATCCTAAACTAGTTGAGGTCGGCTACATGAATCCTTTTTCTCCATTCAGCTAATTGAGGGTTTCTAATTGTGGCTTTTATTTCATTGCCATAATCAAATGAAGCTAGATAATATACTCAGAAAAGATAAAGAAATTTAGATTTCATGCAGTTAAAACTTAAAAACGAGGCAAAAACTTCATATTTTTTTGTCATTTGTCAAAATCTCATTTTGTTTTTCTTCCAAAATATTTAACTTCAATGGTTAATTGGATAAATATATTGAAATATTATTATATTAGCTTCACTGTTTGGTCATGATGTTTGTCTCGTTAGACATGCTGTATGTTGTGCAGCGATGAAAGAACCTCCTCATATTTTTATGTAATTTCTCTTCACTTTTCTTGTAAGTTCCAACTAACTCCTTTTTGTTTTATATTTTGACATTTTTTCTAATTTTAAAAGTTTTCAAAGAAATTGGGAGAACTTTTATTATCCATGATAGGATCCATAGTGCAGCCCTATATAAATTACTCTATGATTTTCAACTCAATCAGTCTTGACAATATTGTTGATTAGTCTTCACACCATGCATCATGTCCTTGAACCAACTACTAACTACCAACTTTGAGTGGATGGCTTGAGTAGGGAATAAATTATGTATCATGAAATTGAATTTGATTGTTTGTACCATCCTGAGCTTATCACTAGTCCACCTCATGTTTTCTGTAAGTGCGATTCGGTGTATCTTGCACTTGATCTGCCCCTACTGCTTACCCATTATATCATAAAATATAATATGAATGCAGCATTGAAGTTCTAGGCGTGTTCAAACGTGGTCCACGGATTGGTCAAAAGAAAAAGAAGACAGGAAAAAAGAAGAAAAACAAGTGAGGCAATAGTGATGTACTTTAACACTGTGAACATGTGAAATTTTGCACCCCATGATGAAAAGGTATTTTCATGTACTCTGCTTGTATCATGTTACAGACATTATATTGGATGGAGTTCCCTCTTGATGGACAAAAATTGTTTTAAAAAACGTCAGGATTATAAGATTGATTTTGACACCTTAAAAATTTAGTCACCTGTCATTCAAAATTAATGTTGGTTATGTTCTCCTTGATTAGTTGCTGGTGGTTCTCATTAGCGTCCTACTTGACAGGTGAGGGAAGGCACTTGAAACATTGTGCACTCTGAGATCCTGTGTTCTCAACCAGTCCCTCTGGCTATTGACAATTTCAAAATAAGAGGGAGAAAAGGAAAAAGAAAAGGTTAGAACCAGAGGAAGATGCATGGAACAATAATTTCAATGAAGGGCCATGATATCTCTGCATATATGATTGCAGCAGTAACTGATATGTATTTTTTAAAGATGAGCAATGGACTGCACCCCTGGTTCTCTATTGACTGTCATTTTTTTTTCTGGGCAAAAAGATCTTGCTTATTTCTGCAACTTAAGTGTGTATTGTTTTGGACTTGATATTTATCATTTCTAACTTAATGTTTATCTTGAGCATGTTAGTTTTATTACTGCTTGCTAAATGTTTATTTAAATTTTGCAAGCAAGAAATCAAAGAAAAGATCTTGGTTTTCTTCTTATCTAATTGACTGCAAGTCTTTATCATGGCATTGTTATTGTTTACCATGTAGCACAAATTGTCCATCCTCTACCATGACATCTCCATACCCTTCTACACTACCATTTACTTCGAAGCGGCCCTAATCTGCTCATCACATTACTAGGCTTTTACTGCTTACTCTCATAGACTTTGTGCTTATCATTTCCATGTTATTGTTTATCGCAGCCTTCTTGTTCTTTATCACTGCATACTTAATGTTTACTTAAGTCTGGAAAGTAACAAGTCAAAGATGATGTGACTGCAAACTTTATTCCCATCAATTTATTCATCCGCTAAAAAAAAACAAAGAAGCTTCCGTCAGACGGACTTGATTTATAATAACGCAGCTTGCATATGGCATTAAGTCCAAGTTTTGGATCGTCCAACATACCTACAGCGAGTCTGGCGAAAAAGTAGCGCATTTAATATTATTGGAACAACAATTTCAAGTTTCAACATCTAAATTCTTTCATGTCACTGGAGGTTTAGACTACAATTAGGCTCCACTTAAGTCTGCTCTTCAAGGCCAAGACAGCCCAATTCCTGCTAATTTCTTTTGTCCTGAGGGAGGCGAGTAGACTCCCACAAGCCGCATCAAGCATACAAAAAAAAAAAAAAACACTTTATGATGATAATGCTTAAACACAGAAAATTTGATGCCTATTCTTACAAGTTATATAAACTGAAATCAGTTCGTGCAGAAATACAGCACCATCATACTTCAGGACTGATGCAAACCTCCATGTCAACACGAGACCAAAATAATTGAGTCTGATGTCGTCGCAAATAGCATCAGCGGGTTGGTGCGTGAATTTTACACGGCAGCTTTCTTATATGGAGCCTGACAAGTGAGTCGAAAATCCACAACGAAACAGAAACTCGAGAAGTCAAAAGAAAACAGCCACGTTATTTCTCATCCGTGAACTTTGTAACAAATATGTTAATGAAAATAAATGAATACATTACTATACAGCAAGCAAATATCCAATGTGCACTGCTCTCACTGGAACCAGCACTAAAGAATAGAACTATAGATATATTCTTCTGAAAGAAAACCGACTTTGTGCATGCTTTAATGCACCACAAAACTTCAGTATAGGATAGTAATAGATCCAAAACCACTCATCCATCAGTGGTTGGATAGGATCCCAATCCATTGGCATCAGCATTTGAATACAATGGTGATGGTTGCTCTCCTGAATGAGCTGACTTTTTGGATCTGGGGTTCTTCGGAGAAGCAGCATATGATGTGCTGTAATCATTACTAGAATGGAATGATGAAGGAAACCCGTGGACCTTCGGCAGACCAGTTCCATCAGTATCTAGAGTATAACCCTTCTCAATGGTTTCAGCTTCAAGAGGTATCTCGTCCAATGTCTAGTCACCAAAAGAATGAAATAAACACAGAAGCATAGATGCAAAGATTTAACTATAAATGTTTCGGCATTTAGATAGAAATAACAACTACCTTGTAAGCTTGCTGCAAGACTCTAAGAGTCTCCCGGATCCGTTTCCTTTTAGCAGTTATGTCATCAGGTTCTCTTAACATGTCTTCAAAGAGGTGTTCTCTACATTGACAACACAACCAGTACATTAGATTTTCTTTTTTTTCATTTCCCAGTTCATGATAATATAATGATGGGTCTTAATTTCCCAGTTCGAGCCTTGAAAGGTTTCAAAGAAAACTGTGGAGACATAGAAGTTTAGTGGAATTATTAAGAACTGTAATAAATGAAATGAAATGGGATTGGCAACCTAGTTTCAGAAGTAATCAGCCATTATACCTGTAAAGTTTCCTAATAAAAACATTATGCAGCTCCCGCTTCGTATGATTAACCTAGACAAGGGTAGCAAAGGAATCAGTTCTGTCACATGTATCAAGTATAATAATATAGCTTCCACCATCACCACTGTTTTTTTAATTAAAATATTTCTTTACTGCAAGTAAAATATTGATTGCAGTCTCTGCAAACAGTGAAATATCAAGCTGACAAATTCAAATCTAAATCCATCCAAATATAAAACAAGTCTTTATTTATCGTTCATTAAAACATTTGTTCATCATTAATATTAGAAAATATTTAGTATGAATTACACATTTACATAGGAAAGGGGGGAAAAGAACCATAAAGCAACAAGTCATACAAGACAATCAATGGAAAGGTAACTGGGATACGTGTTTCACAAAATTTGGTGTTCACAGGAAACACATTCGGGAGAAGAATCATTTTGCCAAACTAGGGAACATGGAACAAATGTCTCAAAGTTCATGAGGAAACAACCAGTATATGCATATAGACATACAAGTATGTTTTTCAGAGTGCACATGCATATGGAAGCAGTTAGCTATAAAATCCTCCCAGCTAACAAACTCCAAACCTATCACCATATTTTAGCTACTGGAATTACAATAATTATTCATGATTAAGTCTCTCTATGTTGTTGGCTATTATATATATAATCAACAACATTAGTTGCAGCTATCATGACATTTTCGTAGTTCTCCAATGCAACTATATCCAATGCAACCATACCAAGTGCAACGGGACTTACTAGAACCTATACAGGGGCTTGGTGGACCTCCGTACCAACACATGGCTATTTGCGATCCCAACAACAACAGAATACCATGTGTTGGAATGGGGACAAGCTATAACTATCATATCATATTGGTAAGGCACTAGTATAGGGTTTCGTCCCAAAACTTAAAACATTGGTTCCCGCAATATTTTTGATAAAAGCACAAACAGTTTTGCAGTTATGACAGCCAAAAACATTACCACATGCAAATAAATCAATATCATGACTTGATCAGACTAGAGTTGCATCTTCTGGACAAAATTAACCTAAACATCCTGCACTTGATCTTTACCGGTGCTAGAAAACCAAAGACTGTTAATCCATGCGTTTATTTAAGTTCCTAGAACATTTATGTATTCTTCTTGCAGATGAAGTCTAAACTTTTCTCAAATGTCAGACGGTCTAAAATCATGAGGCAACTATGCAAAACCTGGAAGAAAAGATGCTCTCTATAACTGGCAAAAGACATGGGTCTACTGGAATAAAAGAAAAATAAACACAAACAAATTAATAGATTCTTTATAGTTTAAATAACTCCATTTACCAGGAAGTGCATAATTGCCTTTGGCACAGAGTCCTCAACATTTTTTCTGACAATATCATAATATGACTTCAATAACAATTTTGTGATTGCTATCTCCAAAGCCTCCTGCTCTGTCTGATTATCTGAGGGCTTTAAGATGAGTGGGGGCTGAGCAAATAACAACATAAATTACACACTGGATGAATATAACCAAATATCAAAGTAGAGCAGTTAGATAATTTGCAAGAGCACTTACCTCCCTTAACTGGATCATAGAGAAGGAATGTTCAATGGTGTGAGCAGGTGTATTGTAAGACTTGTTTGATGTACTCTCTTTTGGAGGTGCACGATCCTCACTAGATCTAAAAATTGATGGAATGCCCCAGTTTGATCCAGCTGTACCTCCTGCAATCACAAAATCAGACAGAATCAAAGAATTTTGGTAAAGTGGTTGCAATATTAGTCCAGACTTACATCTATGCACACAAGAATGTGCAGTGGCAGCTAATGAGGAGGTTAATGCAACTACAATTGACCAAATATCAAGCATATGTGACTACAATGAGAAAATAAATAAAAAAAAATCCTTTTTGATAGTTCAGATTAGTTCTAGAACAGATATGCCGCATCAAGTTTCTAATACTGGAAAATAAGGTATCCTACTCTTGCTTATATTTTTTCGATATGAAAATAATCAAAAGCATCAAAGAATTGGACTCTCACACATTTCCTTGCTCTATATTAAATCTATATTTTGCTTACCAGATGAACCTGGCCTTTCAGAATCCGCAGAAGGTCGAGCACCCTATCATAATCCAGAAAAGGAAGATGGAAAAGCATGTCACTGGATGGTGCATAGACAGAGCATACCTGAATATCTAATGTGATATCAAATATTCATGATAACAGCATAGGAAATAAACAAAATTTGACCTGAAGGGGATCAGAAACAACCCCATTTACGCCAGATCTGGCAAGGATTGATCGAGATTTGAGACTCTTTTCAGATGCTTGTGACTTGTCAGAATCCATTCCATCCTGTAACAAAGCATGTAATGTTGCTCCAAGATAAAGCCAAAAACATACCAGGGAAAGAAATGGTAGATTTCAGGAAAAAGCTTAACCCAGTTCAGGAGCAAATATAAATAATGGTTAAGAAAATAACAAAGGTAATTTGCCATGCACCAATAAAATTTAACACATAGAATAGATGCTAAAACTCAACTATTATATGTAAACCAAGTTATACTAATATCAACCCGATGACAAATCCAACAACCTTCTTTTCATTTCGCTTTCTTTATATGAAACTAGCATCCGATATTTTCTTCCAAATATAATAATGTTAAGGAAATCTCAATGGATGACAAAGTTTAAAGAAAGCTGCAGACATCATAAAATTTTTGGCATGATCTGACACTATGTGCATTTAATTATTGATTATATGCATACATCTGTTTGTAGATTACATGGCGAAAAATAGTTGTCAAATGATCATAACCTCTCTCAATCAAATGCTCATGACCTCTTTAACAATCTCGTTGGCCTATTTGCAAATAGACATGAAATTATCTTACAATCAGAAGACATGTTAAGATGCAGTTGGATTACAATGATTCACGACGTGTATGTTTCAAGCTTCTTATCTAACAAGAATGATCTCAACTGAATTATCTGAAGTAAAAAATACTGTTCATAAAGATAGATTCTAGCAACAAAAATCGTGACTAAAAAGGATCGAAAGAAACACTAAATTTTAGTACCCAAAAAAGCAAATAGCCTTTTCTTTTCCCAAAAAATGATTTCAAAAGTGCAATCCGAAAACATGCTTTCCATTCTCAAATTTGAGGATTGGCTTTAAAGTTTATTTGGCAAAAACAAAATCCAAAAAACATAAAAGATTTAAAATGAAACTTACTAGAGACAATAATACCAAAGAACAATAAAATGACAAGATGAACCTTGCATTACAAAAACGAATCACATAAATTCTCAAACAATTAGCCAGTCCAACAGCATTATTATATGTTCTAAAAATGAGTTCTTGCGAAGGGAGAAGAAAAGGAGGGAAAAATAGAAATATATAGAGTTAACATACCTTTAAGTGTAGTCTGTAATTAGCTACTTTAAAATAGCTTGTTGAAAAAAAAAATATATATGTTTACCCATGAGTTTCAGTCTTGTTCAGAATAAGTCCTTGATCTAACACTATATAATAAAATAGCATTAAAACAAACCTAGTGAAAAGCAAATGTGCTAGGATAGAATATCCAATACAAGGTTTCATTTCTGTTATTTCAGCTCTAAGTTCAAACACCAGCAAACAGTTAAGATTGAAGATTTGGCATACTCAGGAACATTAAAAAAGAAAAAGAAAAACACCTTAGATCTGGGCACTGATGCTGCTAGCCTAGAAGATTTAACTTGCTGCTGTGCAATCTCTACAGCCTTGCTGCCACCAATAAAATTTGGATGTGAAGTGTTTATATAATCCATCTGCAAAATCAAGTACTCAAATCAATGCACATGGCCAACAGATCAGTGAAAATGCATATGGACGTAGTCCAAGAAGGGAACAAATATACTACTAGTCTGTTTGGAACCAATTCCGATGGAAATGGAATTCAGATTCCATAGTTTTAATAATTTCAATCGGCATTGGAATTTCAATTCTTGCATTTAGAATAAAGTATAAAATTACAGTGAATTCCAATTTTTTTTGTTTGAAACCAAGATATAAATGGAATTTATAAAATAATTTTACCATATTGGCCTTAATATAAGAAAATAATAATTTTAAAAGGTAAAAAACTTAAGCTTTAACAATTCAAAACAATAAACGTAGATAACAGTAACATAACAAGGTCATAGAGGAAAATCAAATCATTTTCTTGTACCCAAATAGATAATAGTGATAAAAAAAGTGATTTCATGAACTACAAGGGATAGAAAATCATAGATCCGAACTGTAACAGAGATTGACAGAGAGAGATGAGAGGACGAGTGAAGCATCAGATAAGCTTGAGATTAACAGCTTGAAAGAGATGAGAGGAGAAAACGAAGTCGAAATATTTTGATTGAGGGTTTGGGAGGGGTATTGTTTTGGATTGATAGATATTTTGGGAAATACAAAATATTTTATTGTAGGTCCCATGAATTTCAATTCAGCTCCCTCACAAATCCGACCATTTTTGATAGGATTTCTGATTCCATAGTTTTTAAGCATTCGGAATTCCAATTCAATAGTTTTATTTCATTCCAAGCACTGGAATCATTAAAACTATGAAATTGGGATTCCGATTCCATAATTTTTAATGGTTCCAAATAGGCTGTGCAGAATAAGCTTAAGAAGTAAGAATACAGAATAAAATGACATAAGATATGGGCCAATTTTTCTCACAGCTATTGACCAGATAAGACCAAAAGACTAGCAATTTATCATGTTTCTACGTCTAGGAAAACATTTCACTGGTGGTGAAAGAGGAAATACATGTTATTTCATTGTTTAAGCTTGAAGCTGTGCACGTGTAAGGTACTGGTGCACATTGCACCTTACAGTAAAAGAGTCCTTTCTTTCAGGGATTGGAGGGTACAGACCTTAGTAGTGTTACATGTCACAGGATTTTTAACAATCCACAACATAAGTTGAGACAGTTCAACAAGCTTCTTCACAACAAAATCCAGTGAGAGATTTGTTTAAAACAAAAATTGTTTCATAACAAATTGGAATGAGGTCAGACGTATGTATCTACTCTTATGACATCATCCTTAAACTCAGCATGTCATAAAATTGACTAGTCCAAGCAAACCATTTCAATATTTCATATCAGACATATGTTTAGATCATAGAAGAGTATGGGCCCTAGTACATTTGTAAATGACATGTATTCTTTTCAGGAACTGGATGGTTATCATCATTGATTGATGCAATCTACTTGGGTGAAGAAACAACTTCTAGCTTTTTTCTTTTTTTTTTTATTTTTATTTTTGGTGTCCAGTAATAAGGTGCAGAAATCAACACTACGCTTGATTATCAAGTTTCACATAAATAGATGTCTTGGCTTCAATCATCAGAATCAGCATTGAGCATTACTAGGCTTTACTTCATGACAAAAAATTGCAAATGTGGAAGCATATTAAAATGGCAGATCAAGTAGTGATCATTGCCAATACATCAACTGATACCAATAGTTAAAACTTTGATCACATACTAAAATAAAAGCTGAATTAAGGAGCACATATTAGCAGTCAGCATACATAAATGGAGAAGTGGGAAAAAAAAAAAGCAGCACAAATAGTATCAAATGATGATGAATGTAAGCTTTTCAGACCTGTGTTCTCTTTCATGCAATTCACATTAAGTATCAACTGTGAACAAAAGTAATGGAATGTAACTTCTATCCTTTCCATACCTCCATTTCAATAATGTGGGTTATCATCGTCTCTGCAGGCTGAAGACCATCTCTTAAGAAATTCCCAATTACCTCATCCATACACTTTCTAAGGACAGGAAACTGCTGGAGCTCACTAGCTAGGCAACGATGGCTCATCTACAATGAAGTTGAAGAAGAAAAGGCTAAGCAATAACTCAGTACTGAATTTAAAATTATTAGATTTTTTATTATAGGTTAAATTTGGAGTGAGCCTATACCTTAATTAACTCATCATAGATAAATTTTGTGCACTGAAGGCTTGGGTCTAACAGACGGCCTACTTGCCTTCGTACGAGAACTTCAAATGGCACCTAAATATTTGTTGCAGAGAATGAACACAATAAGCATTCAAACAAAAGGATAAAAACTGAATGTAAACTTTAATTTTCTTCATATCCAGAGAAGCATGACATCACTTGACAACTATCACCTCTGGTACAAACAAAGCACTTTTAGGACCAGTTGCGTTTTGAATAGCCATGCGGATATCATCATCTGTTATGTCTTCACAAGGATCAACTTCCTGCAAAAGAACCCAGTGGGTCATGAATGGTGTTCCACATGAAGGAAGGAAGAAAGATTGAAAGTGAAGCAACCAAGACAAAAGCACATTGACATAAAAATCTTAGAAATATTATTGGTTAAACTGTTCCCAGGTGAAGGCATTTTCAAAATCAAAAGGTAGTGAACAACTCTAAAAATAAAAATTGGTGGAAGTTTCAAATATATCCAACAGATATTGTTTAAAACTCAATATGTAGAAGTAATTATGTGGACCTCCAAACTCTTCACAAAGATGGACTGGAAAATATAGTGTATTCGTGCTCCACCAGAAAGCTCAGCTGTAGATAATTCCTCATTTTTCCCTTCCAGCATTGATGAAAAAGCTGCAACAAACAAATAATTACAAGTTCTGAGAATGAAAATAATATATTACAGAACATATGAATATGGTGCAATAGAAGTACAATTTCAAGCATTATCAAGTAGGCCAGCCCAGTTTTTCTTGATTTTTCTTTTTCTTCAGTGCAAGTTGGCACTAATGAATTCATTGTATGCCAAGTTTGCAAGATAATTAAAGGTTTGTGCATGAGCTTCGTGAACAGGTCTATTGGAAAATTTAAAGAACATACATGTCAAGTGAACTGTGAAAAGCAGCATGATCTCATGATTCTGAAATGAAGACAGAACATTTATAAGAAAATCAGCAAAACTATTACCTTCACAATATTTGGTAAGAATGTTTAAGAGTTTGACTCCCTGACCAGCCTGCAGTAAAATCAAGGAGGAAAAAAAAAAATATTAACATGATTGGTAATAATATATCAGAGCATGACTACAAATGCATACAGGCATCATTGGCAACTGAGCAGGTGTTTGCAAATTGACAGGAGAAGGTCCTTAAAAGTCTATGCTTGGTGAGAAAATGAAACAAATGCTTGTCAGAAGTTTCAACAAAGTACTTTGAAATTGCAGGTAATATTAAGGGTTTTGTTTTTTAATAAAAGCATGCTGATGCTCAATTGAGAGTATTCTCAGCAGATGGTATTTAGCATTTCTTGCTATGTATTGAAGGTATGCCGAGCAAATGCTGTAATATATCTAAAACATTATGTTTAACAAATGCAAGCAACTAACATGAATCTTCTGGCATTTGCATGTTGTTGCTCTAGAAATCACTATTTCTTACATTGTTTAGGTCAATATTTTAGTTTGTTTAATCCTTACACATGCAAGTATTTACTCTCTCTCCTGGAGCATTAGCAGATCCCTGTACATGCTGAAGTTTGATATTCATCCAGTCCCCAGTGATTCTAACTCAATACTTGTAATAATATGACAAAATCCACAATAGGAGGCATTGGTGAGGCATGCACCATTACCGTACCTTCCAAAGAAACAAATGCAAGGTGATTCTCATTTTCAAAACTTTGGCCAAAATTTTCAACTTGGGAAATTACTTTGACGATCAAACTTGTCAAAAGAACATATGGCACACACCTTAGGTATCGGATACTTGCAAGTGCATCTATCAATATCATTACATGATTTAGGCAAATGACTAGATAAAAGCATCATACTCTGTACACCATCAAGGTTATCAGTTTTTAAATGATTTAAGGGCGTCTGACTATAAAAGTCTCATTACTATGAGCCATATTAATGAGATATCAAGCACATACCTTTGACTCTACAACATCACCATAAGCAGCGTGCTCCTTCGCTACAGCCACCAATTGAGCATTTATGCGAGATTTCAGACCTGGAAGGACAGCCTTGATATGTTGTACTAAAATCTGCAGGAATTACCTATAGGGATTAATTTGAATGACCAAACTGAAATAATGGTGCAGGACCAGAAATTGTTTTCAAGTTAAGAAGGATAACAAAAATTTCAGAGAAACAGATGCCAAAAAGATGGGAAAAGCCTTGATGGTCATGGGCAACAAAGATGAATTTAATTATAGCAATAACAGTCATTTGGTGGAAGGCTGAATAATAAAGGTCATTTGTGATAATGACCTGATTCAGTTTCTTGGCTAACTGAGGAACACCGCAGCAGTGAGAGAGACCATGATATACCTACAAACAGCACAAGGACCTCATATATGTTTGAGAAGAACAGATAATTAAGAAAAAAAAGTAAAGACTGTTTCTGAGAAAAATACAGGCTGATTGCGGAAGAAGTCCTCTTCAGAAGCCAATGCATCTTTGATGCTACGGTTAAGGTTAATGTCCTGCATGTTGAGCAAGAAAAAATTAGAAAATCATGAACAGAAAGGTGCACATCTATAAATTGGTCAGATGGGAGACTTTTTACCATAGAAAAAAATCTGCTCAACTTCACGCTTCCAATTATGATAGGTATCAAAAGACTGAGCACATAACTTATCCTAGGATTCTAATTAACATAAGTTCTTATGTACACATTGACATCTTCCAAAATGCAATATGAAACTCCAGACAAGGGAACAGATTTATTTTCTAGTATGAAAGCTATTTATGTTCAAAAATTTTTAAATGGATAATTAGGATTGATTTTGACTTATTTTTGTTTGTTTGAACCAATATCTAGGCACATAGAAGTTCTGTCCAACTATATGAAGAATATGAATGCATTTTAGAACACATCCCACTTAGGAAAGCATTGATGACTAATTAAAGCATGGTAAATAGTCAAAACTCATATTTGCAGTTCAATAATTTTTAAGCATCAAGGCATCAAGTTACAAGAGCTCATATTCAAACAATCATATCATTGCTAGGTAAATTGCATCATTTCACTTGTTTTATTCTTTCCAGGAATAGTGCATGAAAACTAATCTGAGAAACTGTCTGTGTGCAATTATGAATATGTACAGAAATTTACTGAGAAAACATGAGAGAATTATGGTCATTTTAGATTTTCTTCTTCTAGAAAAAAAGGGAGTACCTGTTGACTACGGTTCACAACACCCACATATCCAAGTCTGAGGGGGATCACATTTCCCAATAAAAAGTTGCGGGCATCAGTGCCTCTATCCATTATATCTAACTGAAGCATAAAAAGGGAAGTTATGAGTCATCCCAGACTAATTGCAACAATTTTTGAACATAGAATAATGAAAACAAACAAATAAGACCTTCGTGATGACACCAATAGTCCGAGAACCTGTTCAATAAATAAATTAAAAAAAGTTATTCCACTACCTTACCACAGGAGCTAATATTACTGATACATGGTTAAAATCCAGGATTGATATTTAAATTACCAAAAAGTTAGATGTTTTCTTCATAAACTTACCATCTGGATCAGCAACCCTAGCCATTTGAAGTGCATCAGAATTTGCTAAATCTGCATTTGCTGGTGAGACTGCTAATATTATGCAAGTCTTGTGTTTGATGTATGACAAGATCATGGTTCTAATTCTTGCCTCGATGTCACTTGGCTGGTCGCCAACTGGAACTTTAGTTATTCCAGGTAAATCAACCAAAGTAATATTTAGAACATTTGGAGAAAAAATCTTCAAACGAACTTGTTTGTCAGAAACTCCTTTGTTCCCTCCTGCTTCCCTATCTGTTTCAGCCTGCAATTGATAAAGACCACGTCCATAACTTAGCACAAGATTAAGACACAGCCACCATGACAAATTATTGGAGAATACCCGATCAACATTGACCATAAATTGAAACCACAATATAATTTGTCTGAAGAGTGAATTTTAAGTTTTAACTTATCAGATTACAGCTTATAGAAATTAACATCTTGAGGTAGACATTAAAGCTTAAAATTAGTCAAAAGGCCTGAGATAATCATATTTTGCAACATTGAAAGAGTATCTTACAGCTAGAGAAGAAACAAGATGTTAACAGAGTTAAACATGAGTTTACCATCAAAAATACTAATTCAACACCATTTAACTAAATTACTATGTGAGAAACAATTTTTTCAAGCGAAACAAAATCCATATCAGGGATTGTTAAATCTGCATTTGACCCCATGGTCTAGCAAATAACATTTCTATCTTATGATGCTTGATAGATTTTTAAGATGTACTAAAAACACTGAAGATGATAAACTGCTAAAGGAACATGCTAGTAAAACCAAAAGCAGCGACGGTATCTTTTGTTCACATGAATATCTAACAGAAAGCATCGGTAATCTTACGTGGCTTCTTGTCACCTCTAGGAATATCATCATACGTTCACTATTTTCTCAGCCATTACAACTCTCTGAAAAATTAAACTGAAAAAGAAAGCAAGAAAGAGGAAATACTTCTCCTACTCCCAACAACTTCCATGCCAATGGCATTCTAAACAAACGATTAATCTTCTAAATCCCATATCCACTAAAAATCCCTCCCATAATCACCAGAACAGGTAGACAAACAGCAATGCAGAGAACAGGTTATTATACTCTCAACAATTCGCACAAGAAGCTAAGTCAAACAACACCTAAGAAGACGGGGAAAATTGTATCAACCCAAGAACGCAAACAAAGCAGCGTTGAAGCCTAATCACCTGAATCTCACGCCGTATTTCGGAGAAGTCGTAGAACCTCTTCCCGGGCAAGTGGAGGAACTCCCCCCACTCGTCCGTCCCCTCCGCCGCCTCCGGCCGACGGGACAAGTTCACGAGCTGAAGCACGAGCGGCCTCCTAGTACAAATATCCGACCCCCGCGGTAGAAAATCCCGGCCGACGAGCGCCTCGAGCACGCTTGACTTCCCACTGCTCTGGCTCCCGACCACCGCCACCTGCGGCAGATCGATGGTGGAGGAGCTCCCGAGCTGGGCGAAGATATCCTGGAGTTTGTTCACGATCGGGATCACCGAGCTCCCGATCGGCCCCGCTGCCGCCGTCGATGGGGTGGCCGCCGCCGTATCCTCCGCCATCGGGTCCTCCTCCGAAAAATGAGATCGAGGGTTTGCGGCGGATCGAAGGAGGGTTTCTTCACAAAAACCCTAATAGGTTTTAGAGAGCGCGGAGGAGGCACGAAAGGAGAGCAACGTAGAGGGAGGAGAGAGAGGTGGAGAGATTTCGGAAGGAGGGCTGCTCGGCGTTGCTCTCAACTTACCCGGATGGAGCGACGAACCGGTTTCTTATGCGCCAAACACGGGATGGTTGGTGGTTCATGAAGGGCATTAATGTCCATTTGACGCTTAGCGGTTTGAAAAAAACCGGATCGGGATACGCTTAGGTTGGGTGGCCGAGAAGAAGTTTCGGGTCGGGGCTGAGGCACCCGTGAGGAAGGCCGCGATTTGGACTCTTTTTCTTTTTTTTTTTTTTCTTTTTTTTTTTTTTTTTTTTTTTCCTGAACGACATGGTGGAGACCACCTGGGACCCACGCGGAAAGGGAGACATGAGATCCAGTGATTTGTTTGCACGTTACCGTTCACAAATTAAATATATGTTTTTTTTAATGAAATACATTTTTAGCTGTCATCAATGCCGACGGACGGCATTGCCAAACGCTTCGAGCGCATGTTCTATGCCGACTTCTAAGCACAAGTCGTATGCCGACTTCTAAGCATCCATGGCGAAGCTCTGAGCCCATAACATGCTCATTGAGATATAAGATTTATCTCCTTCCTTCGCTTCCTCCACAACTACCCAATGGATATGACTCCCCATAATGTTAACCTCATCCCTGTCCTCCTCATCTCCACCTTATTGAGATTGATTGATTGATTGTTTCATTGCTTGATTGCCATCCGTCCGTCCATTCGTCCGTCACGAATCTACCAGTTAGATTTACTTCTGATAGACTGAGTCAAATTGCAGATCATTCGCCATAATGGACTTCTCGCATGGCGGAATTCTTTTGGAACATGCTATGATGATGGCATACTATTCATGATGATGTAGGCATGTTACGTAAGCATCAAACCAACGGCATTAAAATTTTCGGATGGCGTGGATCATAATGAAATCAAAATAATAACATAATGATATAATAGAAACTCTTTAGAGACCAAAGTGAAACGAACCTAAAGTTTAAAAAACATAATGATACATTGCATCTAACAATGTCATGATTCATGGCTGCTAAGCCTGAAAGTGGGATGCGCTGGATTGGGTCACACTTCTATCTGAGCCCGGCCCAAATCTTTTTGGGGGTTCAGCAGGACCCAAAAATAATTACAAAAGTTAGGACGAAGTCCGGCCCGAAATCAATTGGGCCAACCCGACAACTCAGAGCTCGACCTGCGCCCGTTGGCTCGAAACCAGCTGCTCGCCCTCCGCGCCGTTGATTCTGTCGAGCGCCGTGGCGAGGGTCTTCGAGATGCGCCGGAGAGCCTCGATCTCAAAGATCGAAGGCCGGAGCCCAGAAGAGGAGGCGTATCAGATGAGCCGTCACCCCCGTGAAGGTGACTCTCACCACTACCACCGGCGATGATGTAGCGGTGCTTGAGGTGGTCAAGGATGGCCTCGTAGGCATCATCTAGGGCTTGCAAAACCGCTTCAAAATCCAACGGCTTGCAAAAGAAACCACAAGAAGGGAAACTCTAGGGCTCCGGTCTCTAAATCCAGGGGAAGAACATGGTCGGAGTGGTCTCGGCTTCGGGGAAGCGATCCAAGGGTTCGCCGATCTCCAGTGGATGAGTAGAGAAGGGAGGACGGGAGGCGAGGTATAAGATTTCTTGGAGAGCTAGGGTTTCCACAAGGGAGGGAGAGAGAGAGACGGGTAGAGGCAACGGTGGGAGAGAGAGTCCACGGTGCCGATTTCGACGCGAATGGTGCTGGAGAGGTTGTTAACAGAGGTTGAGGGAGGTGAGGCTCCTCCGGACGGCACCACGGCGGCGACGGTAGTGGCAATGGGTTGAGAGGCGGTTGCGGGTGGCGCGCCTGGAGCCTGGAGGTTTTCTCTCGCTTGCGAGAGAGGAAGGGGATTGATTCGGGCTTCCTTATTGGGCCTGGTTCAGGTCCGGGCTCGGGCTCGGGCACAGTCCAGACCAATACTCTACTCGAGAGCTCGGCTTAAAATATATATGAACCTTCATTTTAAGCTTAAAACTGATCCAATTGTAACAAAATTTTAGCCCAAGAATGAGCCCAAAGTCAGTCTGGCCCGATGGGCCTTACGCCCATTTAAGCCCATTTTTAGCCTTACTGCCTGTATGTAGAGGGAGAGCGACAGAAGCGACATGGACCTTGGCGTTGAACGGGGGATGACAAAAGTCAATTCCAAGGCCCCTCATACTTGCAGCCATACAAATGTATACAGGCCTCCAAATAGGTTAAATTGAATCGGATCATACTAAACTTTAATTTAATTTGTTTTTATGTTCAGATCTTGATAATAAATCCAGACCCAACCAATATACAATGAAGTTAAGTTAGACCAATTCTATGAAAAATATTTTGATCCCAGCAAGTTTTTCGAATTGATTTAGGGTTCATGAACGAAACACAATCCAAAATATTTAGATTTAGGTTGGATTCAAATTTGAGTCCAGTGCATTCACAAAAATATCATGATTGGACTTGGTTTACTCTCCCTGATGAGCAAATTTAAGGCATCCTAATATCCATGTCCATGCATCAATGAATGTGATTATTTGATAATCATGTTGGATGGATCAACCATGTTAGCTGTAGAATCCATTGCCAATTTGTCATCATGACTTCTGACTCATTCATGAACGTTTATAGGTTGTAGCGGAATGATGGCGATGGGTGAGTGGCCACGTAGAGCCGAAGCCATCCTCATTGACCATATCCAAAGTAAACGCATGTTGGGAAACCGTGTTACCACCCCTATCAAGGTCGACCTTTGGCAATGAGTGGTCGGGACCTTACAGGTGGGTTGCAACTCTACTAGTCGGATGTGACGTCTAGCGCCATTGATGGTGGTACTCTGCCATGAAGCCATTTTTGTTTATTCATGTCATGCATATGACCACGGTTGTAGATGACCTTTATTATTATTATTATTTAAAAATAAAAAAGATGATAGGCACACCTTAATAATAATAATATATATATATATATATATATATATATATATGACTGTATTTAAATATAATTAAATTTAAATTTAATCATTTTTTTCATTCTTGAATATACATAATTTACAAATTTTAAAGATAAAAAAAATTAAAATAATGAAATGATTCAAGATCCATATGTGTGAATGAAAAAAATAACTGGATCCTGAATTTGATTACATTTAAATGAAATCAAGTCTACCCCTCTCTCTCTCTTTATATATATATATATATATATATATATATATATATGCATATATGAGCTAGAGTTGGCTACGTTCGAATGTTGCCCAGCTTAAATCCAATCATTTTTCCTATCTTTAAATTTATACAGTTCATGAATCCCAACGATGAAAAAAGTGGAAAAGATAAGATGATTACAGGATCTGTATAGATTTAAGGATGGGATAGGTGACTAGATCTGAATGTAACCAAATTCAACTCTCTCTACACATAGTGAGAGCTTATGTTACCAAACGTTTAGTTTCACATCGACCACACAGTGGATAAATCTTAGATAGTTATATAGGATTAAGGAATGCAAATTAACATCTTCCAATTAATTTTTGGATGGAGTCATGTATTATTATAAATGGCAGAAGAGAAACCCAGTCCATAGCTTATGTTGATTAGAAGGAATTAATTGCAGATCAATCATAGTGTTTGTAATTGTAATCGAATTGATTAGATTTGGATTTGAGCCTTGGCCTGTCAAGGATTTCAGAATTTAAACGAAAGAAATATGTAAGAGCTCATATGAATATTTAATCTTACATTGAACTATATACTAAATTGACTTTGAGTATTTATAAAAAATAAAAAAGTTTAAAAAATATTTCTTAACTAATATTTTTGGATGAGACCTTAGATTGTTACGTAAACGTGTGCACACCATCTTACTTGTCCCATGCTAGAGACTATATTTGGCACTCTAGTGTTGTTAGATTTTTCCACTTATCATTGCCTCCTTGAGGGCCGTCACTCTTGCTAGGTGCAGGCGATGTCTTCATCCACATGATGCTTAATGTTATATTTCAAATTATCAATTTATATCTCTCATGATGCAGGAATGAATATTCATGGATAAAAGTAGAGACAATCCGTACCTTTAATGGCCCCTCAACTTTACTTCGAGGGCATATTGATGATGACCATCATTGCCGATCCATAGATATCATGTGCTAGCTTCTGCAATATGCTACATCAAGTAAGCGACAAGTGATACAGTGAAATGCCACTCAATCCATATGATGGTACAGTGACATATTGAGAAGGACATGGTGCCCATGATGGCAAGGTAGGATGACATTGAGAGCGCACCAGATACCAGAGGATATAGGCATTAATGTCACCTTTACAATTATATGTCGTGGAAATAAATTTGATATTTGACTTATAAAATAATATACATCAATGCCACTTTCACAGTTATGTCATAGGAGAAGAAGTTGATAACCATGGTCCATGGGCCTCAACCATGAGCCAAACACCTGTTCTTCCATCTCAACAAGAAGGTATGGTTAATTGAGCAAGAGGCAAATAACACCAACTATCTTGTGATTAACTGGTTAAGTGGTGATTAGTTACACAGTTTAATTTTAACCACCTTACCAGTAGCTATCCAATAAGGAGGGTGACCTCTCATGCTAGCACTTGGAGTGCAAATGGTGAGAGCATAGCTGCCCATTTATGTCCCATTGCTAGCACAAATAGTTTTCTATACAAAAAAATGAATCCAACCAAAATGCATGAAGGTCATTCAAATAGCATGCACTTTGAATATTTGAGGACAACACCAGAGTTTGCTCTGGACCAGCATGGTGAAAAAATTGAAAGAGATCATATGAGGAGAGTGGAGAATAATTAAGAATGTATGAAACAAATTAATAATCACTATTTAATTTTTAAAAAGAATTAGAGAAGAAACACCTGCTCTTGAGGAGATTGAAGCATTTCTAAAACAAAATATAGGTGAAGAACCAATTATACATTGAGATTATAAAATCTTCATATGTATAATGGATGATATTATTAATTAAGGATAAAATATAGTTTACTATTTTATAAGTTAAGCGTCATCAAATTGTATTCATGTGGTCTGAAACGTTATGCTTAACTAGCATTGTTTTAAACTCTATCACACTAAACTATCATATATTTTAAATGCTATCAAATCGTACCTATATAATTTTATAATAGTTTAATCATGGGATAGTAATATGTATTTTATCTTATTAATTATATAGGTTATTAATTAAACTAAGTCAGAGGTCTATTTCATATATTTTTCTTTTTTACATTTTTGGCTTTTAAAATATTTATGTACTAAGCGTTCATCTCATAAATTTAATGGCCTTGTTAAAATTTTTGACCTCTAAGGAATAAATATTTTTTAAAAAATTGCAATAGAAAGATTGTGACCTCTAACTCCAAACTCCTACAGCCCCTATCCTTGTCTTAAGAAAGAAGAGGAGTTAAAAAAATTTTCAAGCTTCTAGTTGATTTCATATGATGGGCTTTGAGCTTTGCATACCGGATTGGGGATGATCTTTGTAATTTTATACTTGATGCTTTGTATTTTCTTTTAACTCCTCTTCTTTCAATTTGCATTCCTTTTAATTTTAATTTTTTATGAAATCAAGAGAACTCTCACTTAAGATTCAATCCTCAGTTGGCCCTTTATGAATGCCTCTACAATCTTCACCTATAAATCTTGTTCATAACAATATTCTTGATCTATCATCACAGATTTGCTCTTTAAAATAAGTAACCTCGAGCAAATAGTTTTTATTTATTATGAAACACAAATTTAATAGCCTACTCCAAGATATTTTTGGCTGTGTTCTTTTCTATAACTTGGATCTATTTATCTTGTGGCACATCCTGGACTTTATTACTATCTCATTGCATGCCTTCTATAGTGACGGCGCCATTCGCTTGTTGGCCAAAAGATAAAACGCCCAAACAAGAGAGCCAGTACTGATATACCTTTTAACACTTCAACCATGTTGATTTTCTCACCCTTTATTTTTATTTTTATCAAATTTCACCCAACAATAAATAGGCTGTTTCTCATTTCTTCAAATCCTATTTTATATCTTTACTTATATACTAAGACGCCGTTTGGCTCATGATAATCTACCTTGATAATCTAAGATTATCACGAATCATGATAATCTGATTTTTATTAAAAACATGGGATATCTGAGATTATTAAAGTCTGATAATTTTAAATTATACTCTTAACTTTTATATAAATATTTAATAATACTTAATTTGATTATATATTATATATAAATATAATATTTAATATTTTAAATATTATTATATATTTATATAATAATATATAAATATTAACTTTTAAATTATTAATATTTGTTACCTTCTTGCATATTAAATTATTATATAATATACCACCAAGTATTTATAAATTATATATATCATATATTAATATATAATATATAATGAGATATTTAATAATATTATAATAGATATTATATTATACATAATATATATTTGATATTTATAATATTTTAAAATTAATTTACAAAGAATCTTGATTTGTATAAGAATATTTCATATTCCAACAAAAAAAAAAAAAAGAGAGGAGGGAGGGACACTTAAAATAAAAAAATATAAAAAATGTAAATAAAATTTAAAAATATAATAAATTGATTTTTGTATTTTGTTATTATGAATTAAATATGATTATTTTTTATTTTTAAGAATCTAATTATTAAATATAAAATTATTAAGAATATAAAATATTAGTGATATTACATCACCACGAATCAAAAATCACCAAATGGAAAGTAGTTTAAACCCCACCTTCGAGTTTGTCACCACTTGTTTTTGTTATCTTTTCCTAATACCAAAGGCCTGCCGCATGCTTCCTTTTGTCCTTTTCCTTTTGAACATTTCAAAACTACATGCCAGTTGTTCAACTCTAGTAGTTTATTTTCTGTATAATTTTTCATTTCCATGGAGCACTCTCATTTTTTTTTTTTTAAAGAAAAGAAAAGAAAAACTAATTTCTTCATGGAGTTCCCTTCTCCTAAGGTCAAGAGTCTTTTTAAAATAGAAGAACTTATTTGTCATGACCCTCTAAGCTTCATCTTTAATGTGACTTCTCAGCTGAAGAAATTTGGCTTTCACCGTTACAATATGAACTCTAGGGTAGTCTAGGGTTTTAGCTCTAACCTAAAGTCAGCTTAAATTTAATATTTTGCCAATTGTGATCTCTTAAAGAGTCTTGACTGCACCATTTTATTATCTTCTAACTTCCGTTTCTAAGAGCCCAAGTGAGGCACTCTTTCTATGGCATGTCCTATTATGCTCTCACTCCTCTATTTTATACTTCATAAATAGATCATGAAAAAGACCTCTAAACTACTCTAATTCCAATCCTTTCTTACTATTTATCATCACTCGCCTAATATTTTGAAATATATATGCATGCATGTGCTAACTACTACAGTTATTATAGCAAGAACTATTTTATATTTTGGTTCCTTCCATTTCGACTCCGCCTCAATTTAGACTTTAATTTTTCATTATTTTCCAACTTATACCTCTTCAAAAAAAAAAAAAAAAAAATCTCAACTCCTCTTTGTTATTATTTTCAAATTTATTTCCTTTTGGAAATTATGGTTCATCATGCTTCTCCTCCTCTATCATGCTCAATTAAAAATAACAAAAAATAAAAACATTCCAACTAATTTGAACTTGTAGTGTTTTTTCTCATTTCTTTCTCACTTTATCTCATGATGAAGGCATACACATCCTACATGCTATATATATATAGAGAGAGAGAGAGAGAAAGAAAGAAAAAGATAGATTTAGTTATATTCGAATGTAGATAACTCTAAATCCAGTCATTTCCTCCATCCTTTAATCCATACAATTCAGGAATCTCAAAAAAAAAAAAGTAAAAAATAGGATTGGTCCAGGATCCGTGTGGATCCAAGAATGAGAAAGGTGATCAGATCTTGAACTTGGTTATATTCGAATGCAGCCAAACCTATATCCAGTCACTTTTTTCATCCTTGGATTCACATAGTTCACAAATTTCAAAGATAGAAAAAGTAAAAAAAGGTAAGGTGGCTCCAAGGATGGGTAAGGTGACCAGATATAGGACTTGGCTATATTCGAATGTAACTAAGTCTATCTCTCTCTCTCTTCCTTGATATGTATGCATGTAATAAATAAAAATTTAAGAAGCCAGTGCATGTTAGACTCTTAGAAGCTGTTTAGAGTGAACATTTTTATTCAAATTCCTAAGTAAATTAATCGGTATTAGAAATTTCTTCCTACATTTGAACTGTAGTAAACTATTCTTATAAATTTTATTTGCACACAATTTTGAAAATATAAAATTAAAAGAGAGAAGAGTATTAATTTTTAATTTCTAAAAATAAAGAATTACCATATAAATTTGTCCTTCCGTACTTCAAATAGTCCCTTAAAAGCCTTAACTCTAACTCGTAATAGGTCCCCCACCTATTAGCAAGAAAAGAATTTGCACTCCAAAAATTTGAAGATCAGCGAAGCATGCTCCACTTAATATATAAAATAAGAATTATTCTCCTTACATGGCACATGTAAATAGCAAACTTCATGCCAAACTCTAATTACATGTAATGCATAATATAGTAGATAGAGTGCTACAACATTTTTATATATTACTTTACAAACTTGGCCTATTATGATTTTTTTGAGAGAAGGCTTAGTGAAAAATTTATCCTTAAACATTACTATTTGCATGTATACCTCTCAAATCATCTTATTTTTAAGCAAAAGTAACCCTTCCATTAGATTTTTGGGTTGATCATGTTAACAAATAATATTTTTAAGAATAAAAGGCATTTTTACCCTTTTGTATTAATACCCTTGAAAAGAAGACATTTTTAATACCAAAAAAAGGTTTTAAGGATAATTTAAAATTCTACACCATTATGGAACGCTGCATGCTTATTCTAACACATCTTGAAGGTCAACGAGATAAGCCACTTAATGGTTTACAATTTTGACAAGTTACAAATTATTACTCAAGATTATCACTTTTGCAATATATTCTCAAGTAAACAGGGAGATGTGGGTTAGCGCCTTTGATTTTATGTTAGTAAGTTTTCATTTGTCAATGATTCATTTAAATCAAAATAGGACATCTCTCTTAACTATATGTGCATACACACTAAAAATTGTATGATTAATTATATGCCACAAGACAATTGCATCTTTAGCAAAGTACTTTTGTTGCGTAATGAACTCAAATATTAATTTCATGGTCAAACTAATTTCGATATCTTGCCACTTGGCATCTGATATTTTTGTTTCAAAACTTTGATGGATGTTGGGCATGTCTAACCTAAGTTGGGTCAAACATGGTGTATACTATAATATAAATAAATAATATTATTGAATGTTATTATATTGAATATAAAAATACATAATGTACAAAAGAATATGTTTGAACATTATACAATAATAATATTAGTTCGATTTAGCAAGAACAAACCCCATGAAAAATAATCCTTTAAAATCAAAACCAAGGTGAAGTGTTTGTTGTAGAAAGGCATCATTCTTTAGTCATCTTTCGGTTCAAATATCATTGTCATGCCATAAGCAAAGTACTGATGTTAATTTTTAAGATAGTTGACTGAAGATCTATCTTTAAAAAATTATATATTATTAATATTAATTATTAAGTCAGTAACAATAAAAACTAGCAGCCATTATGATTGCCATCTTATGTTAATGATAAGTCAAATCTAGCTTGATTTGTGTGAAGTTATTAGGAGAAAACTAGGGTGACATATAATTTATATATATATATATATTAGGTGAGGTCAGGTAGGGAGGGATTTGGTGGTTATTATTGGTATCAGCAAAAGATCATTGGCTCATTGAATGCATTGTATTTTTTTTTTTAATTACAAGTTGAACACATCCAAAGGTGTCATGACTAGCTTGGGAAGTATGAAATAACTAAGAGAGGTCTAAAAATTATAGAAATATAAATTAGCACATATTTTTCTTAGTTTGGTTTGAGAAAAGTGATGGATTTGAAGCATGTTCCTATGAAAGTTAGTAATTATTATATTTGGTTTTTCTTTAATGAAGACATTACAATCACAATTTTGCCTTATTTTTTTTCTAAAAAACAGTAATTCATGCTTCATATGTGGTGCACCTTTTATTTTTTTTGTAAAAACTGATTTTAAGCAAACAGATCCTAAAGGTATCCACTCACAGAAAGGCATAGGAAATCTGATTACACAAATAAGTTTGGAATGAATCTTCCAATTGAAATATTATTTTAATGAATCTTTCAATTATATATATATATATATATTATATGGAAGATGCTAGTTTATTAGGGTTGTATTTGTTATCATATTATATAAGTAATCTAGGTTCAAACCTTGTCTTAATTATGATTTGTGGTTTTTAAGGAAATCTAGGAGAGGGTTATTCCCTATTGTGGCTTCAAAATCCAAAAGCATTATCTATGCTTCATATAGGAGTTATTATCATTCATTCTATATGCCAGTATACTTAGAGTTATACAATGCATTAACAAAGATGTGTTACAATATTTAGTGGGTATGAATGATGGATGAGATAGATTTTAGTCTCGTTAACTAAATGTGTTTTTCAATCGATGAAAGAGAAACAACAATCTAATTTACTAAATTATGAATTTTTTAGAAATCTATTCGTGCAACTATATAAAAAGAGAAATGCTCAAAAAATGCATAATAAACATATATCACATAATATTAAAAAAGCCAAGACATTATTCTCAAAGATATATCATAAGTCATAAAAATTTAGCTATATTAAAATTTAGTTATATGGATGCAATTTGATTTTAGTCCAATGAAAAGATCAAAAGTTTGAAATTAAAAGTAAGATGATATATTAATATTTGCAATAGTTTTGTAAAAGCTTGTGCCATGTATTGTCCACAGCAAAATAAAATAGAAAAATTTATCTAAAACATAGCATCCTTTTTCCCCAATGATAAAAAGAAAATCTTTTGAGAAAATATGACTAATGATAGGATAAATTGATCTATTAAAATATGCTTTCATAATTTTTTTTAGAAAAATCAAGAGTTGGACTACATAATTAATTCCTTGTAAAAGAAGGTAATGATTTTAAAATCAATAACAGGCCATTCAGATTGAAAATCCAAATTATTGAACATGATCTACATTACAAAAATACCTAAAAATCAAAATTTATATTTTTTGATGGTCTCTAATTTATACATCAAGTCAGAAAATACTATCAATTATATTAGTGCAACAAAATATAAGAAGGGAACAAAAATTGAAAATTCACTTTATATATCATATTCTATACATAATCAAACATAGATAGATTTAAATTCATTAGATTTTCATGATTATAATATGTAAAATGTAGTATCATATTTTTAAAATCATTAAAGATTATATTAGAGATTATCAAAATATATAAATTTTATTTTTAGATTTTTTTTATAGTGTAGATTGTCTTAACCATTTAAATCTTAAATTTTGATAATCCATTATTAATTTTGAATTATTAACTCTTTTTAAAAAAATTTAACATAAAGTATGCAAACCAACTTAAAATAATTTATAAATGGAAGAATTAGTAATTTACAAAAAATTAAAATTGTATATGAACATGATTGAACTCAAGCCCGCAAAAGTAGCTACATGAATTGGAAAAAATAAAAATAACTTCGTTGCATTATTGCATTCAAACTCTTAAAACATGACGATGGTGAGGTATTTTTCTTTTTCTTTTCTTATTCTTTTTTTCAAACCTCAGGTTCTATCCATACATGGATTCCAAAATGATGTTGATAGGAAATCAAAATGTTGAAAGATTCGGGGAATTAATTTATTGTTTAAAATTTAAATATTTCTCTAATCAAAGAATGCTAGTGCAGTTATAATATGGCTTATTTGGGAAATAGGAAGATAATGCTAGAAAATGGATTCCTACGAAGTGTATTTCTAGAAAATGAATTCCCAAGAAGTGAATTCCTTAGAAAAATGGTTTCAATATATTTGGTTAGATATAGGAAAAAGACCTGACAAACATATTTTCCTGTTTGATTAGCCATCAACTTCTCTAGGAAGTAACTTTTAGCTAGCTCAAACTAGTTACATTTAATTATTAAATATAAAAAATAACCCAATATTACTATTATATTAATTTAATATGATTTAATATTAATATATTATAATATTATTATATTATAATCTTACAATAAAAATATAATCATGATATAATATTATAATATTATGAGGTAGACTTGGCTACATTCGAATGTAGCTAAGTTCAGAATCCAATCATTTTTTTCATCCTTAGATCCACACAGTTTTCAAAGCTATCTCACTTTTTTCATCTTGATAATCCATGAACTGTATGGATCCAAAGATAGAAGAGGTGATTGGATTTAGGCTTGGCTATATTTGAATGTAGCTAAGTCTACCTCATAATATTATACTATATAATAGTATAATATATTATAGTAATAATTAAAATATAATATAACATAATTGTAATATGATAATATAATAATATTATGATAATATCATTTGAAAATTTTTGAATAAGAAATTTTCATTTTGTTTTGTTTATGGGTCTAAGGACATTTTTGGAGGAAAAAAAAAAAATTAGTCCAACTTTCAAGTCATGGATTACCTTTTGAATATGGACAATAGATTTTGACCATAAGGAAACTTCCAACCAAAACAGGCCTGGATGGCAAATTGGCATCTTCTTGCAATTAAAACTGGCATTTTTCTTGACTAGAAGTCAATTTAGGCTTGAGGTGGGATAAATTGACTAGACACGGTGTGGAAACCAGGTAAGACTTGGAATTCCCCATTATTGATAACTAAGAGGGACTTGGATGGCCGTGATGGCCTTTGAGGGAATCAAAGATCAGGCGGTTAACGGTAATTCCAGCTTAATCTCTCAAGCTAATTGGACTTCAATCTAAAACAGTGCACAGAAATCACTGTAGAAATCCAAGCATTTATTTTTAAATATTTTTGATGAACCACAACACATGAGTCTCATGTCAGAGAGAGAGGAGGCTCCAACTTCTATTCTGACAAAGTCCAACTTGAGCAGTCCTTCTCATCTCACAAGAATATCTCTTCATCCAAACCTCTACAACTTGTTAACGACACAGAATTTTCGTCTGATGTATAACAGCTTTAACGAGAGGTAACATAGGAAAACCACTAATAATTCTATCCACTGTTCTTGTGATATAATTATATATCTTCCCTTCCTTCCTCCCTCCCCTCTTGAAGAAGCCTCATACATCAAGAAGATGATGCTGAATGGTTTCAAGCCACTCATCTATTTCCTTCTTGGGGCAGCCACCGTCGCATGCATGCTATCATACCTCTCGACGCATGAGTTTGGAGTGATAGAAGGACTAAGAGCCTGGAGCTCTGGAAACAAGGTAATTTAGTTTTATATGTACCTCCCTCTTTGCACCATTAACAGCTGCACCACTATCTCCTAGATGTCCTTTTGTTTGGCTTTAATTTTCTAGCGTTCTTTTTAACCTTTATTTGCTCTCTATAAGTTTATGTATTATATATAATTCTCCTCCTTCTCCTCCTCCTACCTTGTAGCTTCTCCCTTCCTGATGTTTGATGAAGTTTCTTTGAGTGCTCAGCACCATTGAAACCTCAAAAACATATGTTATATAATTTGGTATTTTTTTTTAAAATTTTTTTTTAATCACATGGTAAGATAAATATCATTAAGAAGGGATCTAACTTGGGCCCAATTCATCCATTCTCCCAAATCAGCCATTGTTGGAGAAGCATAAGCACTGCCATGAAGTCAAGGGGAGTAGAAGCAAGGAAGAGAGGAAAGAAAATTGATCAGATAAAGTATGAGTAGAACTAGTATTATTCATGGAATAATTTTTGAAAAGATTTTCATATCTCAAAAATTTGGGATCAATATCCTCTTCATCATTCTGTTGGCTTATCCTTTTTTCCTCTCAGCCAATTCCAATGATCACAAAAATCCAAAATACTGGTTCCAAATCTGCCCAGATATTGGTGGAACTAGGTGTTCTGCACATTTCTTTCATTCATTGGAGATTGGTCGATATAGCTCCAGTGGTGTGGTTTAATCCAGACCGTAGAAGTCTATCATTTGTCTTGCATTCATGAAAGTCATTGAGGTTGGCATCATGTTCATTTGGCTGGGCATTGCCACTCATTCAAGTAGGGCTCAACTGATAGCTATAACCCCACAGCTGGGATCCAAATATCAAAAAGTGAGTTTGGATTGTAGCACTGTCTTTGATTAATTTAAGTCATGGTCGTGGAATCTGTTGATGGAAATCAATTTGAAGTCATGGAAACAAAATTACAAATATGAAACTTGCTGCACCAAAGTTAAGAATGGGGTATGCCATCAAGCTGTTTTCCTGGACTATGCTGCTTCTGCTTTGGATTCATCCTTGTGCGTAAATTGATTTATGTCCAATCTTCTCTAACTTAATTCAACATGGATTGACTGAGATCAAACCATGGATTTTCATATAATCGATCAATTCTCCATGAAAATTTCAGAATGGCCATTGTGGATCTCATTCTCAATCATGAAACTGCCTCCACTGCAACAAACCTTGGTGCCAATGGGGAGACAGGTTGGCTTGATGTGGGGAGCATCCATGAGCATTCTTGACAGTTGATCTTTTTGTTATCATGACTGAAGATGCTGTTTTCTGGTTGTTTTCAGCTGAACTTTGAGATCTTCCATGTATTTCTTCAAGTAGAAGACTGGCATTAGTTAGGGGCTTGAAGCCTTGCATATGCTTCCATCTGATCCATAAAAGTTTTGGCATGTTAAATGTCTTAGACATGTATTAAACTATACCTCAACCTTGATGACATGTCTGAAAAAATCAATGGTTTTCATCAACTTCGAATGGAACTTGGGTCTATCAAATTTAAAATTTAGAACCAAGGATTTGTTTGGAGCAGTTCAAATTCAACTTGAATACTAAAACACTTGTCAGTTATTTTAGTGATTTCCTTTAATGACCTCACGAATGTTATTTAGTTCAAGCAACCAGCAAGATGAGCTTGCTTTTAAGATATTCATGTGAATAGCTCTGTCTACTGGCTCTACTGCTTCCAATTACAACATTAGAACTGCATGACTAAAAGTCATAGGACTGACAGTTTAGTTCTTGACCTGTATGAAGCAAAGGTCAAGCATCCTTCTAAGCAGAGGAACCATCATCAATGGGTTTCAATGTAAATCTATCAAGATATATTATAAGTATGTGGAGGTCAATTTTGAGGCATGCTAAATCTCCATGCAGAAGCAAGTATAACATACTTACAACCATTATATGGGCGGCACACAAATCAATGAGGGTAGGGTAAACAATTTTTACTTGCTAAATCCATACCGAGTAACCTAGACTTAGAAATCAAAAGAAGATCTGGACTTCTGTGAGAGCCCATACTAACGAATATTTAGTCTTACATCAGTTATGTATTGCAAAAATCCTAGGAGCAAAAAGCCTAAATAATACTTTCTGACTAGCCTTTTTGAATGAGGTTCTGAATTGTTACAAATGATATCAGAGCGAATCTAACTCATAGCCTACATAAACTAAAAGATACTACAGAGAAGCTCTATATGTTTATGATTGGATTTGGACGTGAATTTGTTTATCGACTCTTAGCCTGGTAAGGACGCCAGGGCTTGAATGGAAGAATATGTGAAAACTAATGATGATGAATGTTTAGTCCTGTTTAGTCCCGCATTAGTTATGTACCGAGAAAATCTTAGGTACTTATATAGAATTGAAGAGTCCAAATAATTTCTTCTGGCTAGACTTTTTTAGTGGAGTTCTAGGTTGTTACAGCTTCTGATTGAATACCAACATAGAAGTGAAGGTGCAAAACTAACCATCTCTGCTTGTAATGAGAAACATGCCACTGCATGCCTCTGACATGGCAGAAAGCAAACTTTGGATCTTGCTTTATCCAACTTCAGCCCAACCTGTTTACCCTTATGGTTTGCATGCCTTGAGTCATGTTATAAAGGTCAGCATGCTAGGGGATAAGAGGCCTAACTTGGGTTATGGAGATGTTTGCTTATCTCTGGATTTGTTTGCTTTTCTAATGCCAGGGTTCGATATAGTCCCACTTGCAAGCCCTAATAAAACAACATGTTTCAAATCAGATCTTAAATTGATTACTTTTACTTGCATATGTGTGAAGGTGACAATTCTCAATCCAACTAAATTACTCTAATACCTCCTTCCATGACAACAGAACTAGGAGCCAGTGACTAACTGAATGTTTTCATAATTACACATGCTGTTCTCATAAAGTACATCAAGCATCCACAACACCTAGTTATGATGAAATAGAATGCCATTTTTGACATGTAGTATATCATTTATTTTTGTTTTTAAATACCAAATTGATTGATTCCTTTATGCAAATGGACCATTTTAACCTGAATCAGACATTTAGTTCGACAAAAGTAAAGATTCCTCTTCATTGGCTTGACTGATAGACCAAAGTTCCACATTCTGCAATATTTCAGCTAATAAAATAAAAAATTTGCAAGGCAAGTGAGATTGTGGAAGTGCTCTGCAAATGATTCCTGTGTCCAAGTGCTCTGCAAATGATTAGATTAACTTAGTTTCTGGTGACTAATTGGATGAACTCTTTGAGCCGTAAAAATTCAAGAACTGCCATAAAAATTCAAGAACTGATAAGAAGCTTCTAATGACTTAATCAAAACTATGTTGCAAGACTCAAGCATTTAAAACAAGTAGTTTAATCAGTTTAACTGAAGCAATTTCAAACATTATGCGGATGTATCAGGCAAATTGAATTTGTACATGAAAACACTGAATTTTCTATCATGTATATGGTAACAAACAAGAACTACTGTAACATCAAAGCTGCAAAAGATATATCAATTGCAACATGAAAGTCATTGAGAATAGAAAGCTGTGTGAGATTATAAATATGATAGTAAAATAAATAATATTGAACAAGAAAACTGAAAAGTGCCTTGCAACACTTTGTTCAATAGATATTGCACATACGCTGGATAACCAGCTAAAGCCTTGAGATCTTCTAGATCACAGGTATTCTCTAACAAATTACATTGACAAAGCAATTTATAAGTTCTCAATTTGTTGGGGTTGCCAAGAGTCTTAACTACTACCAAGGAAAAAGCACCAAGAAAATCATTCTTGAGATAACTTCCAATGCGTATCTTCCTATCAAAATTCAGATTTCATCTTGACCGAATTTTCATTTGTGCCAGCAGACTATGGCATATCAAGATTTGGCTAGGGTGCTGAAAGATGCTGCAATGAATGACAGTACAGTCATACTTACTACCCTTAATGAAGCATGGGCGGCGCCGAATTCTATTCTTGACCTTTTTCTTGAGAGTTTCCACATAGGTGAACAAACAGAGCCACTCCTAAAGCATTTGGTTATAATAGCCATGGATCCAAAGGCATTCGACCGATGCCAGTCAAAACACTCTCATTGCTATCATCTCAAAATTAAAGGCATGAATTTTGCTGCTGAGAAGAGATTCATGACCAAGGATTACCTGGAGATGATGTGGAGGAGGCTTGAACTCCTGCAAATTGTTTTGGAGCTGGGACACAACTTCCTTTTCACGGTATGTCATGCAGAGCCTTTAATTCTGGGATACTCAATTTCAAATGTAAACATTATTGACTTCAGAAAATAGTTCAAAGGGTTTTCGATACCATGCAATCATCTATGATATTGGCATAAGGACTTAAATGCTGCATTTCATTACATTTTTTTCTCCAACAAAATAATGGCATGCATGCTTAATGTCTTGCTTGTAAGTAGTGCACATATGATGTGAAAATAGTTTTAAAGAATGGTTATCATTTTAACATGATCAACTTTGGCTTTCAGGACTTGGATATAATGTGGTTCAGAAATCCTTTCCAGCGCTTAACTGGCAGTGCTCATTTCATGATAGCTACTGATACTTTCAATGGGAAATCTTCAGATCTACACAACCGGCCCAATAATGGGTTTGTCTATGTGAAGTCTTGTGAACAAACAATTAAATTTTACAAGTACTGGTACTTGGCTCGGAAACAGTATCCAGGTGATCATGAACAAGCAGTACTAAACAAAATAAAAAATAATGGCGCCAAGTTCTCCAAGTTCCAACTAGAGATGAAATTTCTGGACACAGTTTATTTTGGTGGGTTTTGTCAACCTAGCAAGGATCTAAACAAGGTTTGCACCATGCATGCAAACTGCTGCGTTGGCATTGAAAACAAACTCCATGACTTGAGAATTCTTCTCGAGGACTGGAAGAACTACGCAGCTCAGTCAGCGTTTGAGAAAAGATGGAGAAGGTTTACTTGGAGAGTTCCAGATCGATGTAAAAATCCTTGACAAATCCTGTGGACTTGCCTTGGGTTGCACTGCTCTTGTGAAATGTAACCAGAGAGCATGCCTCTTCTTTTGAGCAGCTTCATTGTTTCTGAACTCTCTCTTAAGCTCCATGAAAGCATTCATAAAACAAAGGAAAAACTTCTAAGGGAGAGATGTTCCAATAATTTGTAAGCTAGCTCTTTTTATACCATTTGTTAGCTTGCCAAGATGAACTGTTCACCTTGTTATCTGATTACTCTTCCAACCAAGCTTAGGATTTTGGAATGATGCATAAAAGAAGAAAAGATTTAGAATTCAGGAATGTTGTAACAAGTTTGAATTTCAGAAAAAAAAACAGTAAAATAAAATTCAGAAGACTTTAGAATATGTAATAAGAAAAGAGAACTACAGCAAAGGAAGCCACAGGGCCAAACATTGGAGGGCATGCTAGATTAAACTGAGATCACTTGGTCACCTACTCTAGCAATCACATTCCTTATCCTTCTTTGATGGCTAAAGAAGGGCTCCTAAAGCCAATTATTTGTGGTAATACACATCACACATGCTTAAATGTATTCTTTGGGTTAACCACTGTTTTGAGACAAGAACTATCAGGCATGTATTTTCTTTACTTCTTGAATCCTTGTATTCCAATAATCAGTCTACTTATTTACTTGTTCAGAGGGTTGTTTTGATTGCTGCAACTTGTTTTATTTGTGTTGACTCTGTTGGACACTCTTATTGAAGGATTTCACTGACAATTTTTCATTGCCGATTTCAACTAAGGATTTCAAATAGGTCCTAATTTCTAAATGGGCATCCAACAAGCTCTCGATTTTATTTTGAAAATTTTCTTTCAACATTTTATTTCCATCATAAACAGCCTTATAATTGGAGATGGCAACAATTTTATAGTTAAAAAAAAAAAACATTTGAAACTCCAAATTTAGTATAAATCAGTGAAAATTTAAAATATATTAAAAGGCTTAAATTTAAGAGCCTAAATTGAACATTTAAAATATAATAGAAAGTTTAAATTTAAAATGATCGGAGTTCAGACCTGAATACAAGAGATTTTTAAAATTTTTTTCTATTTTCATTCCTATTCTCGTTTAATCCCTCCAAACCTATCTTCATCAGAGTGGTTGTCAGCAAGAATCTTAGTTTCCCCTTCTCATTAGCATCTCTAGTTCTTCATTGTCCATTTCAATAAAGGATTACAAATAGATCCCAATTTTTGAACGGACATCCAAAAAAAAAAAAAAAAACTCAGGATTTTATTTTGAAAATTGGCATTTTGTTTCCATCATAGACAGCCTTATCATTCTGGTGGGATTAACTTTCTTATCAGAACACGGATTTCTTTGAAAAAGGGAGGAATTTAAAGTTACCAGAATTCTTATCTTGGCTTGACCCCTGATAATGGCAATTTGAAGGGCCAATTTACGACTAGTAATTGAGCTGCTGTCTTTGAACGATGTTTATTTTGACCTTCAATGTGTGTTTATTTCCTCACAATGTTTTAAAATCTGAAATGTTAATCATATCAGAAAAAAATATCATGTTCACCAATTCAACCCTGAGATCAATACAAATTAAACCATAATGTCACGATAATATAATAAGTATACTAATTATTAATTAATTATATAGAAAATAAATTAAAATTATATATATATAATACAAAAAATTTAGAATAGTAGTGTTATTGTAAATATTAGTCAAGGGCACATAAGCTTTCTCCCATTCTATAACAAATAGATATTATTTAGTAGTACATAACTTGCAAAATGTAAACAATAATATAATATTATAAGAGAGAGAGAGGGGGGGGGTTAGACCTATAAATCCAATGCATATTTGGATAAACCATGGGACATATACAAAAATAATAATAAATTGCAGATCAATATCATAAGAAAAACAGTAATGAAACATTAAAAGCAACTATTATCACCTAAAAGCCACAAAATATCAGAAGATTTGCACACAGAAAGCATCATCTAAATTCCAAGTTGCATGCATCTGAACTAATTTAACATCAATAAATATTCAAAAATTCAACAAGTACCTCATAACCATACTCTTGCCTTCTTCTCCAATAATTCGTTTCCTTTTTTTGCCTTTAGCAAGCCAATCAAACAAATTATTATCATTTCTACTAGTGTATTATGATATTAGCATCTAATAAATGTACAGGGAATATCCTTTAAAATTCTTAATATATTATACAACATTATTTCATAATAAGAACCTCTCTATGGAAAGCAAAATAACTTCATATTTTTCAAGTCACCTAACTTTAATGCTATATTTCAACATCAGAAGATTAAGTTTTTTTTGCCACTGTTTGTGTTTTTGGTCACCATCGGCACTCTTTTTTATCCCTTAGGCATGAAATAATAAAAACTATGAGTTCACAAAATAATAAAAAAAGGATGTGTTCGGTGAGGCATGTGATTTCCTTTTTAAATTTGTCCAATATCATGCCAAGTTGTAGTTGCTTTTAAACTCTATCCTTGTAGGAGCCATTCGGTTAATCACCAGTAATAGAATCATTGATGGTAGGATCATTAGTGGTTCAATATCATCTCATTTGATGTAAAATATTTCAATAATCAAATATTATTGGTGATCATAAATGTATATGTTTGATATACCATAGAAATGGAAGGTCATCATGCATACAATACCAATAATACCCTTCAAAACTTATTTACATAATATATTTTATAATAATAATATTATTATATTATATAATATATAATGTATAAATTATATATTATAATATAAGGTTAATAATCTTATTAATAATACTATAAATATATATTATGCATTATATATAATATAGTATATTATAGTATTATACTATAATAATAATAATTAACATTGTAATAATATATATTAAAGATATTTATTATATAATATAAATATATATAATAATATAATATTAAATACTACATAAATATTATATATTGTAAAATGTAATAATAGTTACATGTTAATATAACAATATTAATATAATTTTATTATTATATTATATCATTTGAATAAATAATAATATAATTATTAGTAATATAATATATAATATATAATTAGTATATATAATAATATTAATGATAATACATTATATATTATAATAATTAATATTATATGATTAAAATATGGAAAGAGATTCATAAATATAGGAACGAAGTTTTTTCAATTTTTTTGATCAACATCACCATTACCATGGTGATGTGGCATTCCCACCTTTGGGTGGGATTGGGATCACCCGTTGGATAGTGAATCTAATCTATGGTGATAGTATATCACTGCCCAAATAAAATATTCTATTACCATCGTAAGATTACGTATGATCTTTGCAAGATCCAAATCCATTAGAATCGGACATAAATATGAAAGCAATTAATAAATAAATATGGAAAGAAATCAAGGACCTAATAATAACATGTACAATTTTGAGGAAACTAAGATGGCGATATAATTTTTTATTTTTTTTTTTGGGATGTTTTTAATATGCCAGGTATAAAATATCCTCTCATGATGTAATCTTCCTCCCTTCCTCTCTCTCTCTCTCTCTCTCATCTGAAAGAAGGCCTCCTCGCATCGAAGATGGTCGAAATGAATAACCTCAAGCGACTGTTCTATTTTCTTCTCGGGATAGCCACGGCCGCCGTGTGCATGCGTTGTTTTGTCTCCACGCACCAAGATGGAAGAATAGAACGGGCACAACTCTGGAAGATTGGAAGAAAGGTAGCTTATAAAATAGAGGCAAAGCAGGGGTGGAGCCAAGTATAACCTAGGGGTTTCCCCCTCGTTGTGATACATGGCCCCCTCTTCTCTTGATCCCCAGCTTCATGTTAGAGTAGCTTAGATTATTATAGATTCCATGCATTTAGTTTCGTAAATATTTGCTGATATTACTTGGTCCATATGGATTGCAGAAATCTAAACTACTATTACTACAAAGAAAAGAAAAGCTCCACGATTACTTTTCAGAACTAAATCGATTCTCGTCGTTATTTCTGGCTCTGAGAAAATTATCCATCGAAGCTTCCCTCTTAGAGTTTTATGATTGAATTCTCTTTTGCTCCAGCTGACTGCAGAACATGAAGGCTTGACTACGATGTTAAAAAAGGCTGCAATGGATGATAGGACGGTCATACTCACCACGCTTAATGAAGAATGGGCCAAACCAAACTCTATCCTCGATCTTTTCCTCGAGAGTTTCCATGTAGGTGAACAAACAGAGAGACTTCTAAGCCATGTGATCATCATAGCCATGGATTCAAAGGCGTTTCAACGATGCAAATCTGTACACACTCACTGCCATTTACTCGCAACAGAAGGTTTGGATTCTGCTTCTGAGAAGATGACGTGGAGGCGGTTCGAATTCTTGCGAGTTATTCTGAAGCTGGGATACAGCTTTCTCTACACGGTATGATTCATTTAAGCTCAATTCTTCCACTCTTATACGCTAAGGCCGGCTAATAACTATAGAAATCAGTTAACAATGGTATGCATGCAAGATTCCTTTTCATTGCGTGCAGACGATGTAGAGCAAATTTCTATAGAATGATGACAAAAATTTTGAAGCAGATCTCTTCTGCTTGCAGGATATGGACATTATGTGGTTTAGAAATCCTTTCCAACGCTTATCCGGAAAAGCTGTGCTTCAGTTTGCTACTGATTTTTTCAATGGGAATCCTCTCGATCTACATTCTTGGCCCAATACTGGATTCTTCTATGCGAAGTCCTGTGAAGAATCCATTGAATTTTACAGATACTGGTACATGGCTAAGTTTCTGTATCCTGGTAGTGATGACCAGACACTGTTACACAAGATCAGCTATGACATGTTTGTCTCCCAGTTCTATAACAGATTGCAATTTCTGAACACACAATACTTTGGTGGATTTTGTCAACCTAGTAAAGATTTCAACGAGGTTTGCACGATGCATGCAAACTGTTGTGCTGGTGTTGAGAGAAAGCTCCATGACCTACGAATTGTTCTTGAAGACTGGAAAAACTACACCTCTCAAACTGCGGAGGAGAGAAAACGGGGAGTCTTCTCTTGGAGAATTCCAGATAAATGTAATACGGAACCTTGAATCATCTACAGTAAATACCCTGGTCTTCCGATGGAATGCATTTTTTCTTCGCTCCTAGTGCAATCCAATTAGTGAGCATAAGTTTTCCTTCAGGATGCCATATTAATTAGCAGAGGCTTGCAGGAGAAAGGTGTGCCCATAATACCAAGGTTAACCTATTTATACCATTTGATCTCTTATCAACTATTTACTAAAGCTACCAACTAGCCAACTTGGTAAAGGTATTCTTGGGTCAATACAAGAGACTGGGTATGATACTTTGCTCCTAGTTCCATTCTCCAGTATTTGGCTTGGGCTGCCACCCATTCTTGTTGTAAAGGGAGAAGGGTAGAAATAAAGAACTTTCATTTTTATTTTCTATCTTTATTTTTTGAAAAAAGTTTTCATGGAGATTTTTTGAAAATGCATTTGGTATTTAAGGAAAAAAATGTTTTTTATTTTCCATTTTTGTTATAAATGATAATTTGTAAAAGGAGAGGCAAAAAAAAAAAAAAAAAAGGAATACCATCCACTTCTATATTTTTAAATTCTCTAACTTTTATTTTTTATTCTCTTTTATATTAGAAAATAATAAAAATATTTTTAAACTATTTTTATTTTAGAATTATATTTTCATAATAGAGTCCGTAACACTACCCACATATTCATATCTCGTACCTATTAACTCATTCATCAGGTTTTCTACTTCAGATTTGTTAAATACATGATATTTATGTGTCATATGTCCTATAGCAGTAACAAATTATCTAGCATTGTTGGTATTAGGTAGTCTACTCATAAGATGCTCAGATATAGACCTCTTCATGGCATGCAGGCTCAAACGATTTAAATGCTCTCACTTAGCATAAAATCTTTTTGTATGTATGGACACATAGGATACTCATGTTTGGTTTACATAGTAATCTGATTGCATAATTTTATTTCAAAATGTTAGATATCTCGTATTGACATGTTTAATTGATAAATCATATTACCAAAAATTCATTCGAATAATATGTTCAAATTTCCAAAATACCTTTCTTTTGCAATTAAAAAAAAAAATTAAAGCAGAGCAACATGACCCATTCAAGCATAGGGATGTGTAAGGATCTCTCAATACCATATATTCTTTCTTTATTTTGTGTATACAATGTTATTTACAGCAAAGCGTGTATGTATGTATGTATGCATGCATATGACAGTAGCCATCCATCTACTTAGAGAGAGAGAGAGAGAGAGAGAGAGAGAGAGAGAGAGAGAGTTAACAACCATGCATTGCAATTCACATGCAAAACACCAGCACATGATAAGTCAAACTAAAAGAATACACTAGCAAAAGATGCCCAACAGATTTTGTTATGGGCATCTAGATAGCATTGTTTTTGAAAGACAAAGCCTAGTTCCATCCTTCTGGAAGTAGGGAAGTTGGGATTCTTCTCTATTAACTGGAGGGTTCAGAGTTCAAGCACCCATATTTTGAGTTACAAAGTTAGGTTATTAGCCTGTGGCATTCAAAAATATATAGTCAATAGATACGAATTTATTTGCAGAATGTTCTTTTAAAAGTCAGATCTTGAACATGGGGAAAAGAAATTAAGGTACAAAATTTGAGCATACCAAAACAAGGAGTTGGCCGTTCATTTGCTCCTCTGTGACAGAAATCTGCACTAAATGCATCTATTGCTCCTTATAAATTTTCATTTCCTCTGCAAATGTTATTCTCTTTAGCAGTCACAGGATCCGGTGACCGCAGATCCTGCAATAAGAATAGGACAGTGAAAAATGTGAGGTCAGATCACAGGACAATCAGCATCTCTGGCCATCAACCTGTCCTGTGATCCGAGTCCCCAATGCTTTCATCTCTGCAGCCACTTCAATCCTTTGTAGGAATGAACCGATCATATATGAGTAGTTATGAGACTAGATCACAGAATAAAAAAGATATATTCAATTGTAATCTATATGCACATTTGATATAACATTGACAGAAGAATTCATTCATACTGATCAAAAGATTAAACTATCACATCAAAACATACTGCATGAACAATTTTTTCAAGTTTGGCATTAAGTTCTTGCTATTTTGCCTTTCCAAAACTCCTACCAAATTGGCTTCGGAACATAAACTATCATCCTTTCATATAAGAAAGGAGCAAAGGGTTGGACCAAGTTAACAAGCTTATAATAACTTAATCCCTTGAAAAATAATGATTTATATACAATGAAACAAAAAACAGAGAAAACAAAACTGAATCTCATCCATAGAGTGTACCATCTTTTTTTCTTGCAATACATATAGCACTAATTAGTCAGGAATGTGCAACATATCACGCTTGGAAATGAGATATTACGAAGCTGATATCAAATTTCAGTGTGAGAAGCTAGGAACTATTTACCCTTGCAACCATTGCTTCCACTTTCCTATCCCTTGGTCCCAGACATTGCAGTTTCCACTCCATATCTGCCCTTAGATGTTGAGTCTCTGAATCTCATCCGCATGTCTTGTTTCCCTCTCTCTGTCTGCTGCTTTGATCAACTCCTCAGCTTGTCATGCTGACAAATAGTTTTCGTTTTTCTTTTTTCTTTTCTTTTTTCTTTTTTGCAGTATAAGATACAATAAAAGAAGATATAATTCCCTGGGCTCGCAACCAAGGACAGGGATCTGGTAAACAATTAAGAATAAAGTGATGAACATATGGTAATGCATTTAACCCACAAAATAACCTTTTCCTTTCTGTTCATATATTTTTTTCTTCAAGAGACATTTGAAACCCCTTCATCACTCAGCTTTGCTTTTAGTGCCTTAACTTCCTTCTCAATAGCTTTTGTTGAATTTACCTGGAAAATACCAGTCACAAGAAGAAGAATGGCTAGATTGTAAGTTACAATAAAGAAACAGGTTACTACCCAAGTCTCCATTGCAATAAAGGAATCTTTCTTATTACTTGAACATAACCTCTGCTTAGCCTACCACTAAAAATGTCAAATCTAAAAAATATCGAGGATTCTAGTAGTAACAGCAAGAAGAAACTTTCATGTTAATTTTTATGGTAGTTGGCACCCTTTTTCCCTTCTGTCAGTTAATTAATTCCTCTTAAATGAATCCCAGATTATGATAATCAGGACGAGAAATCTTACCATCAGAAAGATTGCTAGAGCACAATTTCTGAAGCAGAATATGGAAAATGAAATATTATCCAGTATTTACACAACAACTCTTTTGGATACCTTTTATTCAAACATAACCTCTTGGCTTAGCAAATCTAGAATCGGACGCAGATTATAGGCTACAGCCAATCTCTTAAAACACTATGGCAAGCAAACAATGTTAAGTAATCACAGTCAAAGACCTACTTGAACGCCCCCACAAGAGGTGAAAGGAAAGCTTGATTTTTCAATCATGTCTATCCATAATGTGTCAATTAATGAAGGACAGGCAGCAAGTACATGATCCATAAATTTATAGGGACAAAGCTGAATGTTTTGGTTAAATCCATGGGCAGGACAAAGCAAGAAAAATTGGTCAAACAAAATGAAGATATTTGATATACAATCCCAAATTCAGTTCAGAAGCTAAACATACCTGTTCCTGTATAGCCTGGACTCCAGAGCAGCGCTTGGACATTTTTTTCATAAGCCTACAAAAGATAAAAGCAAAAGGTCAGCATAAAGTGGACCTTAGAAACTAGCACAAAATTCAATTCAGTGCACGTTAATCATTTATATTGTCTTGCAATAATCATGATTTATTTATCCTCATTCTCATCAAAAAGTATCATTAACATACTCACGATCATTTGAAACTTTTTACAGAAATGGTAGAAAGAAAAAGGAATGTTGTTTTCCATAGAAAAGGGCAGAGGAAAGAAAAGGAGATAGGTGTATGGATGGAGACCTGATAATATAAATTATAACCGTCAACTTTGGTTTGAAGCTCAGCACCTAAAAGTTTCGACATTCAAGAACACCTAATTAATAAACCAGCATTCGATACATGGAGTTGCATGCCAGCATGCATATGGATGAACTGTGTTTAGCACAAAGGTTAAAACAAATTATCTTCTTCATATATGGCCAATGACAATCGCATTGCAATCGCCTTTTAGTGATACAATATGCTCCATTTAATTTGTGCAATTCAACAATTAAATTATAATTTAAAAACATTAACAATATTTCGGAAGGAAACATTAACAATATTTCGGAAGGTGGCTGTGGTATGTGGGCAGTCAAAGGATTGCAAAGTAGACACGCATTATGCAGCCACAATACAAGCGCATATACAATTAGTATTTCAAATATTTAAAATAATTAAAATATATTACATACAATAATAATAGTAATAGTTTTATAAGTAACAGCAATATTAATAACAATAATATCTAGCAATTTGTGCTTACTGTACAATACTTAATAACAGATTATAACATAACATGGAGTCCCAACCTACCCAAAACTCACATCCAATCGAACCATCAGCTCGAATCTATCCTCTAGACATAGGCCAGGATAAGAGCGACCAAAGTCATAAAATACTAAAGGCACATATGCAGCCACACAATGATAAGCAGACAGTTTAGGCATCAGAATAGTGCTAACCAAACAATCCTTTCAGCCTATGTGGGACTGAACTGCATAAACTAGCCGCATATAGGGATACAAAGTGGTCAGCAGACTGCCAGCAGAATATGCCTATGCGGCCTTATTAATTCAGGACATTTGGGGATGGCCTGTGCTACAGTAGAGGGGTTAGGGAAAGGATTAAATTACGGTTTGGGTCAACAAGTCTCCTAGACATCCAATCACAAAAAATAGTGCAGAACAGAAGTTTCTAGTGATTATAAAACTCAAGATTACCAATCAAATAGCGAATAACTTTATTCTTTGGTTAGCTGATTAAAGGGTGAATACTGATGGCTCAAGTTATCCAGGGGTCAGTTAATTATTTAGCATCGCACTCTAAAAGAATAATAGATAGAGGAAGAGCAGGAGTGAATAATTTTGTTTGTTGGTTAGCTAATTAAGGGGCAGATACCAATGGCTAAAGTTATCCAAGGTAATTAACTATTTAGCATCAAACAAACCCTAAGAAATAACAGATAGAGGAGGAAGAGGAAGAGGAAGAGGAAGAGGAAGAGGAACTGGAGTGGAGGAGAAGAAGAATAGGATGATGATGATGAAGATAGAGGGGAGAGAAGGGCTGAACCTATCCTTTTTTTTTTAAAAAAAAAAAAAAATCCCTTCTTTATTCAAAAGAGATCATAGACATTTATTAGTGGCCATTTATAAGGCCTTTCTATAGAATCTGAATGCCTTGAGTTTTAAAATGCTAGGATTCTTATAAACCAAGAAAGTCATCCTCAAAATCTTTACTACAAAAGAAAATTTGAAATACCACATAACCTAAAATATTCAAAAATAAAATCTCAATTCATGACTTGTCCAACCCAACACTACCGGAGATAGGACTCTTTTACACCAATTTCATTTAAAAACAGTCCTCTGAAACCCACTTTAAATATTATCTAACTAAAAAAGCTCCAAAAATACAAAAAAATCCGAATTATAATTTTTTATTCACCATCAGTTATGTACTGTGTTTTATAATATTGAACATTAGAACACATATTTCTTGTCAAGTAATTGAACATGTGTTGCATGAATGGAATGCAGACAGGGCAGTGAACCACTGTCTTGCTTACAAGGAATTCAAGGGATCATTTTATCCATTGACACTCAGAAATGCTGAATCAATGCTTTCACATGTATTTGTAGCATGGATAATTGAGACTTATTGAAGCATAGTCTTTATTGTGAGGAGATAATAGAACTTACTAAATTATCAATTTGGTAGAGCACAAATCATACCAAAAAAAAAGAAGAAAATCCAGATCCCTATAGTTGTCATAATAGAACATGACATCAATGACCTCATATTTCAAAAGTACACATTTGTTTTTAGAGGGGCTATAAAGTTTCAAAACAGTAGTAGCCACACAGATAGGTGACACGAACATGGAATATATTGTGAGTTTGTTCGCAAAATGTGGTTGGTTTTGATTGTTTGACACCAACTTATGGATACCTGTCATAGCCATATTTTATAATTCTTGTGAAGGAACTTCTTTTTTGGTTGTTACGTGAATGAACTTCAGTAGAAGTTATATATGTTGAGCAAGGTGGTCATATTAAAATCCAAGAGTAGTAAATGCATATCATGTCCAAGATGCAATGTTTGAATTGTATTTCCCACAGGAATTGGCTAGATAGATTTGTATCAAGATAACAAAAGAAGGTTTCCATATGCAGAGATTCATGAATCATGAAAACATAGGTTCATGTGACCATAATTTTATGTCTCATTGGATGACACCATGATACAGCATGGGAAAACACATGGAGCAGCATACATAGGCATTAAAATGCCAGTTATGATGTCATCAGTGCTGAGGTTTAACCTCTTAGGTGTGTTTACGCTGAATCCTTGTTAGGCACTGCATATATCATGACAAAGTATGTGACCTAATGAAACCATTCTATCCCATACAACAAATAGTGGTGTACGTGAGTGTACACATTCTTATGCTGTGGCTTGATGAGAAACAGAGGAGAAATGATGACACCTTTCAAGCAAATCCAAACAAGCAATCTGGTAAGTGCTATTACCGAAAACTTAATATGAAACCTCATCTATTGCGTCTTTGTATTAATATGACTATCCATGATACTGTAAAATTAATTATCCACTTCCAGTTCTAACATACTCCTATAATAATTAGTCAAGTAGTGCACCATGTTCATTCTCTGCGACTGAAAACATAAATAACTAGAGAAGCTACATTCCCATCAATAAAGTAGTATGTGACAAGAGTTGAAAACACATGCCAGTATCTATTCAAAGTTCCGTTGGCTACAATTATCCCCCACCTGATGTGATATCTAGACAGGAGAAATCTCCCAACAACTTTGCAATTCAGCTTGATAAGGGCTTGGTCAACTAGCAAACAAACCAAGATTCAGATTCATATAGTTCACATATGTTTGGTTTATTTAAGCTTAAAAAATATAATTAAATAGGTAGATAATGTATAATATATTTTTAAAAATTATTGCTCATATATTTGATTTTTGTAAATTTACTCATCACATACTCATGTATTTGATGTGACGATGTATCTAGGCTGCTAGATCATAGTCTAGTATTGAAGCTCTTACTTGCCAATAAACATCCTATAACTAGCTTGAAATCTAATAATGAAATAAGTGAAAAATATATATCTGACGGTCTTGGGGTCCCTCAAGCTCTTGCCAATCTAATAAATGATCATTAGTGACCAGACCAAATTTGGCTTAGTATGAACTAAACCTAAGATGCCGTCGATTATAAACAAGAAGAGCTTCAATATACCCTAGGTCGTTCAAGCAATGCTCATTTACATTCGAACCAATTAGTACATGATGCAGCAAAAAAATGTAGAAATAGATTCATTAACCCCTTTTGGTTTCATTATCAAACTAAATTGAGCTGCCTATTGAAATCTTTGTTAAATTTTCAGCTATTTCTCTCATCTGTCATATTAAACTAGAGGAATACTGCAAAGATATGCATATGGCACCCGTCATAGGTTGCTTACAGGCACGCCCACTTAAATCAAACACAGTTATGAAACTCTGCATGGCAGACAAGACCATAATGTGCAAAAGATGCTTAGAAACAAGCTTGGCCATGGGACATAGCTGAGAAAGTGCAGCAACCTCCTACTACTCTTATTCTTTTACCAAGGAACAGGCATGGCCATCAGGCATAGCTGAGAAACTGTAACAACCTCCTAATAATTTATTGATACTTGGAGATCAAACAACTGAAATGCTCTCTTTTGATTTTCCACGAGGAACAAAATAGGAAACACTTTTCATATGTTACTAAGTACTGATCTTAGGATATTCTGGATATGAAATTGCCTCAAACATTTGCACAGCTCTGAAATCAAAATGAAAGGTAACAAAAATAGTGTGCTCTCAAGAAACTAAGAATAACACAGTTCAATTTCATTAAAAATTGTTAAAATGTGCAATAAGCACAGAATTTAAGGAAAGAAATGAAGGGAATTAAAGAACAAAATGTACCTCAGCACATACCAAAGATCTCTTTTGGGGGATCATAGATATGTCTTTCTGGAAACAACTCCTCAAAATCTTGTTTCAATCTATTCCTTAACAGAGGGTGTGGTAGAAGCCCTTTCAACAAAATTCTAAAGGGCAATTCTCCAGGAGGAACAGGAGACTTCTTCATGTCCTCATAGACGTTCATTGCATCTGCTGGCGATCCATGTCTTAGGAATCCCTTGAGAACTTCAGCATATGTCTGTGAATCAGGGAATAGCCCCTCTTTCCTCATGCTCTCCCACACTTGCTTGACCTCTTCCATCTTTTTACTGTTTGCAAAGCAATAATCAAATCCTTGTACATATACACATCTGGCTTATACCAGTCCTCCTTTTGTATTATCTGGAACATCTGCAAAGGGAAAAAAGAGGAGGAGGAAGAATAAGAAAAACGGTAACAGAGGCAATCCATAGTAACAAGGAAGTCATTTATAGACTGACAAATTTTCAACACAATGAACTACAATTAGGGATGATGCTTGCCTACTGCAACTTAATTCCATCAAATCTGCCATGAAACTCACAAGGAAAATGGATGAAAGTCCACATGGTAAAGAAAACCAGAGCATGAACAGGGACTTTAGGCAGCATTTCCTAAGCTGCGATCCATGTTCAACAAAGAAGAAGACATTCAGCTGAGCAGGATACAATACAAGGGGAGTTTTTGAGCCCTAAATTCCAATTTTTTTTTTTTTTAAAAAAAAAAACGACAAAGATTTTTCGTCTCTTAACCAAGACAACTAACCTAGGTAACGACCCTGTTTGCGAACCTGGCTACAGAAAAGGCTATCTAAAATTAATCATCGTGAGGAATGCCTTCTCATTTAATCTTTTGCCATGCCTTCTTCTTCCAACCACCGGACCTTTCACTTTCAGCCTCTCTCTCTCTTGCCTCTAGCACACGTCTTGAGCCCGTTTTGATTACCAAGAAAAACGAGTTATCATCAAGTGTCCATTAGAAATCATGCAAAGTATAATCATTCCGGTCCACTGATTTCCAATTAGTAGAAAAAGAAGCCTAACTGAAATTGGAAATTTAAAATCATGAAAAATTCCTTTTTTTTGGTCAAAAAGAAAAAAAAGAAAAAAAGAAAAAAGCTTGACGGCTGATGGATTTATTTTTGGCGTCATGAAACATAGAATGATCAAATCCCTCGAAAGTTGTAATCTAGCTATAATCCCACATCTCTTCCACAAAATCTCGTAGCAAAATCTTATCTTTAACACCAAACTCCCACTCAGCTTCATCCTTTCCCTAACTTAAAGACATTAAAACCCATCAAAATCTCAAGTACCCGGATCAAGAAACAGAAACAAAATCCAATGAAAAGCAAAAAGATCGTACCCTGAGCGCCAAACACCTCCCCCTGCCGTTCTAGCTCGCTGAGAACGGCGATCTTGTCCATCTTAAGCAGCCTCAATACGTTCGACTTGATGAACTTCTCAAGCATCTCCTCATCATCCTTAACCCTCTTGAGAGCGAGGATCACGAAGAGCGCCTCCTTTCCTATCAGCTTCTTGCCCCTCCAGAGGGGCCCTCGCGGCCTCCCATCGTGGTAGAGGTGCCTGAGCTCGAAAACTGGTTCGCTCGGATGGGGTTCTCGGACCGAGGCTTGGGGATGGAAAAGAAAAGACGAATGACGCGAGGATTTCGCGAGGATTCCAAATATCGATGGAGAGAGATTTATGATTTTCGCTCTGGAGAGGGCTCGGATCGCCATTGAAGCCGTCAGGACTCCGCCGTGGCGCGAGCCTTCGCTTGGCTGCCCTGAAGTCTCTTGGACGCCTCTTCCTCCGTTTAAAAAAAATGTGTTAAAATAGTTGGCAGACCAATATAAAAAATAATAAAATTGGTGAAGTTATTAGAGGTTAGATGCTGGTGGCTTGGTTTGAGTGTCACTTTTGCTCGTCTCTACTATCAAAAAAAATAAAGATAGAAAATAAAATAAATATAAGATGCATTATACTCTTTTTTTTTTTATAAGAGTATATTAAGATATTTTGAATTTTAAAGCTATTGTAAAGGTTACTATGTTTTTTTTCAAGTAGTAGTTAGTAGTCATGGTTATTATTTTTAAGACTATGATAGAGAATATGCATAAATATATATATATATATATATAATAATAAATTTTTAAAAAAATTAAGACAATTAAGGTGAGAATTGAGAATGATATGATTAGAATTCTAAATTTTTTGATAAATTATGTATTTATAGTACATAGAGTTAATTGTTTGTAATCGGAAAAGATTATACATAAGAAGCAGAGAGGTGAAAAAAAATGGAGAAAATAAGCAAAAGACAAGGGTGAGGAAACCACTAAATGGGGGAGTCCCTGTGCCTTTCCCTAGCGCATCCAGAGACAAAGTTGGGAGTTAATGAGAGATTAGTGTTATTTTACATTTTTGTTTCCACCTAAAGTGGACCAATTATTTTGACAATGGTTTTGTTTATGTACTGCTGTTTGTTTATGAGGCAACTTGGGCAGGTTCATATTCGTAAAAGAAACATAAAGTCAAGTGACAATTTGTAAATCCAAGTACTGTTAGATAAATTGGATTGTAAATTGGCATCTCGAGATATCAGGTGAATTATTTAAGAAGCCTAGTTGGCACTCACCCATGCCCTTTTTCTTTTTTTTCTTTTTTTTTGCATTAATTCTTAATTACCACATAAGACCAAGAATAAAGAGGGGATATCTGTCAGCTTATATTGCTATGTTCCTTACGAAGTGGTTAACAATTTCATAGGTCTATCATTTCATCACTTATTGGTTGATCTGGCATATTTATTGTATTATTGCCGATTTGTTAGTTTTGCCCACATAGCCTCTAACATAATAGTAATGATTTTTTTTCTTTTATTATGTTATTGATGCTCTCGCTTCGGGCATTTATATTTGCAATGCTTTTTTTCTCCATATGTATTGCATTGCATGTATCGCTTGCCTTTATATTTCTTCCGATGCTTTATCCTGATTGATGATATTTTTTTGGCAAAAAGCAAACCTCAACTATTGTGTACCTTTTACTTTCTATTTTTTGATTTTTCTTCTAATGCCAATAGCAGTAAAGTGTTGATGGTCAAATTCTTTCTCCCATAGGTCAAAGAAGTGACCATATAATCCTAAGAATCCGAAAAGCTCTTTAGGATTATAGTCACTTGCATTTTATTAGAGAGGACCTTGCTAGCATGGAAGAGTTCTTTAGAAATCAACTCTATTTGATAGATGTGCTCCACGACTTTGATGCCTTTTGACATTTTCGTTTTATTGTATTTGTCTAGTAGTAATTGTATATGAATGTTAGAAGTGGGGCCATGCTTGGCTTCAAGAGCATCCAAAATCTCCCTTTGGTAGTCCATGTTCTTTATAAAGGGGAATTAAATCATCTTGCATGCTTTAGCCAAGGCATTGTCATCCTCTCATTTTTCTTTTAATGTCAACGTAGCTAAGTCATTTTCATTGGCCTCTTGTGGCTTGGATGAAGTGACGCTGTAATAGGTTTTCTTATGAATCAATGCACAGTATATTTTTCTTTTTCTACGTATGAAAATTTATGCCATTCAATTTCTCAATTCTAGAAGGGTCTAAGATACCTTTATTAGCCGTATAGACTATTAATAAGGAATGCTACTATAATAAACTATGGCTTTGATGAAAAATAAATGACTCATTGCTTGGGAGTCCTTTGCAACTCTTTCCTTTCGCTCTTGGATTACGGTGTCTTGACGTCGGGTTTTCTACGTGCCTTTTGTGATAGCACTGGAGAGGGTAGATTTTAGCGGCAACCAAGGCTCCGTTTTCGGCACAGAGATTCTGCACAAGAGGAAGCATAGAACCATAGGGCTCTGAAATGGTGCAAGAAGAATAAATTATGGAACCACAAGCTCTGGTACGGTGCAAGAAGAAGTGTGGAACCATAGGGCTTTGATGCGGCGAATAAAACCGTAGGCCTCTAATATGGTGTCACGCCTCGGACCCAGCTGGTGGTGGCCCAGGGGTGACAGCCCGCCGCATGCCAGGCATGCAAGGCATCCAATACAATATCAATTATAAACAAGGAGAGTTAACAACTATATAATATACAAAGTTTAATCCTTCATGTACAAATTATGTAATGTTGGGCAACAAACCAAAGTTCCAAAATAATTCCAAATGGGGTTACATATAACAAAATAAAATCCATTTACATCAAGAAACCCCCAATTACCCCCATTTGTTGCCCACGATAATTACGTGGCTGCGGAAAAAAACATTGTAAGATTTAATGAGTTTACACTCAGTAAGTAAGCCTACTATTACATATTATAGCCAAATAAGAATTTTTTTTTTTATCAAGTCAAATACATGTCATGCTTCCAAAGTCAAAAACATTTCATCATATTATAGAATTGTACAAAACTCATATTCAAATAAATTGGAAGCAATTAATATGAAATAATATTTCAAAATACCATTTCAATTTCAAATCACTGTAAATCCCATTTCATACTAATGTCCCACGTCCACGTAATAACATCCCAAGGATGTAACCTCCCTGTACGCCCTCAGTGGAGGAAGGGTGCCGGAGTCAATTAGCATCTAATGCTATATCCTGTCACAGCACATCCTTAGGATGTGTGTTCTCCACATATTCCCCCTGTGGAGGTGGGTCCCGGAGTCATGTAACATATAGTGTGGACCGTGACGACATATAATATCACAATCACAAATAGCATTTATTCGCATAATAGCAAACATGTATCAATTTACTTTTCATGTTTTACCAAAATTTAGTAATTTTTCATAATCATGTAATAACCAGATGCATGTATCAAATGCCAATTTAATTCACCAAAATTAACAATAATCAAGTCAAATATTCATTTACGAAAATGTGGTACCACAACTATCATTTTTCAAATAATACTATAAATCAATTCATTATTTCAATAATGGCATAATTTAATAATGATTTAAGAAAAATCATTATAACTGGCTTACTTACCTCACAACGCTAATCCAAAAGCGTAAATCAGCTGTAGGGATCTCTGGGTACCTACAACATAATTTTTCAGATTTTTAAATTTCAATTTTTGGATGTCAAGGCGACTCCTATACTTAACCTAATCTAATCCTGGGCCCAACTTGGGGCTTGAATATCTCCAAATATAGAAGCCCAAATGGGGAAATAAAAATTCTCCGACAAACTAGGATCAACGCTGATCCCGACCATATTTTTCTTTTATTGGGCCGAGCCCAAATTGGGGCCCGAAAATTCAGCCCAAAGGGGCTAAGCCAGGGCCGAACCCGGCCCGATCCCGGTTTTTTTTTTTTTTTTTTTTCTCTCTCTTCTGCTTCACCCACGGTTCACCCGAAAGGGGTGGGCTGGTGGCCGGCGGCCTAAGGCCGCCGCCGGCCCTCCCGGGGTCGGTGGCCGCCGGCCGGCCCCGGCCGGCCCCTTCCTCTTCTCTTTCCTCTTCTTTCTCTTCTTCTTCCTTTTCTTCTCCTCTTTCGTCAACGTGCCGGCGGCACGGCCGGCCGACCGTTGGTCGGCCGGACCTCACCGGACGCCGCCCGGCGCCGGTGAGGGCCACCGGCCGAGCCGGGCCCGGCAAGCCGGCGGGCACGCCGTCGGGCCGGACCAACGCGGGAGCCGGTTTGGCTCCCGGCGGGGGAGGGCCATTCGGCCCTCTCCCTTCGCTTCGTGCCATGCCGGCGACCGGCCGGCCGGCCACGGCCGGGGACCCCGGACGCCCCGCCCGGCGCCGGCGGGGGTCGCCGACCAAGGCTCGAGCCCGGCGAGCCCGCGGAGCACGCCGCCGGGCACGAACCCACGGTGAAGGAGGGCCGTGGGCCGGCCCTCCCCCTTCTTCCTTGCTAGCGGCACGGCCGGCCACCCCGGCCGATCGGACCCCCACCGAACTCCGCCCCGGCGCCGGTGGGGGCTACCGCCCAGAGGGGCCCCGGGCCCGGCGAGCCGGCGGGCACGCCGCCGGGCCCGAACCAAGCGCGGGAGCCCGCTTGGCTCCCGCGTTAGGGGAGGGCCTCCTGCGGCCCTCTCCCTCACTCTCACGCTCTCTCTCTCCCTCTCCTCACCGGTGAAGCGGGGGCTTACCGGACGGCGGCGAGGTGGCGGGGACGAGCGGAGGGCGACACAGTGACAGGAACTCGCGACGAGCAAGAGGGAGGAAGAAGACAGGGGGGAGGGGCTTCAGTCCTCTCCCGTGTAAATTATAAAAAATTGCACCCCCATGTGCGCTCCCCTGCACCCCCATGTGCGCGCGCGTGGGCGCGCATGCAGCGCGCCGCGTGTCGTGCACCCACGCCGCTTAAATTATAAAAAATTGCCTAACGGAGGGGTTTACATATGGTGCATAAAACCATGGGGCTCTGATACCACTGTTGGTCCGAGATTTTTAGCTTTAGACTGGTGTTGTTAGACCGAAGATCACACATAAAGAGAGAATGAAAGGAAGAGAGTTCTACGATGATAAAAGTAATCATCACTCAATATTATTAATAGAGTTTCAATTGATGCTAATAACGTTCCTTCAATGAGATACGTCTTATTCTATAGACACAACTCTTTAAATTAAATTTAAATTCTCTCAATTTGTTATGCGGGAAACTTTTACCATTAATATTGTTATTTCATATGGTGTGGTGCGCACGTTATAAGCGTGATCATATTACATATAACCAGTAGATCTATTGGAGATCCTTCTTTCGATGGAATTTAGTTTTAGAGGTCATTTTAGACTTGCAGCAATGCCAAGTAAAACATATGCTTGGATTAGATGATAGAACTCTTTAAAATGTTTTGACCATAGCCTTTTTATTGAAGGATAGAACTTAGGTGTAGTACGTTACCTGCATGCCTTTCAATTTTCTTTCTTTCTTTATTCTTTCTATCATCACTTGATATTTACATGGAGGCTAAGGTAGTGCTGAAAAAATTTACCTCTTTTTAGTTTTAGAAAAATCTCTTTCTACCTTAAATTGGAAAGAAATGGGAGACTATAGCAAAACTAAATGGGCCAACATTCTCTCCTCCCTCCCTCCCTTTCCATCTTTTTCCATCCTTTTGAGACAGTGGGACATCTCCCAACAAGCATATCTCTCTTTGTATTATATCTCCTGACTTTATAAACTCCATTGGAGTGCATGAATTCATTCAAGCAAGAGTTATAAAAAGGGAACCATGAGTCTGACAATTGTATTGCTTCTATTCCTACATATTAGCATCCATTAAGCTTCAATTTCAAGATATTCATCTTAGTCTTCTCTTCTTTTTAGATTGATATTATTAGATTTTCGTTCTTTGATCTATTTCTTATTAACCCATTGCTTAATTATTAATTGGTTTTGAATGTGAGATATCAAATGTATTAAAGTTTTCAAATACTTTTTGCCACCAATATGAACAATATATTATATTTTCTTAGAAAATAGAATTTGAATCCATGTCTTTTCCAATTATATATTTTCTTGATTCAACATCATAGAAATGAATAATTGTTTTCAAATCAAATAATGATCTAGTGAGGCTTCTTGGATTTTTGATCTTTTCAATTCTAGATTTTTAATAATTTTATATAGTTTTAGTAGTAAAATAAATGCTATAATTATCATTATCTTAATTTAAATAAGTATGAGAAGCTATATGACTTTGCTCCACCCATTACCTCCCATAGGCTAGCTTTGTTTTGTTTTTCCTTTCTAATATATTTAAACCCTATCTTGGTGCTCAAAAATTTTGTTAATATTTTTTAATTTTGAGTACAACAATTTAATGGAGGCAGTACCCCTTTAGTCCCAAAATTTTTGTTGTAAGCTTTTTATTTTGGCCAACACAAAATTTCAAAACAACAATTCTGATCACTATATTTAGCTTTTTGTGATTGCAACCATAATATTTTTGTAGAATCTTAGACTACTTGTATTGCAAATATAAACTTGTTTTATAGGCTTCCTAATTTCCTAAGTGAGGAGAATGGTTGAATACAATAGAATTAAAAACAATGAGAATTTCATTTAGTTCTTTCCTATACAACAAAGAATAGAATTAAAAACAATGAGAATGGTTGAACACAAAAAAAGAGGAAAAAGGGCCGCTCTAAAAGAAGCAGAACCCTAAGCCTAGGCCAATTTCTTGATAAATTCATGGACGAGCACTATTGCCATCTAATCTTGAGCTCATGGTTGAGTTCCTCAACTCAAGTGGCGATGATGCATATGGCAAAGCCTATGCATTGGGAGACGGAGAAGTATTGATCAAAGTACTTGACAAGTTTGGCTAGACTTGAAGAAGGAAAGCCCTGAGGCCTTCATTGGCGCTTCGTTAGGTGTCTCACAAGGCCTCACCAGAGTAACATACCTGACAAAGCCTTCAAGGTCACTTTGGCAAAAGGCCATTCGGTAGTGTAGCGATGGCCCACGAGGAGTGAGGCTAGCAAGCTACCATGTTCACTTACAAAATGATCATTTTGAGAAATTTATAAACAATGCCTCTAAAGATGGGTTTTGAAAAAGGAGTTTTGGGTTCTTAAAATCTCTCTTAAAAATTCTTCCTTGGAAGTAGTCAGAGAATTTTGGTTTTGGAATTTTAAAATCCCGTTCCAAATGAAATTCTTCCTAAAAATTCCTCATCTGAATGCAACATCAGGGTGAAGGAAAAGGATGTATTTATAATCTGGACTTTTAGGTCGGACCAAGGTTTTGGTTGGGCATATTTACTAGTGATCCAATTAGCCTCAGATGATATACAGATGAGTCGAGTTGGCTTCAAATATATAAAACTTAGACTTGATTTAGATTTTAGAATTGGGACTAATTTTTGAACTCGACTCAGCTCGCTAGTCTTCAAATATGGATTATATCGAGTTGAATACGGTTAGGACTAAGTTAGGTCATAGGTTAACTCAATCCATTTGCAATCGTCATGTTCATGCAAACTATCATGGCCCTTAATACTGTTGATAAGAATCATTTGAATTATATATGTGACTTTACAAATATAAAAATTATAGTTTATTATATTAAGCACAACAATATTATATCTTTGTTTTATCATGGAAATAAATTTTAGGAAAAAAATGATTCTTGAAATTTAGGTTGGTTGGGGTTTCTCCTCATTCAATTCACGGGTCATTTGTAGTGTTCAAATGCTACTATGGCTTGCTTTATTGATGATTTGGTGAAAATGAGTTTATAATCTATTATATAACCAAGTTTTCTATACAATAATTAGAAAATAAAAGGATGAGTAATTGACATTTGCCCCCTATATTGGTGCATTATTTTATGAATTTCAACCCATATCAAACCTAATGATTGAAACCTTAATTAATGAAAATCTAAGTAAGGTCAGATCAAGGGAAACCCTATGGCTAGGCCATAGCATAGCTCCTTGCTAGTTGACCAAAATTGGAGAGACCCAATCGCTGAAGTAGGATCAAATGCAGGCCAACCCAAACCAAGGAGAAACAAAGAGAGGTAAAGCTCGGTGAAGCCGAAGGCCTAATTTAGCGAAACAAAGTCCAACACCATGTAGGACTGAGTCCCACAGCAAGGCCCAGTAAGGGCTATCGTAATGTAATAGGCCATTATACTAGTTTTTTTTGATAAATTCTATGATGCTTTTAACTTTTTATGGATGGTGTCGTAAATAATGTGAACTGTAAGGATAAATAAGCATTATATAAGGAAATTTGAGTATTGTATAGTGGAGATAGATGGTGAAGATTGAGGTTTTATTTCTTAAAAAAATACTAAAAAAGTATGGTAGTTGAACCCCTAGATTTTATATATTTTTCTGAATAGGACTGCCGGTAGTTCGGCAGGCAACTACCCTGGTTGGCAAATTGCCCACCTAAGGAAAGATGAGGGGGTTAGGGAGGGAAACAAAATGAGTCGGGAGGGACCTGAGGCCTAATCAACCAAGAGGTCTTCATGGAAGGGCATTGTAGCAGGGGAGTCCCTATAACGGTTGAGGGCTATCAATGCTAGAAGGGCAAAAGAAGGGGATGGTGATGAGGATGGCAATGGGATGGAGTGAGTATGGATGAAGGTATCTCCATACCTATACCATTAGAAAAAGATATCCATACTCACCCTGTACCCACTATAGGTATAAATTTTGTACCCATACTCATACTCGTAGAAATTATGTAATGTCCATACCCATACCTAGTACCTATTCTAAACTCCATTTCATTCATTTCTTTTTTTTTTTTTTTCTTTTAAATTTCAATTCCAGGCCTAAATCTAAAGCAATTGTGAGCTATTTTCTTTTTTTCTTCTTCAATTCCAGGATGGACAAATAGACTAGACCAAAAAAAATTATGATCCATAGTTATCTTTAAAATTTTTCATTGAAAGTTTATAATTATATTAATAAATAAGATTAATTAACTAAATTTACGAATGAATATAATGAGTATGAGATATAAAGTAGAATAGAGCGGTAATCTGTTTATATCCATACGTATCCTATATCCTTAATGGGTATTGCCATGCATCCTCCTACCCATATTTCGTATTTGTTCTTGGCCTCCGTATGCATTCCAAAAGTGGAGGTAGATGGATGCCGGTGATTTCGAAAACAATTGCCCATCGCCGGAGGAAGTTGGGAAGGTAGGGAGAAGGGGTCCCTTAAGCTGTAGCACCATCCCTTGCTAGCCGACCAAAACAAGGGAGACCTTGTGGCCGAAGCAAGATCGAACGTCGGCCAGCCAAACTAAGGAGAAAGAAGATGACGAAGGGGAGGCCGAGGACCGCAGTCATCACCGGTCGGCAGCCCTTGTTCCCAGCCGATAGTCAGGCGACAGCGTGGCAATGGGAGAAGAGGAAGCAAAAAAAAACTTGGAACAAGACGAAGGTTTACGTGGGTCTGATGACGGTAAATGGCAGTGCTCAATGAGAAACTTATCTCGGTACAGCACTGATGACCGATGTTGGAGGGAGGAGAGATGGCGGGCAATTCTCCGACGCCGTCAACACAGCGGAAGAGGCCGAGAGTTTGGAAAACCAAGAGAGGAAGCGGCTGGGAAAGCCAGGGACGACCATAATGCCTCCGTATCTTCCGTAGTTTCTCTGACCGAGGGTGCCGGGAGGGCATCCCGCGATTCTCTCGGCTTGGCCTTTGGAGGTCATCATAATTACGCGATCTAAAAGATTGGATGACATATTTATTTAGGATACAAAATTAATAGACAGAATCTAGCTGTAACATTCCCTTATTTTATATAAGAGAGAAAAAAGGCAAACATTTTTTCTTTATTAAATTTTGTGGGCCACGCCTTCAAGCCTCGGATAAATAAATAAGGTAAGAAATCAATGACCATACATAACATGCAGATACTGTTAGAAAACTAACCATTTATTCATAATATTATTTGAGAGTTTTCTTATTTATTCTCTTTATTCTCTTCTTGATAGTCTCAGACATTTTGAGTATGCTTTGTTATCTCTCCCCATGCTAAAATAGAAAAATAGAAGTGGCACTTGTCTGGAGGCTTTGAACGGAGGTGACCTATGAGGTAGTGTGCAATTCTATTTCCTTAAATTTTTACCTTTCTTGTACTTTTGAATTCTATCTTTGTCTTTTGAAACTCCATTGAAATAGGAGTTTTCTTTTTAATTTGAACATAGCAACTTCTGTGGAGGAGGTGGCTCTCTCTTTCCTCTAAAATTTTAGTGTGAGCAACACAAATTTGGACATAACAATCAAGAATCTAGAATGCCAAATTTGATTATAATATTTAGATTCTTTGTCTTTGCTACAATAATATGCTCATCGATTTCGTAACATTAACATGTTTGTGAAAACCTAGATCGCTAATGTTCACAAAATTATATCCCTTATCAACAGTCAAGATAAGCCTAATTTTATTGATAATTTTTATCCATGTTCCATTGATAATTTCATACGAATGATATGATAAAATAAGTTATTTAGAATATTTTTAAGATAATTTGATAAGGCTACTTAGCAATCTCCTACTTGACCAGCAAATTATTTTGTCAATGTAAATTTTCAAAGTCCTCATTTTATTTTAAAAAATATTATCAGTTATGTCCATTATAAGAATAAGATATACATAAGTGACTAAACCAAAATATCCTAATCTCAATCATCCCATAAAATAAGACCATAGAAGGATATATTTTAATTATATACATACCATCCCAATTCCATGTCATATGGTACATTTCTCATTTCAACTTCTAAAGGTTCATTTTGGGGAATTGACTAAGATTTTTTTTCTTTATTTTTATATAGATGATCGAGAAAAATTAGAACGAAAATTTTAGGATAAAAAATGATAATCAGATAGTAGATGAAATATTCCTAAAATTTTATTTCTCTCAAAAAAATAAATAAGGAAAGAAATCAATGACCTTATTAATAATCTAAAGATATCTATTTGAGATGACTTTAGTCATCTCCTCAAAATATTAGCAAGCCATGGTGATGAAGGGTATATCACTTATAGAATGAGTTAACTTAGGTCAAAATCCAAAAATTTTCATATTTGACTTATGATAGGAAGACAAGTAGAGCTTATGATCAGAATATTAAATGTATCATCTTTAAGGAAATTATCAAATGAGTTGACTTAGACACCAACCCAAAAATTTCTATAAAAGCATCAATTAGGACTTATAGTTTAGGCATTAAGTTTATATAATGACGACATTGTTTGAAATTTTTTAATGCAATATTGATGTAGTTCTTGATCTAAGGAGGCTAAGTATGAAATCTTGCCTGAGTATATAATTTTTTTCTTTTTGGTCTTTAAATTCAGGCGGCTTCCTCTAACATCAATGATGGTGCAACAGAATTACCTCAAGTGCCTCTTTAATTTCCTTCCACTAGTACTATTGGCTATTGTAGTTATGCTTTCTTACAGCTTTATGTTCCAATATGGACAAATAGAAATGGCACAAGCTTGGAAGACTAAAACACAGGTAACCAGTTCTAAAGCACCACTCTCTTGTTTTTTTTGTTTTTTTTTAATAATACCTTTCTAGTGTTTTCGAATTCTTTATTGTTTTCTAAAAACAATTGTAGTTGATTTTTCTTCATAATTTCAACATAACAATATATGAAGATGAGGTGGCCCTTTCATTCTCCTGAAATTTTGGTGCGGTCACTAGCAATTTGAAAATGACACTCAAAAATTCAATCAATTTTGATCATAATGTTTAGATTGTTTTTTGTCAAAACACTAATGCATTCATTGAATCTTAGATCACTAGTGTCACAAATATAGGCTTCTTTTATGGTTTTCATCATGTCCTGGCGAAAGAGGACTGGCATTGATTGTGTAAGAAAATACGATAAAGAGTAATTTAAACAATATCGAATTGGAATAAATCAGCAAAAATAATTTACTAATATTGAGAATAAAGATTTTGGATTGTTTCTAAGGCTAACATATGAATTCAAGTGATATTTGAGTTTTGAAGTATGACAACTACAGTTAAGTTTAGAGATATGAATGGAAAAATCATTCCAATCAAGGATCACAAAATTTATTAGCTTGACCATTATATTTATCAATTCACATAAATAGTTCCTTTATCAGTGATCAACATGATCCTTAATTTCTTGATGATTTTTATCCATCTTCCATTGGTAATTATCATACATTGGATATAATAAAACAAATAGTTACTTAGAAAATTTAAAAATGATTTAATAATGCCACTTAACAATCTCCAACTGGCCTAGACAATATTTTATCAAAATAATTTTTTCAAAATCCTCCTTTATTTTAAAATAGGTATTATCAAACTAAGCTTAAACACAGCTTGGATACAATCTAGATTAGGTTTAAATCTAAACAAAACTTATTGCAGATTAGGATAGGGCTTAGATCTAAATTTTAAGTAGAACTCAACAAAAATAATCAAATGAAGTCAAACTAAGGTGGCAAAGAAAGTTGTGCTTTTTCATCATAATTCTTGGGGTTGTCTATGCCTTCAATTCATACTAGCCAAAAAGCGGGACAATGATATGTAAAGGCCATAGTACAAACAGAATGTCTGAGATTCTCTTTGATACAAACTGGAACATAGCAACTATGAAAGAGCTCTGAAGTAATTAGAAAGAAACTTTCTTGTTTGCAGTTTTAAAAATTATAGGTTATTGGATAATTGAACTGTCATTAATTATAAATTAAGCATTTTCTTAATAATTATAAATGACATAATATATATACGGACAAATCCATAGTCTTGTTCTTTATTAGTGACAAAGCTCAGCTATCATAGAGAGATTTTATATAGATAAAAAAAAAAGGTCTAAAACATAAGATATCTCTTGAACACCTAGCTAAGCACTTGATTTTGAAGAGGAGTATCATAAATAGGATAAAAACAAGGAGTTGAAATTTCAGTAATTCCAAAATCCATATGGTAGGAATGTCATTCTAGCAATTACAAATAATTGCCATGGCCAAAGAATTCCAAATAACTGCAATATAAAAGACCTTGACTACAGGAACAAAATAACTACCAGCTCATGCCTATGGTAACAAATAAAAACTAAAATAAAAACTACTATAACATGAAAATTGCACAGAATACATTAACTGCAATATCAAATACCTTAACCATAAGAAAAATGTCTAAATTTCTAAGAATCTTGTTTTATGTTATGTGATGCTGACTGAAGAAGAAAAGCATAAAAAAAAAAAAACCTTAAAACACTTTTTTTAATACTCATTGTGCATGACCAACTAGAGCATCAATATCTCCTATTATATGATTCACAAGTCTTCCTTATTGAAGGATATACACAAAGCAATTCACAGGTTACTAGGCTTATATGCATTGCCAAAATCTGTACTAAATAACACTACCAAAAAGGAAAAGCTACATGATTATTCTTAGAACAGATTCAAATCTCAATTGCTTGTTTGAAATAGCTATTGAGGATCAAGGCTATCAAACTTCGGATTTCATGTTGATTGAACTCTCCTTTTGTTTTAGAAAACTGCAGAACATCAAGAACTAGTCAGTATGTTAAAAAGTGCCGCAATGAATGACAACACAGTCATAATCACTACTCTTAATGAGGCATGGGCTGCACCAAATTCCATGTTTGATACTTTTCTCGAGAGTTTCCATGTTGGAGAACAAACAGAGCAATTTTTGAGACATATGGTCGTCGTAGCCACGGATCCAAAGGCATTTGATCGGTGCAAGGCTGTACACCCTCATTGTTATTTCCTTACCACAGAAGGCGTAGGTTCTACTGTCGAGAATAAGTATAGGACCCAAGGCTTCTTGAATTTGATCTGGAGGCGAAAAGAATTCATGAGGAATGTTTTGGAGCTCGGATACAATTTCCTTTTCACGGTATGAGTCATTTAGCCCAATGCTGACACTCTCAAACACTAGATTTTTTTTTTTTTCTTTACTTTTTAGCGACAATATACTTTCGGTCTTCAAACTTTCACTCAACATTCATTTTGGCCCTAAGGCTTTCAATTGTTGCACTTTAGCCTCTCATGTTTTAAAAATGTTACATTTTTGATTTTTTAAAATTAATAAAATAATTGACGTATCACTCTGTGAACTAATCCATGTATTATTTGATGATGATGCATCAATTATTTTATCAATTTTAATTGATTATATCCATAAAAATATTAGGAATACAATATTCTTTTAAAAAAAAAATTAAAGACTAAACTGTAATAACTAAAATTTTAAATATCAAAATAAATTTTGAGGGAAAGTTTGAGGACCAAAAGTATATTTTAGCCCATTTTGCCCCTATCAGTAACACCTGGTATCCTGCATGGTAGACAATGTGAGCCTAAGGGAGGCTTTCTGCAAATATTGACAATATAATAACTTGAAAGGGTTGTCAAACTTGCATTTTTTTTAAAAAAAATATATTTCAAGAAGATGCATAAATTTGCTAACGATGACAAGCAATTATTAATAATGACTGACTCTTGCATGCAGGATGCAGACATTATTTGGCTAAGAAATCCTTTCCCATACTTTCCTCGCAATGCTCATTTGGTGACGGCTAGTGATGTATTCAATGGGAATCATTCTGATTTAAACAATCTACCGAATAATGGATTCATCTACGTGAAGTCATGTCACCAAACCATTGAATTTTACAGGCACTGGCACTTGGCTCGGAGTCTGTATCCTAATGGTACTGAACAAGATGTGTTTAACAAAATTAAATTTGACAAGATTACCCAGTTGAGCATACGGATATGGTTTCTGGACAACGATATCTTCTGTGGGTTTTGCAAGCCTCCTAAAGATTTCAACCAGGTTTGCACGCTGCATGCAAACTGCTGCATTGGTCTTGAAGGAAAGATCCATGACCTAAGAATTGCTCTCGGGGATTGGAAAAACTACACAGCTCGAACTTCAGAGGAGAAAAAATTGGGAGGGTTCTCTTGGAGAATTCCAGATAAATGTAGGCCAAAGATCAAATTATGATGTCTGAAAAATCTTAGGGTCTTCTATTGGATTGTGCTGCTTCTTATAAACTATTTACTATAATAAAATTAGTAATATTATAAATAACATAGATGTTACTTTCATGGGTTCATTATAATTGGTATTAGATAAAATAGTCATTAGATGGCATGTCTGTCCTTTGATTATATTATATAGAGATCATGTTGAAAATGGAGATTAATGATAAAATTAGGTGATGCTCGAAATTCCTTATAACCTAAAATTTAACCACATGCTTATATATAAAAAGATGACATATTCTTGTATGGTTATCACATAAATGAGGTTGGTGTTTGTAAGGTGATGGGTGCTGATTGGACTAGCAAAAATACCCTTGGACCAGCCACTATTGTAGAAGAGAAATTCTTATCAATATTAAATAATGTCTTTTGTTGACCTAAGAGTATTGCTAAATCTTATGTTTACTCTGTATAGCTATCACGTAATACCTTAATGATCTTTGCCTTTTTTTTATATGTTCCATCTAGATAATAATATAAGTAATCTGCAAGAGTGAAGGTTATATTAAGAATAAAAAATGATAGACAAAATCTAAATGGAATATTCCTGAATTTCAAAACTCTCAAAGTATAGAAAAAGATAAACTTTCTATTCATAAAATTTAGTGCTAAGCCTTCAATCCCCTAAAAATTAATAAGGAAAGCAATCAAGGACCTCATTAAATAAATATAATTAAGAAATCTGACCATATGTTCATTATATTGTTCAAAATTTTTTACACACTAATGAAATAGTCTCTGGTAGATAAAGTCATATCTTAAAATATGAACATTCACCTTTTCCTCTCCACTTTCAAGAGGTTTGTTCCCAACTTCATTATCTATTTTCCTCTACGATGGTCTCTGCCATTTTCTAGGTATTCCATCTAAATAATAATATAGGTAATTTAGAAAAGTGAGGTTATATTAGGATAAAAAATGATAAACAAAATCTTGGAGTATTTCTAAATTTCAAAACTCTCAAAGTATACAAAAAGGCAATCTTTTTTCTTAATAAAATTTAGCAACTAGGCCTTCAACCCCTAAAAATTAATAAGAAACTAATCAAGGACCTCATTAACTAGATATCATTAAAGAATCCAACCATATATTCATTATATTGTTTGAAGTGCATATTGAAATAGTCCCTGGTAGATAAAGTCTCATATCAAAATATGAACTTTCTCCTTTCTCTCTCCACATCCAAGGGGTTTTCTCCCAAACTTCATTACCTATTTTCCTCTAGGGTGGTCTCTACCATTTTCTACATATTCCACCTAAATAATAATATGGGTAATCTAGAAAATTACAGGTTGTATTTAGTATAAAAGATGATAGATAAAATTTAGATGGGATATTCCTGAATTTCAAAACTCTCAAAATATGGAAAAAGGCAAATCTTTTCTCTTAATAAAATTTGGCAATTGGAACCTTAGCCCCTTAAAAATTAATAAGGAAAGCAATCGAGGACTTCATTATATAGATATCGTTGAGGAATCCAACCATATATTCATTATATTGTTCCAAAGTTTTTTATGGACTATTGAAATAGTCCCTTATAAATAAAGTTTTATAACAAAATATGAACTTTCTGTTTCCCCCCTCCACATCCAGGAGGTTTCCTTCCAATTTCATTATTTATTTTCTTCTAGGATGGTTTCAACCATTTTCTATGTGTTCCATCTAAATAATAATATAGGTGATCTAGAAAAGTAGAGGTTATATTCATGATAAAAAATGATAAACAAAATTTAGATGGAGTATTCCTAAATTTCAAAACTCTCGAAGTATAGAAGAAGCATTTTTCTCTCAATAAATTTGGCTGCTAGGCCCTCAACGCTTTAAAAATTAATAAGAAAGCAATCAAGGACCTTGTTAAGTAGATATCATTGAGGAATCCAACCATATATTTATTATATTATTTGAATGTTTTTTATGCACTATTAACATAGTCTCTAGTAAACAAAGTTTCACCTCAAATTATGAACTTTCTCCTTTCTCTCTCCACATCCTAGAGGTTGCCTCCCCAACTTCATTACCTATTTTTCTCCAAAGTGGTCTCTGCCATTTGCTACATATTCTATTTAAATAATAATATAGGTAAACTAGAAAAGTGGAGGTTATATTTAGGATAAAAAGTGATAGACAAAATCTAAATGGAATATTCCTAAATTTCAAATATCTCAAAGTATAAAAAACACAAACTTTTCTCTTAATAAAATTTGGTAGCTAAGCCCTCAGCCCCTAAAAATTAATAAGGAAAGCAATCAAGGATATCATTAAGTAGATATCGTTGAGGAATCCAATCATATATTCATTATATTCTTCAAAAGTTGTTTATGCACAATTGATATAGTCCTTGGTAGATGAAGTTTCATCTCAAAATATGGACTTTCTCCTTTCCCTCACCACATCCAAGATGTTCCCTCCCCAACTTCATTATCTATTTTCCTCTAGGGTGGTCTCTACCATTTTCTACATGTTCCATCTAAATAATTATAAGGTAATGTAAGAAAGTGATGGTTATATTCAAGATAAAAAATGATAGATAAAATCTGGATGGGATATTCCTGAATTTGAAAGCTTTCAAACTATAGAAAAAGGCAAACTTTTCTTTTAATAAAATTTGATGGCTGAGCCCTTGGTCCCTTAAACATTAATAAGGAAAGTAATAAAGGAACTCATTAAGTAGATATCGTTAAGGAATCCAAACATATATCCATGATATTCATGATATTGTTTGAAAGTTTTTAATGCTCTATTAAAATAGTCTCTGGAAGATAAAGTCTCATCTCAAAATATAAACTTTCACCTTTTTCTGTCCACATCTAAGAGGTTTTCTCTCCAACTTCTTTTTATATTTTCCTTCTAGGTGGTCTCTGCCATTTTCTAGGCGTGCTTTCTTATCTCTTGCCTGCTAAAGAGGTAATGCGATGCTCTATTTCCTTAATTTTTTTACCTTTCTTGTACTAAATTTCATATTTGTGTTTTGAAACTCTATTTCAAGAGGAGATGAGTGATAGTGCTTAATGAGATCTCATTTCGATCTAGTGCCAACCACTGAAGTCGAAGGGGAGGAAGGATGGTAGGCAGTGCTCTATTGTCAATGAAAAAGGGCAAGAAGTTGAGATTTTTTGAAACTGGAGGAGAAAGAAGCTAGGACTTTTGAAAAACAAGGTTGACCATTATAACTTTAGCTCTTTGTAGTCTCTTGAGCCTTATGCAGGAGACCTAGAGTAATTTTGATGCTCCTAGGTCTTCGAATGGGTTAGGACCAAGCTTAGGAGGTCATCACATTCTTTCTTCAAAAATATTTTATCTATGAAAATTTACAAGCCCAAGTTCATGCACATTTGCTCATCTCTTCATCAAATTTTCTAGCTAATAACTAATTCATGATAACCATATAAATAAATTTACATCTCTTTCATAGAAATCAACAAGCCTACATAACTATGATTACTTTTGATTAAAACAATTAAATTCATACTTTAAACTCATACTTTTCTCAATCTTTTTCTGTATTGTCATCTTTACAAATTAAACCATGACATTAAGATTCGCTATTGAGAGCAAAATATGCCATTGCAATGGCAAAATTTAACATATCAAATACCATGAAACTTAGAGGTAAGAATAATATTTATCAACTCAATCATTACAATTATCTATTCACAAAATTACATCCGTTATCAATAGTCAAGATAAGCCCAATTTTATTGATAATTTTATCCATGTTCCATTGATAATTATCATATACTTGATATGTTAAAATAAATAGTTATTCAGAATATTTTTAAAATAATCTAATAATGCTATTTAGCAATCTCCTACTTGACCTATAAATTTTTTTTGTTGATAAAATCCTCTTTTTATTTTAAAAAATATTATCAGTATATGTCAATTCTAAGAATAGGATATAAATAAGCGACTAGACCAAAATATCTTAATCTCAATAGCTCCACAAAAACCTAACCATAGAAGTTTTTGTGTAATTGACTAAGATTTATTATTTTTCTTTATTTTTATATAGGTGATCTAGAAAAAATTGTAAAGGAATTTAGGATAAAAAATGATAGACATATACTAGACAAAATTTTCCTAGATCTTCATTCCTCTCAAAAAAATAAGGAAAGAAATCAATGACCTTATTAATAACCTAAAGAAATTCATCCTAGATTATGTACAATTCTCCACTAGATGTTGATATTAATATGCTTTACGATAAGTAAAGTTCATTACTTGATATATAATGAAAATTTGACTATTAAACCCTTCTATTTATTATAGTTGTTGTATTATTATCATACATTTCAAGAGTGTAAGTGCCTCATATATCACATAGATCTGTCTCCATTTGTTACATGGACATCAATGTTAATGGTACTAGATTAATGACAGGAGCTTCTTCTTCTTAGCCATCATTAAATTTCATGCAAGTTCTAGTTGAATTTCCATCTGAAAAATTGAAACTACTTATTGTTCTAATTGATTTGCTTGAAATTTGAGAAGTTATGCACTTCAATATCCGAGTCTTAGTTTACTATATCAAATTCCATCATTTTACCAATTAATTCAATTCGAGATGATTATCCTTTTTTATGAACATTATGTCTTTTTATTTGGATTAGTTGACTGGGAATTTGAGAAGTTATGCCTTTTCAATATTCAACCTTGGCATTTATAAAATTAAGCCTTTTCAAGATTTAAGTCTTGGAATTTATGAAGTTGTCATTAAAAAAAAAAAAATCATACTCCTTGTACCCCATGAGTAATATACTAGTTGTTAAGAAATCTAATAATATAATGACAACATTGTTTGAAATTTTTTAATACTATTGATATAGTGGTCTAAAGGGACCAAGTACAAAATCTCATCTTAGTATATAATTTTTCTCTTTTTCCTCTGTAGATTTAAGTGGCTTCCTGCATCAATGATGATGAAACTAAATCACCTCAAGTGCCTCATTTATTTTCTTCTACTGGTGCTATTGGTCATTACATATAGGATTTCTTATCCCTCCTCATTCCAAGATAGAAAAGTAGAAATGGCACAAACTTGGAGGATTGAAATGAAGGTAACTTATCGTAAAGTTATAAAGCACCACTCTCTTGTTTTTTTTCTAATACCTTTCTAGTGTTTTTAAACTCTTTCATTGTTTTCTAATTTTATTTAATGTTGATTTTTCTTCATAATTTGAATATAACAATTTATGCAGTTGAGGTGGCCCTCTCATTCCCCTAAAATTTTAATATGACCACTAGCAATTTAAAAATTACACTAAAAAATTCACTCAATTTTGATCATAATGTTTAGATTGCTTTTGGTCAAATACTACTGTATTCATGGAACTTTTAGATCTTTAGTGTCACAAATATTGGCTTCATTTAAGGGTTTCATAATGTCCAAACTGAAAAGGACTAACATTGATTATGTAAGAAAATATGATATAGAGTAATTTTAACAATATCAAATTATTGAGATAAATTAGCAAAATAATTTTAGTAATATTGAGCATTAAGATTTTGGATTGTTTAAAAAGCTAACAAATTAAGCTAAATAAGATTTGAGTTTTGGCATTAGTTCAATTGCCCTACAACACTTCCACAATCTTATAATCCCACATCCAATTTGGATGTCTATTTGGATGATTACAATTGAATCAATCATCTTTGAAGCATGACTACTTTAGTCACATATAGGGATATGGAGCACAATATTTTTTGTTTTAGCCATTGTATTTATCAATTCACATAAATATTACCTTTATCAATGGTCAACATAATCCTTACTTTCTTGTTGATTTTTATCCATATTCTATTAGTAATTATTGTACATTGGATGTGATAAAACAAATAGTTACTTAGAAAATTTAAAAATAACTTAATAAGGCCACTTAACAATCTCCCACCTGGCCTACATAATATTTATCAAAATAAATTTTTCAAAATCCTCCTTTTATTTAAAAGTACGTATTATCAAACTAAGCTTAAACACAGATTGGATGCAATCTAGATTAGGATCAAGTCTAAATGCAACTCATTACAGATTAGGATAGGGATTAGATCTAAAATGGGTTAGAATATATGAATCAGAATAAAAAGATTAGGCAAAATTTTAAGTAGGACTCAACAAATATCATTAAATGGAGCCAAACTCAACTTGAATGAAATAAAAGCATGTTAGACAAACTATATATTGATTCAATCTATGGAACTATCAAAATTTATAAGCAAAAACGAAGTGGAGTTGTTAAAATAAATAGATCTATATCAAAAATCCATATCACAAAACATAGTAGATTTTAACTTGCATACAATTATTCAATATACTTCACCAGTGATCTCAAAAATACCAAAGCGATACCAATTTGTAAAAAAAAAAATGCAAACTAGTTTCAACTAGAACAAATAGTGATAAATCAAAAAAGTAAATTTACAAATAAATGGAATAAATATTTAGGATTACCTTAAGTATAAATTAATTAATGCCAATAATCTTTAAGTCCTAGCATTGATCTAACAACATTTCATCACTTTCATGATCCTAAAATCCCACAATCACTTAACATGTCAAATCTTTCTCATAGATAGAATTTTAATCAATCATCTCTAAAGAGTGACAACCTTAGATATATATATATGTGTGTGTGTACATATATCTACATACATATATGTACATACATACATACATACATAAATAAATATATGTATGTATGTATGTATAAGGATTTTGATCGTAAACTTCTCCCCATTATGAACTATCCTCCCTATTATGAGCTATGCGCCCCAACAAAATAAGGGCATTCTTAATTAGTTCAAGAGTAAAGATAAGCTTTGGTCTCTTGATAATTTTATCTATGGGTCATTGACATTATTATTCACCTAATAAGATAAAAAATAATTTTCTAATTTTTTAAAAAAATTTAATATGGTCGTCACATTGATCATCTCCCTTATCCCTTTTTCTCATTCCTCCATGAGAAAGAGTGGGTGAGAGATAGAGAACTACTCCATTGCAAATTCTGGGGCTAGAAGTGGGCCAGGCAAGCCTTTGGCCTATTGGGCTTGGTTATGAGCTAAATTATCCTATATTTAGGGCCCATTTTAATTTATGGTTAAACTTAGGTAGAGTATTGGCTCAGTCTGAACCCGAGCTTGAACTAGACTCGATTATTTAGCTTTTTTTTTTTTTTCTTTGCCACATTCTACACTCCTTTCAACTCTTATCATTTTCTATCCAATCTTTTTTTCTTCTCTATGGCATTCTAGTCTTTTCTCTCTTCCCAACTCTTCTCTAATATTCTAGATCCATTGGTGAACGCAAACCACCTAGAGAAAGACATGGCGGCTGACGATGACTCGATCTCCTCCATGCCATCAACTAGGCCCTCATCCTCCACCTACACCACCTCCAACCCAAAGTCCAACTATGATGATAGCAACTTCGGTGGCTCTAACACCTTTAACACCGATGGCGTTAATGACTACATGTGGGATGGCTACCACTCGAATAGTCCCCTCAACACCATCATCCTCTCTTTCCAACCAAATCCTCCTCCCCTCATCCAAAACTCTAAACCCTAGTAATCCATCAAAACCCTAGAAATCACCCAAATCTAAGGTTTCTCGTCGTTCTCTTTGATTCCACTTCTACAATGCCTCTCGATTGCTACAAAGATGAGATGTCATTGCAAGCCCTTTTTTATTCTCTTCTTCATAGAGGTTATCTTCCCTAAGATGAATTGGGCAAATGAATCAGGGAAGAGAGAGAGAGCTAGGAAGAAAGCAAAAGGAATGCAAGTAGTTGGCAAAGTATTAGAGATGGTGGCGAAGCATCAAAGAAGTATTGGAGATAGGGGCTCATGTCCAAGCTTCAATCTAATGGATATTGGGCTAAGCTTGGTCTTATATTCCGAAATAAGTTTTGGGCCTTTGCTCAGCCCAAAACCTAAAAAAATTTTGGGCTAGGCTCAAATAAGGGTGTGGCCCACCCAACCCAACCCATTTCCAACCCTAGCAAAGCCCCACTTCTGGCATACCATCATTAGAGTATCTCCAAACTTAGCATATATTTACTAAAATGTTTAACAATATTCTCTTGTTAGATCTAAAAAAAGTTAGATATTTTATTTCATTTTGTTATTGAAAATACAATTTTTAATTCAATAAATTACATATGAAAATGTCTCACTATGTTTCAAATAAATTTAAGGAATGTATCTCATTTTTATAATATCCTTTAAAATTGTGACTTTTGTTACTATTCATTAATTTGCTTAGCTATGTTATTTGAGTCTAATTATCAACATGTTAAAGTAAAAATCAATTAAAAAAAATTTAAGCTCTAATGATAAGAACTATCATAAAATTAGCTATTAGAATTTAAGTCTCTATTAGTGTTATATTTTCTAGAAATATTCATCCTCAATCCTCTATATTAAGAGGTGCCAAATTACGATGGTATCCACTTTCAACTTTTGATATTTCATAGCATCTCAACAAAATTGTTGGTTTTAACCTCCATAGGGTATCTAATCCAAGGTCCAACCCACCTATGTTCATAGGTCAACAATTAGCTTAGTGGCTAAGGAATATGGCATGCGTATATCCACTTCCAAGTCAACCATTAGCCCAAGTGGCTAGGAAATATGACGTATATTTCCACTATCCTTGAATCAATGATGGTGAAGTGTAGGATGAGAGGAAAGGAATTTGGTGAGATCAAGTTGGCCTCTTTGACTAATATGAGAACTTTCTGGCACTATTGCAAATTAACTTTTGAAAAAATTCTAAAATTCTAAATTTTTATGTTTAGGATAAATGACTTCTACATGGCTCCATTGGCTTCTACTTCACTTTTCATTGATCTTCTCAACCATCTCTAAAGGTGATATTGGTCCAAAATAAACATATCAATATTTTTAGTTATATATTAGTCTAACTAAGTGTTTCACACAACTCTTTCATACATTAAATATTAATCATATGCATCTTATAAAATGGATAATTGTTTGTGCAAATCATTATAGCCCATGTTCTATCTCATCGGCACCTCAAGCATAAATTTGATAGAATTTGTAGGTGTATTGTTCTCTATTGTTCCTCAAAAACGTATATGAGTTTTGAACATTACGGTTGTAAATGATATCCAATAATTCAATTACTTGAGCCAAATTTAGAAAGTAATCAAGTTTGGATCCAAATATTAGATTTGATTTCACTCACTAATATTTTAATTATGAACATCCAAATTGACAATATAGTAAACATACTAATAAAATTAACATGTACAGCTGCTATGTATGGATAGAAATATTATATATTCACTTTAAAATCTTCTCTACATTTCAATTAATTATGAGTTTCATTTTTTGAATTAGACAAAGACCAAGATTGTACTCGAAGTCATGGTCCTTGAATCTATTATGAAAATTACTTACAAGCCACAGAAATGAAACTACAAATCTAAAGCATTATACTTTACTGAATTAATTACCTCACTTACAAGATTGTTTTATGATAGAATAAGATTTATGTAAAATGAATAACCTAGATATTATGTTGTAGAATATTATTTTGTCATACTATTTTGCAAGCAGATGCTAACAAATATCTAGAATATTACAAACACATACACAAATATATACACACAAAGAAATATATACATGAAATAACCTATACAAATATATACACACAAAGAAATATATATGTGAAATGGCCTATACTTCTTTTAAGATGAGTTGAAATTTACTCCTCTCAAATTCAAAATTAGTAATAAAGCATCCAAATAAAATATTGACATCGTTGATTAGGACCTATCTACTAAAAATACATAAAAATAAAAAATTACATGTTTTGGTTGTCTTTGTCCTCTAACTGAGTTCTAAAGTCAATAGTTAAAATGATACAAGAATGCATTTTACTACGAGCATTAAAATCAACAAGATGGATTCTCATGAATTTAAACATATTATCACACATTTTAATGCATTAGTATATATGGAAACCATTCATTTTTATACCCACTTAATACTTAGGTTAGAAACTATCAACATAAATAATTTTTGGTTTTGAAGTATTTTTAGTAGTATAGATTATGTCTAATGATGTAGATTTTTAATTAGAATGCTTTATTATTGAAATCAAGAAGAATAGATACCTTCTTCTCTTAATATAAGTAAAGATTTTAGAAACAACGCCTCTTTATCTTATAGGTAAGTGGAGAGGTGTGCGAAAAGAAGTAGAAAATGAAGAACATAAGCAACTTCCACTACTACCTATAGATATGATGATAAAAATAGCACGCAGTTTGATATTTAATGTACCCTAATCCACTGCAAAGCAAAAATGTGAATACAAGGAATTTATGAATTAGATGATTAAAAATTTGATATTTTTCTTTCTTCTTATTTTTTTATTTTTGGTAAAATAATTTATTGGCATGCAAATAGACCATTCAACTTTCATTTGCTATTTATCTATTAAATATAGCAATTGCATATTTGCCCATCAAGATACCAAGGTCAAATACCAACTAACAAAATTGTCTATCATATAACTTCAATTTCTTGTTATCAACCTAATCTAAGTGAACCAAAATTATTTTGGTTGATGAAAAGAAAATCAAACTAAAGAATTACAAAAGTTTCTTGTTGTACATGTTGCTCAATCAAGTTCAATTCTCATTAACAAAAATAGACACTTAAACTTTCTATAGTTGGAAATTTTAAAAATAGAATGGGAATACAATCCTATATGAAAGTTATCATAGTGGTTGAACAGTTTATGGTTTGTTTCAAGATAATTCTATCAAGCACTGGTGAATACTGAGTGGCTTAATTTTGTTTATATAGAATGTGATCAAATATTAGGGTTCAATATATCTTAAAGGCTTATTGCATATTGCTTTCGCACTTCGGAGAGAAATTGCTAGGGATGAATAAAACCTTAAGAAAAGTGGTAGTGCTACATATCTTGAAGCCTTCCTTTGAGAATTTTTTGATTTTCTCTACCATGTTTCAATAGTCTGAAGATTTTGTCCCTTCTGCAAAATGGCATTTCCAACACTTAAAAGAGATGGCTTCAAACTTTGTGAAAAAAAAAAATTGATGGAACTAATTTCTTAAGGTGGCAAAGAAAGATGTTCTTTTTCATCATGACTCTTGGGGTTATCTGTGTCTTCAACCCATGCTAGACAAAAGTGGGACAACGACATGTAGAGGCCATAGTATAAATTAAATGTCTGATGTGCTCTTTGATACATACTAGAACTTAGCTACTTCAAAAGAGCTGTGAGAGCAATTAGAGATAAGACATGTCTAAAGGATGAAGCCAGTATAAGATTTCTTGTTTGTAGTTTTAATAATTATAAGTTGTTTGATGATAGAACTATCATGCAACAATGGCATAAAATTAAGCATTTTCTTAATAATTATAGGTGACATAATATGTACATGGATGAATCCATAATTGTGTCCTCTATTATTGATAAAGCTTCGCCATTATAGTGAGATTTTTTTTTTTTTTAAAAAAAAGTCTATAGCATAAGATACATCTTGAAGACCTGGCTAACCATCTCTACATTGAAGAGGGGTACATAAATAGGATAAAAACAAGTTGTGTATATGGTAGGAATGTTATTGTAGCAAACTCTCCTACAAGCGAATCAATACTAAAATTTGCAAATAACTGCCATGACCAAATAGAGAATTCCAAATAATTGAAATATAAAAGTCGTTGACTACAGTAACAAAATAATTACTAGCTCATGTCCATGATGACAAATAAAAACTACTGTAACATCAAAATTGCATAGAATATATTAACAGTAATATAAAAGACCTTAACTAGAACAAAATGGTGTAAAATTCTAAGATAGTTGTTTTAAGCTATGTGATGCTGACTGAAGAAGAAAAGCATCAAGAAACAATAGAACACTTTGTTTAATACTTATTGTGTTTGACCAACTAGAGCATCAAGATCTCTTAGCCATACTAAATGATTCACAAGTCTTCCTTCGTGAAGGATATACACAAAGCAATTCACAAGTTGCTAGGCTTATATGGATCGCCAAAATCTGTACTAGATGACACTACCAAAAGGAAAAGCTGCATGATTATTCTTAGAACAGATTCAAAGCTCAATTCAAGCTTCCTGAGTTTTGCTAATTGATACTTGGTATCCCATCAAAGGTTGTTTCTTTCTATCAAACTTCAGATTTCATGCTGATTGAACTCTGTTTCTGTTCTAGAAGACTGAAGAATTTCAAGATCTGGCCAGTATGTTAAAAAGTGCCGCAATGGATGACAACACAGTCATAATCACTACTCTTAATGAGGCATGGGCTGCACCAAATTCCATGTTTGATACTTTTCTCGATAGTTTCCATACTGGAGAATAAACAGAGAAATTTTTGAGACATATGGTCGTCGCAGCCGTGGATCCAAAGGCATTTGATCGGTGCAAGACTGTACACACTCATTGTTATTTCCTTACCACAGAAGGCGTAGGTTCTACTGCCGAGAATAAGTATAGGACCCCAGGCTTCTTGAATTTGATCTGGAGGCGAAAAGAATTCATGAAGAATGTTTTGGAGCTCGGATACAATTTCCTTTTCACGGTATGAGTCATTTAGCCCAATGCTGACACTCTCAAACACTAGATTTTTTTTTTTTTTCTTTTTTAGCGACAATATTCTTTCGGTCCTCAAACTTTTACTCAACGCTCATTTTGGCTTTAAGACTTTTAATTGTTGCACTTTAGTCTTTTTAAAATATTATATTTTTGATTATTTAAAATTAATAAAATAATTAACATATTACTTGATAAATGGTACATCAACTATTTCATCAATTTTAATTAATTTTATATTATAAAAATTTAAAATATAATATTTTTTAAAAAAAGTTGAAGACTAAACTATAACAACAGAAATTCTAAAGAATAAAATGAAATTTGAGCAAAAGTTTAGGGACTAAAAATATAATTTAACCCTTTTACCCCCTATCAATAGCACCTGCATGGTAGACAATGTGACCCTAAGGAAGGCTTTCTGTAAATATTGGCAATATAATAACTTGAAAGAGTTGTCAAACTTGCATTTTTTTTAAAAAAATATATATTTCAAGAAGTTGCATAAATTTGCTAACGATGACAAGAAATTATTAATAATGACTTGACTCTTGCATGCAGGATGCCGACATTATTTGTTTAAGAAATCCTTTCCCATACTTTCCTCGCAGTGCTCATTTGGTGACGGCTAGTGATGGATTCAATGGGAATCATTCTGATTCAAACAATCTACCGAATAATGGATTCATCTACGTGAAGTCATGTCACCAAACCATTGAATTTTACAGGCACTGGCACTTGGCTCGGAGTCTAGAGCCTAACGATACTGAACAAGATGTGTTTAACAAAATTAAATTTGACAAGATTACCCAGTTGAGCATACGGATATGGTTTCTGGACAACGATATCTTCTGTGGGTTTTGCAAGCCTCCTAAAGATTTCAACAAGGTTTGTACGCTGCATGCAAACTGCTGCATTGGTCTTGAAGGAAAGATCCATGACCTAAGAATTGCTCTCGGGGATTGGAAAAACTACACAGCTCGAACTGCAGAGGAGAAAAAATTGGGAGGGTTCTCTTGGAGAATTCCAGATAAATGTCGGCCAAAGATCAAATTATGATGCTTGAAAAATCTTAGGGTCTTCTATTGGATTGTGCTGCTCCTTATAAACTATTTGAAAGACCTCTAGACCCTAAGAAGACAGTATTTACTATAATGAAATTAGTAATATTATAAATAACATGGATGCTACTTTCATGGGTGCATTATGCTTGGTATTAGATAAAATAGTCATTAGATGACATGTTTGTCCTTTTTAGGGGGAAGAATGTCATACCCCAACCCAATGCACAGCAGTAAAAATGAAACTTTATCTACATTAGCATAATTAAAATTTTTAAGTATGTCTACCTTCATAATGTTCAGCATTGAGTTACTTTTGCAATGCATTTTAAATTATCTCAAATGGAGGTTAAATAAGGAAGTTATGAGTAATTTAATGAATATATATATCATTATCGATAAACTTCTAAGAATTTATGAAAATACCATTCTACTACCTATAATATAAGGATGATTTTTCTTGAATTTTTATATGAGCTTTTATATTTTTTCTTCTAGAAACTCTTGCTAAATGAATTAGAAATATAATAAAATTAAGAATCTTTTTTTAGATATTTATTTTATATTTGTTTCTTTAATTTCCTTTAGGACATAAAAATCCTACTAGAAGTAAGAAATCAATTAGTTTAAGTAAATTGGTATCTTACACAAAGTAGAAAATTTGTTAGTTTTAGGAAATCTCTCTATAAATAGAATCCAATAAAAATCTTTTAATATAAAAAATCCATCAATAAAGTTCTTGAAGATTTTCTTCTTATTTCGAGAGATTCCTTATTTGTTGGTGTGCAAGACCTCAATTCTATAAGAGGTGATCGATGGAAGGCCAATAGTTATTTTTCTATGAAAGTATTCAAAGCTAGAAACTATATGCCAAAATTTTTTATTGTGTAGAAAAGGCGAGATTGATTGATTTATAGCAAAGACATTGCCATGGAATTTGTTCGAATCCCGATCGCAACAATAAATAAAATAGAGAATTTGGGATAACTTTGATCGCTTATAGGGGATTACACTTCGAGAGAGTCAAGCCCCCTGGTAACCATTTTGAGGGGGTTAAGCCTCCAAACAAAAGGAATCAATAATATTATTTCGCCATGATAAGCCAGAAGAGTTGTTATATATTTATAGGATTGAAATCTTAATTATTCAAGGAAGCTAAATACAATTATATAAAGAAACCTTTTAACAGATTTAATGCATAATTAAGAAAATAAATTATTGTCTAAGATCAGAAGTTTCCCTTAATAACTAGATCCTTCAAATCAAGGAAATCTTACAGATTTGAAATGATCTCTAAAATTAGAAAATCCTATCATTCCACCCTCTTTAAAATCAACCTTATTCTTAAGGTTGGAAATCAAGAAACTTCTCCTGTTGCTTGTCGAAGTACTCACATATGGCCTCTTCCACTATCCTTATTTACAACCCCATTAAAATGGAACCTTGGTCTATATGCATCCACTGAGGTTCAACCATGAATAATAGATCTAAAGTTTGTGAGGTCACCATTAGATGATGTAATAGCTTCTGCAAATCAAGATCAAAAGTAAATCCATATGAGAACCAATCTATTGCTTGTATTAAACCAGAAGTATCATCCAATTTTATAATACCAGCATCATCATGCATTAGACAGTCTTGCAATAACGGATGATTATTTTGTGGCATATTAGCTTGCTGCGCTTCTAATAGTTTCCTTGTAATTTGTGACAGTTAATGAGGAATAGATGCTGATGTCGAACTTCTTAAGATAGTTATTTGAGAAAAGGCTATTGCTCTAATAGATGCTTGTAGAGGAGATGATTTTGTATCAGAAAAAGAAATAGGAGTCTGGTACGTATTGCTAAAGTATTGCTTGCTTTTTTTGAATGCGCATCAACTTCTTTAGTTTGTAGGGTTGAGTAATGGAGATCTTGCCTATCTAGTGCGAGAATGTTATGGTGGTCATCTCATTCATTAGGTGGTTCAAATTCCATATGGTCCACACCATTAGGAAATGAAACAATTGCTGCATGAGGTTTCAAACTAATACCAGAAATTATGTGTATTTCTTTAGGTTTAGATTTAGAGCCAACTTACTTTTCTATATTAGAATAATTATCATTTTGCTTGCATAAAGCAAACAGTTGCTCTTCCTTGAGTCTAGCCAACCCAACAGTTTCAGTCATATTGGTTGGCTCGAACATATAAACTTCATGCTTGATTTCTTCTTTAAGTTCATCAACAAAGCAGCTTATAGAAAATTCTTCAGTTAATCCTATAGTGTTGTTAATGAGTTGTTCAAATTGGGATTGATACTCAGGCACCATGGAGGTTTGGCGTAACTTGACGAGTTCTTCATCACAACAAAAAACTTCATGGCATAAGGTTCAGGATTGGATCATTCCTCCCATTTCTGTATAGTGATCAATTCCTTATTGTCGGATCTGATGGCTGCTACTTGAAGATCCACCAAAAATTTTTTTTCTCATGCTCATAATTATCTTTTTTAAATCAGCCAAAACATCAATTACTTCGACCATTCTCTGATAAGTAGCTTCCCATAACTCAGATATAAATGCTTCTATCATCTCTTTTAAATTTTTTATATCAATTTCTATACGCTTCTCCCGCTATTGTTGATAAGTTTCTTCTCCATATTTTTATAAATTTTGGCAACAAACCTTTTTTAAAATAAGAAAGAACTTTTCTCACTCTCTCTCTCTCTTTCCTTTTTCTTCCCTTTTTTTTTCTTTTTTTTTTTCAACTTTCTCTTTCCCTTTTTTTCTCTTTCTCTCTCTTTCTCCTTTTTTTATTTTTTTCTCTTTTTTTGCCTTTTTTTTTCTCTTTTTTTTTTTCCTTTTTTTTTTCTAAGGAATAGTTATTTCGCCTCTATTCCATCAGCAGTTGTGGTTGTGGTTGTGGTAGAGGAGCGGCGTGAACGCTTGCCAAAGATCGATAATGGTGCAGTTGGAGGAAAGATCCAGTGGTAGGTTCGGTGGCATGGTAGTGGTCAGCGATGGTCGAAGGTATCGCGGGGAGGAGGTTAGAAGAAGAAGAGCAGGGAATGGTCTGTGGCAGTGAGTCGTGGTGGAGGATGGATAGGGAAGAAGAGAAGCCGGTGGCGATAAGGGTTTCGGTGGTGCTTTACAGATTGTTAGATTATCTATACTAGGCTCCGATACTAACTGTTGCGAATCCCAATAGCAACAATAGATAAAATAAAAAATTTAAAATAACGGTAATCACTTTGAGGGGATCACGCCTTCAAATAACCACTTCGAGAGAGTCAAGCCTCTTGATAATTACTTCGAAGGGGTTGAGCCTTTAAACAAAAGGAACCAATAATATTATTTCACCATAATAAGTTAGAAGGGCTATTACATATTTATAGAGTTGAAACCCTAATTATTCGAAACAAGCTAAATACAATTATATAAATAAACCTTCTAATAGAACTAATGTATAATTGAGAAAATAAATTATTATCTAAGATCAGAAGTTTTTCTTAATAATTAGATCTTTCAAATTAAGAAAATTTTATAAATTTAAAAAGATATCCAAAATTAGAGAATTCTATAAGAATCTTGTTATAATAATATATTAGGTTTCATCGGCAACTAAGCTAAAAATAAATCCATGAAGAGGAAAATTTCAGGATTAAATTTATTAAATTTATGCATCCATGCTAGTTTATATGATTAACAATCGATGGAATACTCCTTGCTAATTGATACTTAGTATCCCATCAAAAGTTGATTGCTGCTAATGTCATATCGAGAAGTTGTTTCTTTCATGCTGATTGAACTCTCTTTTTGCTCTAGAAGACTGCAGAATATCAAGATCCGGCCAGGATGTTAAAAAGTGCCGCAATGGATGACAACGCACTCATAATCACGACTCTTAATGAGGCATGGGCTGCACCAAATTCCTCGTTTGATACTTTTCTCGAGAGTTTTCCATATTGGAGAACGAACAGAGCCAATTTTTGAGACTTATGGTCGTCGCAGCCGTGGATCCAAAGGCATTTGATCGGTGCAAGACCGTACACACTCGTTGTTATTTCCTTACCCAAGAAGGCATAGGTTCTGCTACTGAGAACAAGTACATGACCCGAGGCTTCTTGAATTTGATGTGGAGGCGCCAAGAATTCATGAAAATTGTTCTGGAGCTGGGATACAATTTTCTTTTCACAGCATGAGCCATTCAGCCCAATGCTTCCACTCTCTTACACCAATTTTTTTTTTAAAATTTTTTACAAAAATATACTTTTGATCCTCAATCTTTCACTCTCTTATTACGATTTAATTTTTATATTTTAAAAATATTATATTATCAATGTTTTTTTTTATGTAAGAAAGTTCAAGAATGCAGCATTCTTGAAATGAGAGGCTAAAACTTGTAGGACCAAAATGAATTTCTTAGCCTTTTTTATTTTTTATTTTTTTGCCCCATTTTAGTATCAACTAGTATCCTGTATGGTAGACATTGTGAGCCTAAGGTAGGCTATCTACAAATATTGACTGTATAGAAGTAAGTACTACTTAAAATTAAAATTTTTAAAAAAAAAAAAAAAAAAATCTTTCAAGAAGATGCATAAATTTGATAAATAATACTGGCATGCATGTGGAATTCAATGCTGCAATTCACTAGGTTTCAATGTCACAATTATCAACATGAAGTCAAGATGTTGTTTTATGGACATAAAATTAATTTTAAAGAATATCTTCTCCGATCCTTCTTCATGTTTGACATGGCTAACTCTTGCATGCAGGATACCGACGTCCTTTGGTTTAGAAATCCTTTCCCATACTTTCCTCACGATGTTCAAATGGTGACAGCCAGTGTTGCAGTCAATGGTAATCCCTCTGATTTAAACAATCTACCAAATAATGGATTCGTCTACAAGAAGTCAAACCATTGAATTTTACAAATACTGGTACTGGGCTAGGAATTTGTATCCTAATGATGATGAGCAATCAGTGTTTAACAAAATCAAATTTGGTATCGTCCCCCAGTTGAATCTATGGATATGGTTTCTGGACCCCAATATGTTAGGTGGATTCTGTCAACCTCCAAATGATTTCAACAAGGTTTGCACCATGCACGGAACCTGCTGCATTGGTCTTGAAAGAAAGAACCATGACTTGAGAATTGCTTCTGAGGACTGGAAAAACTACACAGCTCGAACTGCAGAGGAGAAAGAACGGGGAGGTTTCTCTTGGAGAATTCCAAATAAATGTAAGCGAGAGAACATCATGATGTCTGAAAAATAACATGCTTGCATGCATGTTACTACTGTCTGAAAGACTTGTAGGCACTGTAAAGCCTATATTTACTTAGTAAAATCAGTCGTATTATAAATAACATGTCTGTCCTTGGATTATACTGTATGGAGAACATGTGCATGATGGTGTTTATCAATCGAAGTAGGTCATGCTTCAAATCTTTTATAATCTAAAATTTAATCACAACCTTATCTAAAAAGATGGTATATTCTTGTATGGTTATCATGTAAATGATGTGAATGTTTGTAGGATAATAAGAATTGATTGAACAAACAAGAACACTTTTGAGCTGGCCACTGTGATAGAAGAGCTATTCTAATAAAAAATAAAGAATGTTTTTGTCGTCCTAAGGTTGTTGCTAAGTCTTAAGTGAGTTATATATAGCTTTGATATTATCAACCGGTGATATCTATTCAAAAGCTTATATACGAATGAATTAGCTGCATAAATAATACATGGATTAGTATATATCAAAAAAATGGCATCTATTATTTTATCTCTAGTATTTGAACTAAAATCTGATTGATTAATTTAGAAAAAGATTTTATTAAATATTCTATAAAAATGTAAAAAGTTTTTAGATTTTTTACAAATATTTTTTAAAAAATTAACAATCTAGTAGACGCATAAGCTTGGGAATTTATGGTACTTATAGTGGTCTAGTCTTGTTGATTTATACAGAATATCAGTTGGTAGAAAAATAATCATATAATATGCTTTGTTACCGGGTGCTTACATCCATTCCATTCTTTAGGAAAAAGGTTTTACTTTATTGATAGGCATGATGACAATCACCAAACTACCTTATAATTTGATTAGATCAAGATTTATCTTACTAATGGAGTTTTCTAATGGATCCCACGCAACATGTTTTTTCTCTTAATTGGAAAAGAGACTTGAAACCCAAACAATCATGATGATAACTATAAATAACGAGATTTGAAAATCAAAAATCATCTCAGCTATAAATAATGTAAGAGTTATAAAACTCTAAAAAAATTAACTTATTAATGATATGAGTTATCAAAATTTAAAAGTTACATTAATCATAAAGAGGTTAAAGAACTCCAAGAGGTTTAAATCATTAATAAGCAAATAATGTTATAGAATTTTAAGAGAGAAAAGGAGGCCATCATTTCTGCATAAAGGATTCTATGCTTGAAACAAAATAGAGTTTTCATGCATAAAGGACATACATATGAACTTAGAAGGATTTGTCAAGCTCCAGTAATGTGAGCTCATAAAAACGATGCGAGACTTTAAGGTGTGAGCTTGAGAGAAGATTTTTCCTTTGCAAAGTCTTAAAAGATTTTTCTTTGCTTTTACTTGAATCTATGTTGTTCACATCAAGGTTGTTATGTTCCAATTTTCTACTAAATACATGTAAGTTGGGTGTATTCCCATAATGGTGTAACGAAATTTGATTCGAATGCATTCCAACACTATTAGTGAGAATATTAGTTTTAAATTCTAAAAGCTCCATAAAAATATTTATATAACAAGAGGAAACATTAAATTTGAGATAAATTTGAGAAGATTAATGACTCAAAACACTAAATGGATCGAGGAATATTACCAGCGAAATGATTTAATGTTTAGGACTAGAGAAACATGCCATAATATTTTAATTATATAAAGTGAGCAAGATTGATCAATTTATATCTCAGGTAAGATACTGCAATGGCATTTCATTGTAGAAAGATGTTAGATTCTTGTGGGAACTGAGAAATATGCATAGATCATGGACTGAAAAAAAAAAAACCATTAGGATTAGAATTATTGAAGTAATTTTTTCTTGCTAGTTTAATGGATCACCAATGGATGGAAAAATACAACCATAGATAATAAAAGTTTATGATTAAAATCAACTACTCAAAGCCTAGTTGTTGCAGTTTGGCTTGAATTTTATTATTAAATATCCTTGAATCAAGGATTAATTGTTCAAAACAAACCAAAACCAAAATTCAGAAATCTAAATAACTGAAGAAATGTGATCATAAGTGTGAGATGGGCTGCTGACAAAATGCTTAGCCACGCCACCAGAGAGTGATATAAGAGTGTGATATACATGCATCAGTAATGATGGTGTAACCATAGACCATCTATGAACATATCTTGGAGGCAGCGAAACTTGTTTTCTTATATCTTAATCAAAAATGTGATCGCTTAGATCTTAATCAAAAATGTGACCCCTTCTGTTTGGCTCTGTTCCAACTACCTTGAATAGAATTTATTCATTAGACTACCTTGAATAGAATTTATTCATTGGACTTTCACTTTGGCTTGTATTTCATATGAAACATGTAGCTTTTATCCATCTTCTTGGGTACTGCCCAATCCTGGGTAAATAAAATTGGATTTAGTGTGAATCAAAAGGCTGGAATTGCTGGCATGTTACGAGATTATCCACGAAAGGCTATCATAACGGTCTTTCACAGTGATAAATAAAAGTCTTCCTTCTACCATGGTGAAAAGAACCCACCTTTCATTTACTTGTCTCACATCATAATTTATGAAATGGTTTAAATAAGTTAATTTATGAAAGATGGATTTTCTGGTCAGACAGGATAAAGTTTGTCTCGAATAGGATCTAGTTTTTATTAGCCCAAATTGCACCTCGAGATCATACGGCACAAGTTGAGTAAAACGTTTTCTAATTAGTCCCAAATTTTTAACCCAAGCTTCCAAAATAGAATAGATCAGGTCTAGTGCAACCAAATCAGGACCAACGTACGAAACCAGGCTGGCTTAAATACCATGCAGGGAATAAAAAGAAACGAAAAAACTAATTAATGGCTCTGATGGTGCATTGACATAGCTGGAATAATTCATCCTGGGTGATTAAAATTCAATGACTTGGTTCAACCACTCAATGCCAACACCAAATTGATGAGTCGGGCACATCTATTTAAGACACTCCAACCAGCTGAAGCATCATCTTGCTTGCCATGGCCAGAAGATCATCATGGACCAAACCAGACCAACAATGATCAACCAGCCCTCTCCACAATTTCGAGAATAACACTGGAGAGACACTAATTCCAATCTCAGCGTAGGAAGTTTTGATTCAACGACTGCTAGCGTCAAAACTGGCGTGTGACATTTTGCAATAACCTATACAAGCTAGATTTATCAAATTCAGAATTTCAATAGAGGTAATATCCTTACATAAAAATCTCCATAGATATAAATAGATCAAGTAAAATTCCACCAAAAATATGTTTGGAAACATGTCAAAATAACCTGCATCATCTAAATTAAAACCATAGTGGACCAAAACTGAGTCCAAAATCTCATTAACTCAAACTGGTTAAGTTACTGTTCAAGACGAGGATCCACTGCGCAGAGCGGCTTTCTTGGGCTTCCTGGGGGCAATCTGGGTCTCGGGCTGCAACATAGAATGTAAACACGTTCAGAAAGAACAGAATGGATCTTGACGTGCAAGTCATGCTGATTGAGGAGGAATGAATTATATTGCAGATCTGATGAGAAACAACAAGTCCTCTTTAACATTTTTAATATATAACTTGTTGAGCCATGTTTGCAGGTTAGCAAACCAACAGAGATACGTCTTTTAGCGTTTCAACAATAATATATAATTATAAGATATAAGCCAACATAATTACCTCTTTTTTGACAGGCTCTTCCTTCTCTGACAGGATAAGCTCAATGTGACATGGAGAGGACATATAAGCTGCCATTGTACACGATTAATCAGTTATAGAAAAGCTTCACAGGTTAATTCAGACCAGGAAAGGAACTCACGGTTAATCCGTCCATGAGCACGATAGGTCCGGCGCCTCTGCTTTTGGGCTTGGTTCACCTGGATGTGTGATATGTAGAGAGCATCGACATCCAAACCTTTTACCTGAAAAACAAAGGTAGCCAGCTCCATTTAAGAGGTAGAATTAATCTTAGCAATCAATCAGAAGAATTAGTTATAGGTCCTTACATCAGCATTGCTTTCAGCATTTTTGAGCAGATCCAAAATAAATCTGACAGATTTCACAGGCCAACGTCCCTGTCCATTTGCATGGCGGGCTTTAGCTTGGGCTGTCCTCCCTACACCTCCACAAAATCTCCGGAAGGGAATAGCCTGCTTGTGAGCAATCACATCTTCAAGGTACCTCTTAGCCTTGGCCAAAGGCAGCTTCCTAATTGCATGAGCTGTCTCACGGGTATTCTGTTTATGACGATGCAACATTTGAGCATGGACATTTCAACATACTTGAAACACTACACAACTTGAATATTCAATAATAAAGGACAAGACTAAGCCAGACATAAGAATACAAGTCACAGAAAAGAGACACATGAATTTTAGAACATTTTGGCATGTTTGGCCATATACAAAGGAACTAGCTAGTGTACAATGGTGCTTCAAGTACACTAAGGCAAAATATTATATTGATAAACTGAAGTATCCCCAATTTACATGTAAAGATCTTACCACCAAAACTTCATTAATGCTGACCAAAAATGGTATGATACAACTCCCTTCGACTCATAGGAACCATCAATAAAATATTATAAAAATCGCTAGGCGTTAAGCATTAGCTAGTGAGATGACAATACACAACATTAACACAATCTAATTTTAACAAACATAAACATTAGCATGTGAAGGAGCTGACTTTAGAGAGAGAGAGAGAGAGAGAGAGAGAGAGAGAGAGCTTTGGGTGTAAAATACTAAATCTAGTGGTAATTTCAGACTTTTGGATGCTGCCATATGCAGTAAGTAGCAAGGAAATACTGAAAGCATAGCACATGGTATACTAACATAGAGGATGCTACCAAACAGACAATTCAAATTGAACCACTAAGTTCATGGTGAAATTGATAGAGGTTCAATCAACACCATTGACACAGAACTTCATTCAATATTTGTGCACAGCATATATTGACCCAGAAAACAAGGTAGCCTCCCAGAATTCTCGAACCACCCAACCTGAAGGCAAGATTTGAGCTTTTGTTCTGGGGCAACCACCAGAAAGAACCTTACCAGCAGGCCAAATAGCAACTTCTACAATGAATATTAATATGTTTCATTGTTTACTGAACCTTTTGTCATAAACAAAGTCTACAAAGGTTCACCCAATAACAATGCACATGATTTTCCTAAAGTTTACGAGAGGCCTGTCTATGAGGAAAACAGACCCCTGCTTTTTTCTTTAGGTTATAAAAGTCTAGCTTAGTGACATCAAATTCTGCTCACCACATGATAATCAACCAAATTTACTGATTTCATAAATAATGAAGCAAGGCTTTCCCATTTGGCATGATAGAAAGTTAAAAGGGATTAGTGAACGTTACATTGGAAAGGTTAGTATATTGACACATCAAAATTTGTTAGTAAATCTTAATTGCATGCCTTGCACATATCTCCCCATCTACGAAAAACATAATAATGCATCTGTGGTTTTAGGTATGCAGACAAAAATCCATTAATATGAACATGATCGGTAATCAAAATACAATATCATACCGATAAATTAATTTACTGAGATTAGTGAGCATTTTTTTATCATTGAAATACTAATTTTAATGAAAACTAGTTTTTGCTGAAGGTGGAGTAAAAGATAAAAGGTGCACTAAAAGATAAAAGGTGCAATACATTACGTTACTGAAGAAATGATTCAGACAAAAATTAATCAGGGTTAGCTTGCACTTATATAATGTCACACCATCAAATGAGCTACAGGTCAAAGGTGCAAGCTAAGGGATTTCATGTAACAGTAACACCACGAAACTTTATATAGTGTCTGTCAATGATATGCTGAATGTAGCCAGCGCCGCTGCATGCACTAGCAAAATAACATCGCACAGAAGGTAAGAAAGCCATCAGAATATCTCACTGTGCAAAGATTAGTGTCAATGTTCCATCGTTTACTGAACCTTATTGTCACAAAAGAGTCTACAAAGGTTCACCCAATAACAATGTATATCATTTCCCTGAAGTTTACGAGAGGCTTGTTTATAAATGAAACAGACCCTGCTTTTTTTCTTTAGGTAACATAATTCATGACATCAGAATCTACTCATCTAGGGTAACAAAATGCTTCATAAATCAGATGAGCATATTATCTGGTTTGTGCTTTCATGTATAGCAAGCTGGAAACTGTTTTCATGTCAATACAACATTTTCATCAGCAACTCGAACATTCCGATAAAATCTAGGCACCATCACAAAGGAAGGGAATATGTAACTAGGTATTCTTCGACATCAAAAGAAACTGTCAAACAGTTGGAATGAAACTCTTTTCTTGACCCTGTTACATTTAACTTGATATATTTCGATTTCAAAAGGAAAGCTCAAACAGTTGGAATGAAACTCCTTTCTTATATTTCTAAGGAAAGTTCTGTAGAGCACAGAGTATTTGTTGTTAAATAGAAGGATCTATACAAAATTGGGTCAAATTAACCACAGCAGACAGACCCAGAAACAAAGAGGAGGCACAAAAAAATAAAGAACATCATCAGAAGCGTTCCAAAAAAATAGAGAGGGAGAACTACATAGAGAACCCTCCTCAATGCATTCAAGTGCGAAATCCTGTCTTGTGAAGCATGTATTCTCCTGGCCAAATTTAATTCGTTTTACACGAAATATTCAAAAGAATTACGTACTAAAACACCAAATCATGCAACTTCACATCAGGAAAAACAATAGATAAGGAAGCTCATAGAAAAAAGCATTAAAATTCCAGCATGCCAACAAGCAACAGTAACATAATGAAATCAATTGACATGAATGGCACTGAGAATAAGCAACCAAACATCAAGTAAAGATAAACAAATCACAACGCACCTTGAAGTGAACCCTCAAGTCCCGGCCCATGGCCTTAGCGGCTGGCAAAAGAAAGCCACAAGTTACAGATCAAACAGCTAACAGCCACAAGAACATCTCATCCAAAGCATCAGAGCTTTACCACAAAGAGATGGAAACAAAATTGATATGGAGCAAAATAATTAAACAAAAGTTCAAAAATAGAACTTTAAAAAGCCAGGTCCATCAAAACACTCGAGACATCTATAAATCAACAAACTTTTGTTAAAAGAATTTAGAAAAGTTAAACACAACCTAAAAAAACCCAAGATTCGGAGTGATAAGAAGACCAGATCGGAGGACATCCGTTGAAGAAAACAAAACTAAAACTTTACATTAAAAAAAAAAAAAAAAAGCGCCAAATCGCGATAACGATGGGGCAAAAGGATAGAGAATAATTACACTTGGTAGGGTTGTTGGGTTCTCTCGAATACTTCACCTGAACACAAACGAAACATCAACACAAGAAACGATTAGGGCATCAAAACAACCAAAAGAGAGAGAGATATAGGGCATTAAAACCAGCACAAGAGAGAGAGAGAGAGAGAGAGAGGGGGGGGGGAGCATCCTACCATGGCGGCAGAGGGAGCGGGGGAAGGACTGGTCTCCGCTTCCCTCTTCTGTGCTCTCGCTCTGCGGCAGAGAAGAAGGCGCTCCAAGCTGAGGCGGCTTTATATATGAGCGAAACCCTAACCCTAAAAGCTCGTTAAACTCTGGCTAGTTTTGCATCGCTTTCTGTGACGCTAGTTTTGCAACGCCTTGGAGATTTGTTCGCGTTCATGGACCGCGGTGAGGCATTAGCTCTGGGCTGGGCCTAAGAAATATGAACAAAACTTTGGCCCCAAAAAAAAAAGATTAAAAAAAAAAAAAAAAAAAAAGTACGACAAAGTTAAGATTTGTTAATATGAGATAGATGGGTCAAATCAATCCATGGTTTGCGAGAATATTTCCTGTAGCTTGAACTTTACTTAAATTGATGTAAATTATAGTAGTTGTTTAGTTGTTTTAGAGTTCACATTTGGTCGATCAGAACTAAAGATTAAAAGGCAATGTGACGCAAATCGCTTGGGTTATGTGAATGGTTGTACCGCTAGCTCTCTAGCGCTGGCATTCATGAAGCATGTGCATGTATTTATTTTTCAAACCTCTTTTCTTCTTGGTACTCATTTGATACTTTTTAGCAAAAGTGTTACAAATATATATATATATATATATATATTACTTTTAATATGTATTGAATTTAAGGATTCAATGATATATGTTTTTATAATAATAAAAATATTGATTGAAGGGCTAATACAATGCTTGATTTTATAATGGTAAGATAGGTATGATGGTTAGAACAAATTAGGACATAAGAAAAAGATAATCCAGTACATATTAAACTCAAGTTACTTGCAAGACATCCAAATTAGAGAATAAGTGCAAAACTCAAGTTACATGAAAGATTATCTATCATCCAACACAAGAATGTCCAAAACAATTGTTTCATTTGTAATTTTATTTTTCTTAAAGACACATTATAAATCTTAATAGAAGAATAAGTCTACGAGGCTTAAAACTCTTAAAAATAGAGTATATTAGGTTTTTTATCAATAATTGAAGTAAAGATATTATAAAAATCTAAAACTTAGTGTGTGCAGTCGATTAGACCTCAAAATGGCCGATTGAGCTAGACTGTTCCAAACAAAACCCTAACAATCAGGGTTCTATTTGGCCTAACGGTCGACCTGTCCAGGCTATGGCAGTCGACCCGCCTACTTGCCCTAGATCACTAAGCTTTGACAGCCCCAACGGTCATTTTTATTTAACCATTTGAGCTATCCTTGAGTCCCAACAGATATATTCTTTCACCCCTATAAAATGAAGACTTTATGGGTAGTTTGAGTTTGAAAAAATGATGTAAAATCTATTAAAAAATCTTTGTAAAAAGGAGTTTTGAGCTTAGTATATTTATACTCTTCCTTCGTAAGTGTAATGCTACATTTGCAAATCTATTTTCTTTGTAAAAGTACTCTTAGTGTTTCTTTTCTTCAAGAAATATTTGGATTCTCCCTTAGTCTATATAAAAGAAGAGAGATGGTTCATCCTTAGCTCAAAAAAGAGCTCTAAGGGTACCTCCTAAGCCCGATAAAAGGAGGGTGTATGGATTTGATTCTTACCTAGTTAAGAGGATTGGTATAGTATAAATCTTAAGGAGTTTTAGGTAGTGGATGTAGGTAAGGGGTGCCGAACCACTCTAAATTTTTATGCCTCCTTCATTTTCTTGCACATTAACATTCTTGCATTAGTTCTTTCTTGCCTCTTAATATATCTTGAACATAGTTTTTATATTTCACTTATGCTTTATTTTGAATTATTTGAATTATTTTTAAGTACTTAGATTTTGAGGTTAAGTTTTTTATCAACCCAATTCACCCCCCTCTTGGGTTGTCCTTTGGGCTAACAATATGATGACTACTTATTAAAAGTTTAAGAATATATTTTATATAATTAGAAAAATAAATTTTAATTATGTATTTTAAGTGACGTCACAATTGAATTACCTATTTTACATATTTTTATTTATGTAATTATATATAAGCAATGGAAGCAGGTTAATAAAACAATATAGAAATGAATGCCATATAATCCATTTAATTCTCTTGTAAAAAAATAAAAATAAGTGATTGTTTGAAATCTTTATTTTATAGATATTATATTTAAATTAACATTTTTCTATATAAAATTATTTCCAATCAAATATAGAAAATTATTTCTAGAGCTATTTTTTCATGTAAATTTTCTACCAATTAAACATGATAAAACCTTTTTTATTACTTTTAAAAAAGTTTTAGGAAATTTTTAAAAAATATTTTTTTAGAAAGAGAAATACCAAATGGGCACCGAGAGAAATTCTTTATGCATCCGTACATAATGCATTCACCAAGGTGAGATATTACATTAGATAGATAGAAATGTCAAACGGGTCGTATATTCAAATTAACATTTTTTCATATAAAATTATTTTCAATAAAATATTAAAAAAATATTTCTAGAGCTATATTTTCATGTAAATTTTCTATCAATTAAACATGATAAAACATTTTTTATTATTTTTAAAAAGTTTTAGGAAATTTTAAAAAATATTTTTCTAAAAAATAAAATACCAAATGGGCACTAAGAGAAATTCTTGATGCATCTATGCATAATGTACTCACCAGGGTGAGGTATTATATTGGATAGATAGAAATGTCAAACGGATCATGCTTGGTACGACCAGGTGAATCATGTTGGACTTGCCCCCTCCACCTCCCAAGGTCCGCAGGCGTGCCGGCATGATGGCTCATCATGAGCTAGCATGGCATGACTTGCGAACCACATTTGGGCATAATCGGCACTAATGTGTTAGCCCATGATACGGCTTACTAGATCAGCCCATTAAGCACGCTAGCATGGCATGACTTGCGACCCACATTTGGGCATGCACCTGGCATACTTGGGCCCAGCAGGTATTTTTCCCAAATAACCTCCAGAAATGGCCCGAAACAACAAGTTTGATAGTATTTTTATCTACTTCCCAAAATACCCCTTTCTAATCATCATAAAATGACTAGTTTTCAAAGGCATTCTAGCCTTTTAGTCTAGAAGAACTATTTTTCTTTCAAGGGTATTCTAGTATTTTAGTCTAGAAGAACTATTTTTCCTTTGCAGCAACCATAAACGACTCGTTCCAAAGGTTATTTGGATTATTTGGAAGCCTTCCAACCTCTATAAATATATACTAATCCTTTTTCCTTACCCCCACACCAAACCACAAGCTCTCTAAAGCTTTCTTAAACTAATTCATCTTAATTTTTCTCTACTTTCTAAATAGCTATCCTAATCCCTCTCTATTCTCTACTCTTATTCTCTATCCTCTACAATCGACAATATCTCATATTAGTAGCTCTTGCCTACCCTATGGTCAAGAGTTTAAGATTGAACCTAGTGTCTCTGAGCCCACTGCTACCATCAATGCCATATCGACTACTAGATCCAAGCTAGACACAGGATCTTTGGAGTCTTGCTATACTTCAACATCGACAAAATCATCAGCAAGAAGCTCTATGCAGCCTATAAAGTCTACATGAAAAACTACAATTGTGACACTTTTGGAAAAACCGATGACTTGACCTGACATTAAAAGAAACATGAATGTAGTTGTTGACACTTCTCAATCTTAAACAGAATTAGCCAAAAAGGTAAATTAGGAAAATTTTCTTATTCTCATTAATTAAATAGGAAGAAATTATCAAAATTTATTATAGGCTATAAAATATCTTTTACTTTTACCAAAAATCCAAGATTTGTAAAATATATGAAAGCTACTTTAAATTCTATATCTAAAAAAATTTCCCAAAATACTATTAAATATTATTGTTTTAAACAATATTTTGATTATAAAAATAATATAATTTTATATTTTAAATATTTTAATGGAAGAATAGCACTTACATCTGATATTTAGACAAGCGTTATTGAATTATCTTATATTTATGTTACCACTATTTTATTAATTGCAACTGGATAATACAAAAAAGAATTTTTAGTTTTAAATTAATTAAACATCCGCACACTGCTACCATCATTTATGCTCATATCATACAAATGGTACATGAGTACCATTTGCATGATAAAATCTTTCCAATTAGTTTAGATAATGAATCTAATAATAATATTGATGTTGAATTACTTAAACCACGTCTACTTCTCATGTTAAATGAAAGATTATTTTATATTAGATATGCATGCCATATTATAAATTTAATTATACAAAATGGTTTAAAAATTATTAAATCATATATAAGTAAAGTTAGAGAAGCTATTAAGTATATACAATCCTCAGAAGCTGGAAGACAAAAATTTAAATCTTATGTACTGCCCATGAATTAAAATTTAAACAATTTTTATTAGATATAAAATATAGATGGAATTCTCCATATTTAATGTTATAATCATATCTTAAATATAAAGATATTATTACTATTTTTTATAATAGTTACTTTCCTAGTAAACCTATATTAGATTCTTATTAGCTTAATTCTAGTATTATTATATAATTTTTACAATATTTTTATGAAGCTGCTAATATTTTATTCAGTACTTACTATCCTACCTCTCCTCTGGTTTTCCAACAAATATATAATATTACCAGCTGTTTTCAAAATATAGGGAAGCTAAAAGTTTTTAAAAATATAATTTTATAAATAAAAATATAATTTAATAAATATTAGAAAGAAATTTTATATTTTATTGTTTAGCTTTAGTTATAGATCCTAGAGTTAAATTAGATGGTTTATATATAAAATTAGAAATAAATTATAAAAATATGAATTATAAAGTTAATATAAATAGATTTAAAGATGAAATTAGAAATTTATTAGATGAAATGTTTGTATTGTATGATCAAAATATAATAAAGGTAAAAAGTTCTTTATTTTGGAACTGACATTAGGTAATAGTCGTGAAAGTGGTAGTGATGGTCAATTTAGACTTTATTAAAAAATATAAAGAACCATCACTTTATCATTTTCATCTTTTGAATTAAATATTTATTTGAGTAATAATTTTATAAATTTTTTAACTCATGAAGAAATAGATAATTTTGATATTTTGGTCTGATGGAGAGCACATGAGAATAATTATCCTGTACTTACCACTATGACCCATGAACTATTAACCTCTTCATTGTCTGCATTAGCATCGGAGTCTGCTTTTAGTATAGGAAGATGGGCGCTCGATGAGAGGAGAAGCCAATTGAAGCTCAATACAATGAAGATGTTGGTTTACCTCAAGGACTGAAATGATGCAAAAGAGAGGATGCAAGGTCAAAAAAATAATGATGATGAATCCCCTCCGAACAACGATGAGTAGAGTAGTAAAAGACTAAGGATAGAAGACGACACGATCCCTCATGTCTTGGGTCATGTTTGCAACAAGCTCCCCAAAAAAGATAAGTGCATCTAATTTATTTTATTTAGTTTCCTAAAATTATTTTTAAAATTATATAAATAATAATAAATAAAAATTTGCCTAGTATGTTAGCCTATCAGGCCTAACAATCTAAGGTTCGGACTGCATCAAATAAAAGATGAAGATGAAGATTGAAGACTTCCTCTAAATGGTTAGAAGACAAAGAAAAAAATCAAGTAAAAGAGTAATGAGATGATGTAACCGACAAGCCACTTACCCACAAATAAAGATATATATATATATATATATAATTTAATTTATTTAAATAATATTAAAAAATAGATGGGTTAGTATGCGGGCAGGTATGTGGGCTAGGTGCATGTCACCTCGTGCTAGGCTTATGGGCCGTACCGGGCCACCCACGATATGGCAGGCTATGCCGGTGCGGCTTTTGGCCCATGGGCAGGCTTCTATAGCAGGCCCAGCTAAAACCCGTTCGATCCGTTTGATACTTCTATGGATAGGTAAAAAGACTAGAAAGATAAGCAGCATCAGGTAACCGCAATCCCTTCTCGCTCGCATCTTTGGCCTTCTTCCCACCCCAAGTAGCACAGCTTGCCTGCCCCCACCATTGCTGGGAATTACCTCTGGCTATCATACGATATTGCCTTCACATCTCTCTTCGTTCATTATATATTCTGACTTCACTCTTTTAACTATTCTGATCGCACCATTCAGCACCAGGAAAAAGAATTACAGTGAGGTTTGAAAGGTTTATTGTAACATTCTAAAACAATATTACATCAAATAAAAAAAAAGAGAAGTTTGAATAATTTATAACTCAAGCTTATTTACTACTAATTAATTTGTACTTGAGATTTTAAGATAATGTGAAGTTGCCATTGATAATAATTAGGATGGATGAGCAACCAATAGATGCTAAGTATGTTTTTTTATTATTATTATTATTTCTTTTATGTATAGCAAAGGTAGGACCTTTAACCAGATAGTCACTTGTAATTTAAGAATATATTTTTGAAATATTAAATAACATTCTTTGTAACACCTTACAATAACATTAATTTACCTAAAATTACTTTAGAAACTAAAAAAGAAAACAGAAAAGAAAACATTCTTTGTAGCACATCATCAAAACATCAATTTAGCAATAATACTCGAATCGCTAAAATAAAAAATTATAACAAAAGATTAAACTTTTTAATCAAATTAGAAACAATCAAACTAAAAAATTATGAATTTTAAATTACTAAATTAGTAACACTTAAACTAAATTTTATATTACTTTCTAACAACTTAATACTATTTAGTAATTAATTTTCAAACAATTAATTCACATAATAGGCTGAATCTCAAATCATCTAAAAATAGCCTCAAATTTTAATATCAAACATTCCCAAATATCAATTCAGTGGGCATAAAAATTAAGGAATAAATTGTACAAATATACAACAAACTCAATATTTTTAACTTATTTCTTAAGCAATTGAAATTGAATATAATATCAATTCATCAAAATTTAAAGTTAGGGGGTTTAAGATTTTTTACATACTTGATACGTCAAGGGAAAGTGGATTTTTTGGCGCAGGTTCTTTACTTTCCTTGTATTCTTCTAATTTTTTCTTGCAATCCTTCTTTTTATTCTCTTTCTTCTATTCCTCTTCTTCCACTAATTCTTCTTCTTCTTTTTTTAATCCCTTGGTGAGCTGACATGTAAGACTAGGAGTACTAGAGGAGAGGTGGCACTCGATAGCAGTGAAAAGAACACCAAAGCTCATTAGGTTATTCTATGCAGGAAGACAAACACGGGTAGCGGCAATGGTGAAATTTGTTGTCTAAATTCATCCAAATCAATTGATCAAATGATAGAGGAAATCAGACCCGCCTCTCTTGCAGTCATTTATGTTGTGTTAAAAAGGTTTAGTTTAAAAAATGTACTCTTGAAGGAACACCAACGCGGCTTTGGCTTCGCAAGGAGTCACAATGCCTAACCTAATTGTAACATTAGGGCATTCGGAGTAGAAAAATAAGAGCAATTATGGCTGCATCCCATGGGCTTTTAAATATATTCGTTGGCATAAAGTTAATAGTGAAATCATTTTACTATCTAGCCTAGGGCTTCCAAAATATGCAATGCATGAAAGTTGATGAGGATGATTTACCAACAGGAGTGTGCATGTATTAGGCTGGATCAATATAAAGATATTTTTAAAACTAAATCGATTTGAATCAGTTTTTTGAAACTAAAATTAAAATTGAACCAATTATTCTAGCAAACTAAATCAAACCGAATCAAGAAATTTAATTTGGTTTTGGTTTAGTTTATCGATTTACATGTATCTACTTTAAATGACCATAAGATCGATTTTCATAGCAAATTTTATGTGATCAAATGATAACCTAATTATTCGTAATAGAAAAGAACATAACTTTCACATAGTACAATAATTCACATATGTTTGTAGTAAGTCAATTTTAATAATAATACATATGAAAACATATATAATATATGTGTACGGTTTAGTTTAATTTATAATATGAGATATGATTTCAAGGTTTCTAATGCATTCTTCAAGCAGTTAAAAAAATATATTATTTTATATATTTTTAAACCATTTGATACTAAAAAAAATTTCAAATCACATGATTATTTATATTTAAATATTTTAAATGCTGATTTAAGTTGAGATTCATTTGTTGGCAGCCAAATCAAATACTCTCTCTTACATGAAGTGAATGACTGAATGCCGAAAAGGTAAAAGAAAGAGAAACAGGTATGGTTCATTCCTCATGAGAATCATTATAGGCCACTTGTCAGGACCATTTCCATTCTGATTGCCTTAATCGAGTAACTACTTTTATTATAGGCCATGTCTCAAACACAAGGCTTGCAGACCCGAGTTTTAAAGTTCTTAGAAGGCTCTCTGTTTGCCTTACTCAAATAACTACTTGATATTCATAAATTTAACAAACATTTGAAATTAAAGGTGAATCACAAATATCATTATGTCGAAGCCTCAAATTTTATGACTTAATTGACCAAGCCAGTTGTAAAGCCACAAGCACTCTCCCTGGAAAAAATCACACGCAAGACTCCTCACCTTTTTCTCACGACGCACTTTCTCCTTTGGAAAAAAATCACATGCGAGACTCCTTACACTTGTGACAATAGCAAATATAATTTATTGCATTGAGACATGATTAACCTAAGTCTTTTGATTACTTAGAGAATGTTTAGGGTTCCATTTGCATTATATTTGTGGCGTGTTTAGAACCCAAACAGACCTAAACCATTTGAAAATGAAAACTCTCATTCAACCATAACAACCAGAAAACCCAACATCTCGCTAAATGCAAAATGATTATTTTCTTTCCATACAATTAATAAATTTCCTTCAACTTCATTTTATTCTCTTTAATTTTTAATAAAAATACATCATCCTTAAAATTTTAAATTATCCTATTTGTAATAATCTTTTTCTCAATTTCTATATAAACGGAACAACTAAATTAAAGAAAGCAATAAATTCTTATGTGTTTCTCTTTTTTCTTAACTTTTTCTTACTCATTTAGAGATTTTTTTTTTTAAAAAAAAAAATTGAACACTTCAGTGTAACAACAAGCTTAATGCAAGATAATAATCAAATATTTCTGTTCAAAAAAACATGGTGTTGCATTTCAAACACAATACAATACAACATCAATATAAATGCATATGGGACCTGTACTAAAAAACAATTCTTTATATTAGTTAGAAAACCATGTATGTTAATCTATAATTTGAAGAATAAAATACATGGACCTGTAATCACTTATTCTATAAATTATCACCATTCACAAGCCCATCAATATCAATAGATATTGGGGAAAAGGACTCAAAAATTTGAATTGCGTTTTGGTTATTGTACAAAATTAATTATTCAGACCAAGAATACATTTGCTAAGAAAACAAAATATGGCTTTAAAAAGAATAGCTTGACAGGAAGGAGGAGAAAGCAGTCACATCTGTCCAACTTGGGAAAAGGCTTTTCAGTTTCTTCGTGTCATCAAGAAGATACTGGTCAAGCACCGCAACATCAACCCTCAATGGTTGAGAACTGCTAGCCTATTGAGTAAACAACGAATATAAGTAAATTGTGTTTCAGAAAATCTCAAACATAGGTATCACCATATTCAACCTAAAATGTGATGGGCTCAAGCCAGTACAAAGTAGTGCAGCGAGCATGCACCACAGAAGGAAAGAGGAAGGCGCAGTGAACCCATCACAATACCCAAGTCAGCTAACTAAGCATCATCAGTGAGCAAAAACTCCTCTTTCTCATATGTACCACAGTGATGAGGATTAATTTAAATACTATGAAATGAATGGAACGGATCAAGGACCCTACCTCCAACCAGAAAGTCCAATTCTCATGGCTCCCTCCACTAAGTCTACAAATATAAGATGGTGGGCCACCACTCATGGTTTCAGGAGCTGCAAAAAAAAATCACAAGGTCATGACTGTACTTGACAGAACACAGAGGGAAAAGTAGATAAGAATCATCACATTTCACCTGGAAGCCTATTATCTGCAAAGGACCAATTTGACAACGGACCAGTAATGTTGAGGACTGTAACCCAAATCTCCTCCAATGAGCTGCAACAGTCAGAAAAAGGAAATTCCATAAGAAAAATCGAACTCTTTCATAGGAACAAAAACATATGGAAATAAAGAAGGTTAAAAGTTGCGTCCATCATCACCCTAGGTAGAGTTCGAGATGCACTTTACGAAGCCCAGTTTCAGAAATTGAAACTGGTTCACGAAGAGACAAGTGAGGCATGTCTCTGTAATGCTTTGAAATATCATCAGCTTGCACAGGGAACTTTAAGCTTCCAGAGAACAAAAAAGATACAGGGAATATTGCCTGAGAAGATGGGGAGCAAAATCATTAAGCATTTCAAGAAAATCATAAACTAAAGTTACTACTATGGCATTTCTACTCTGAAAGCATCACCACTTATACAATTTGTAGGCACCTGCAATGACAAAGTGCTCCTATAAACATGTAGATTGTTTGAAAAGGTGGTTACTACTATGTTACTTCTCAAAATTACCGCTTCTAGGCACATAACCAACCATATGCTTTTTAAAACAATGGCTCAGCATGCTATCCATGGTTTACTGAAACATAGTTTATCTCCAAAATATTTTTAAGCCATCTCAAAAGTGTGCATAGAACAGTTATTACAACTGTCTGTGCACCTAAGAATTTTCCAAGAGTAATCACTTGAACAAACCCCTTTACAAGGAATCAAAATATAGCTTCACTGTTTATTTACACAAGCTGGAGTCTGATGCAACTACATTCTTAAACTACCATTAAGTTGAACTATAAACAAGTGCTGGACCTGGATTAAACCAAAGACACACCCAAAAAAAATACTGTAAGGATGTTAATCTCACCCACGCCATGTGTCAGGTATGACTTGTCAACAGGCATATAATAAAATCCAAGATTAGTCTAGGTCAGAACATAAAACTACCATATGGTAGCATGAGAAAGCACACAATTTGGGCTAAGGGTTGGGCAGCAAGAAAATCTTGGCCCAATTTTCCCTAGGAAAACTCAAGGTCTTAATGGAGTAAGTTTTCTATAATAAAGAGCATGGATTAACCCAAAGATTTATCTATGACCTCCTTGTAGAGAAACTAGAACATTTGATGTGAGTCCATAATTATACAGAAAGGATGTAGCAAGAGGGCTAGCCCACTCCAATGAAAGAATCAATAAGTCACTAACGTTTTTAATGGTGATAGGCTGGTCGTGATGACTTGCAGGACATCCCATTGCTTCAGAAATGCCAAATGGGAGGAATAAAAGCTCTCCAATCTGAGTGGCTCAGATTTTGGGATGAGCTCTTAGCTTCTGCACTAAGAAACAACATATATGGGCCTTCTGTAAGGCCTTATGGCAAGTCATAGCTCCAGAAAGCTGTCTAAATTGTTACCAGACTTGTGGTTGGAAAGCTCATCACTCAGACTAGAAATGCAATCCAAATTTAGTTACTCAGGTAAGTCAATTTGGTGACTTGCTGTAATTCACATCTTTTCAAACAAGTAGTGAAAAATAGATACAGAAGATATGTTAAATTTAAGCATCTAGACGGCAAAAGGATACATTGAGCCACTCAGAATAATTACCAGGTTCATCATGTGCATTTTTTGGTGACGACCATGCCAAATATTTTTGAAACCATTTTAACTAAAAATAAATTAATAAAACTCAAGAAAAAGTTTGCACCATATACAAATGTATCTATTCTATTAGAGAATAATGAACTTACTGGATCTCCAAATTGCATTCTAGTTATTGCATTTTCAAAGAAAAGAAATGGTGAAAGCAAGGCCCAGGTTTAAAAGAAGGCAATAAAATCAATCAACTTGTGTGATGCTCTAGTTAAGAACAAAAGACAACATCTTTTTTCATGTTATAAGTGATTAGTACGAGCGCAAGATGAAAATAACATTGGCAAAATTTTGGTAGTAATAACCATAGTGAAGGACAAGAACTCTAGTTAAGGGGTGGCAACATGCACTAAACCATAGAAAACATAGCAATGCACCTAAAACATAGCCCTTGGTTGAGAGATGGTTAAAAAGTTATGATTTTGCAGCCACCCACAAGGTGAGGGTTGACCAGTAAAATTGTGAAACTGAAGGTTTTCTGGAACTCTATGAAGGTAACAATGATGCATGCCTCGGATAGACATGTGCCTTTGATAGCTGAATGTGTCCTCCATTGACAAGAAGTAGATTTGAAGAGAAAAGACAACCTTGAAACCCATAAAATAGTGGGATCATCCTAGGGATTCCTGAATTCAAATTAACACAAGATTGCAGTTTCAATTTGTCAATGGTGAAAACAAGGTTTCCCTCACATTTTAAGAACAATAAAAAATCAGATGCCTGAGCATCTAGAAGATAGGAACAGAAGGTAAATGCTGGAAGCTGGATGTGTTCTCACGAAGATATACATGGAAAATTACCACAGATATCACTCTTAATAAGCAAATTGACAGAAATCGAGAATTTACTTACCACCCAAGAGCTAGTGTCAGAATGATAACCCTCTTCGAAAGACATTCCTGAACTAATATGTAACATTTTTGCAGCTTCAGGTGCATATTTGAAAAGAAAAGCCAATGAATTTGCATCAACTACAGAAAATTCATAGCTTGAGTCCACAATTTTATTTGCTTCTGTTAAACCCAGAAAAGAAAATGGTTAAGAAATATATAGCAAGGCAGAACCATCAATGCTAAGATTCATGAAGAACTCAAGCATTATAGGACCAAAACTAGTTCACAAAATCAAACAATTTAGCAATTGAATTGTTGGATATCACTGTAATACCATATGATAAATTTTCTAGAAAAAAATTGCATCTTAAAATTAAGGAAAAATATACTCTTCTAAAATTTTTTTCTTTGTTTATTGTATTTAAAGTAACAATATGATACCATGAGCAATATATGTTTAACTGGTAAAGATGCAATAACTTTCATACAATCCTGAATACTTAAAAAACTTTTCCAGGGTATGCAATGTTGCCAAAGAGGAGGAGGAAGAAGAAGAAAATGGCTGCAATATCATCAGCCTGGATACTTTTAATATTCCTGCATATTTGAAGTGAGAAATAGGAAACAAGCTTTTGGTATCACACAAATAATGAACATATGATGTTTAAAAAAAGAAGTTTGTAATAATAAATATAACAAAACTTTCCAAACAAAGACAATATGCATATTAGCTGTAGGAAGACCAAATCATTATATGGCCTATCAAATGATTTCAAAACATGGTAAGTACATTATAAACTTCTACTATAATGAGAATATTGAAGCATGTATACTTGACTCTGGAAGTGAAGAAATGAGCTTAATTCCTTATCTCAAACTAATTTTAGTTGACATTGAGTAGCACTGTGATTCAACATTAAATGGCACCACGAAAACTAAAAGATTCAAGTTAATTTATGAAGAATCTAGAAATTAGAATAACAGAAATGAACATAAAAGACTAAAATTGCAGGGTCCAAGACCATAAAATATTAAATGCATTTGCAAAGCTCTTCGATGTACTAAAACACCAAGGAAAAGTATACTAACCAAGACTACAAAAGCATAGGACCTGCCAAAATAATTTTTTCTTTTTTAATATAGCATACCTGAAGTTACAAATGTGTGCTGAAAAACAACCCTTTTTGGTGCATCAGTACTGTATGGAAAGAACTGTGATGACAGAGCTAAAGCAATCACAGTAACTTGCATCAAGCACATCAATATGGATGACCTGGCTAACCAATGACCAACAACAGGTATTAATGGACCAACACACCACCCCGTCACAAGTCCAATCACTGCAGCAACAATAACATCTGGCACGAAATATCCTGCAAAGAGATCATTTGTATGATTCATCTAAGATTGTGACTTCTTGTTATTTTATTTTATTTGCAACCGGCAGCTAGCACTAATTGCTGATGGGCACAAAATCACCTAGATAGATAAGATAAGGTTTATTCACTATAATTATGGCAATGTTTGGCAATCACCAAATTATAACAGGACTCCAATTGAGCTGAATTATATAAATAACGTTAGCATAAAGAATGAGAAGGATCCCATTGATACACGATGCTCAGGGTAGCAATAACAAATGTCTACATTTTGGTCCAGCATGCACAACTCTTTCCTGTAAAATAGCTCTGAGCTTGTAAATAAAAGTGACGCTGTAAGAAGAAAGTTGATGTTTCCCAGCACTTATAAACTCCAACTTTTACCTTATCAACCAAGTAACTTTAACAATGCTTTTCCTCAGTAACAAAGTCATTATAAGGAGAGTAGCAGACTTTCTATTTAAGCTGGCAATGGAGCCATTGACATATACTGGGGTTGCAGAGTAGTATAATGACTACAACAATATAATGAGTACAACGGTCAAATGAAAATATCACCTAATTCATAGTCTCAATTTTATATGTGCCAAATTATTCTGCAGATGTCACAGATGTGTGATATAACAACCACTTTGTAACAACCAAAAAAAAAAAAAAGTTTCACTTGAAGGGGGGCATTGAAAACTAACCATAAGGCTGTGGAAGAGATCCCATCATACCCGTCTTCTCAACCAAGAACTGGATTAGAAACCCACCATAATAGACACCATATCCGAGGCACGGAATTAGTGGGACCACAAACCCAGCTAAAGACCTGTAAACTTTTGTCGTTAGCATATAAAACTGAGAAATCAAACAAGTACATACACTTTTATTTCTAAAAAGGGGACTGGATGTTCATTATAGCAAAGCAACAAGACTTGAAGAATTGCTGGCTGTAAGCTTAATCCTCAAAGAAGTGTTCAAATTAAAAGATTTGCATTCATGAATTAGTGAGCATCAAAAAGTAGTTGAGAGCATGCTTGCAAGCTACTGCGTTTTGAATCTTTTGATATTCCTCATATATAGAGATCTATCAGCTTAGGCCATAGAGAGACCCGCTAATGAGAGGATCTTGAAGTGTGCTAGAAAATTCAAGAAGGAAGAGCAGAATAGTAGCTTGGCTAAGCACAGAAATGGTGTCTTTGTATCTTCCATTATGTCCCAAGTATATGCTGTAAACTGGCTAAGCATAGTACAGAAGCTAATCATGTGAAAATATGTTAGTATTAGACAGCAAACTATCATAAAGATATAAGGCCAACATGCATCATCGTATAAATTGAACAGAACATATATACTACTGAGAAACGTCAACTTAGGATCAGACAGTATGGAAAGAAAGTATCTAGAATAGTTGGTATAGTAATTGCTGATATCCAGCTATCAACAAGCACAACCAGGCTAAAAGCAAGCTGCTTCTACATTTCTTAATACAGTCTGACAGTAAAAGTGGATGTAGATCATTGTTCCATGAAAAAGAAATCAACAAGAACACCATATGTTTGCCTAACCTGATAGAAGAAATTTGTTGTTCTGGTAGGTTAAAAAAGAGGAAATGGAACTTAACATCTAGTAAAATTAGTAATCATAACATGCTAGCTCCAACTAAAGAAAGAAAACTGGAAAGAATTCATGACTTTAAGCATGATGTGCAAAATTCTGCATTATTAAATGCAAGGAGAACACACTAGCTATAGGGCTCTATTTATTGACTAAAACCCTAATTGGAAATTTTTGCCGAAAAAAAATTTCCTTTCTTTTCTCAGTGCCAGAACCATTTCAAAATGCTCATGATTCTACATGACATATTTACTCTGATTATTTTTATATGAAATTAGCAGTGAAAATTAAAAGGCTGCTTAAATATTGCAGGCTCTCCACCAGATTTACAGAGAAAAGCTGAATTCTCAGACAAACAAGATGAATGCTTGAGCAATGTCATTGTCCAGAAGCCAGAATTAGCATGGAACAGTGGACATACTTGAGTGATTGATGACCATAGTGCTTGCTCACTAGATAAAAGGAGAACCATGCAAGAACCATAGATGTCGATATCATGTATGTCAAGAATCCTCCACCCAACCCAGCTAGTAGATAAGCCTGCTCATAAATAAATGTATCAGGATTATATTTTCCAAAAGTGGAAAGAGAAAATAGCAAATTAAAACTGAGCTTGGAGATCATTGCAATAATCAATATCACATGCCAAATTAAATAAACAATAAACCAGCCTTAGGAAAACACAAACTACATACAGGAATAACAGAGCTATATATAGCTAGAAGAAGGCCTGAGCTACTCAAGAGTTTGCTTACACCAACAAAATTAATTAATTAATTACAGAACGGTTTACCACTTACCAAAACCCTCTTTTAAAAGTGTCTTATAGGTTTGCTAATAGTAATGAGGTATTAATGATAGCAGGACTGTTGTCTTGAATTCATAATACCAGGAAAAGAAGAAGTCATAAAGATCCTCTTTTTCTTTTTTTGCTCTTTTTCTTTTTTGTACATAAGATTTCCTTCAAGAAACATGAATTTACATGGAAACTATCTAAGGAGCAACAGTGAAGCAGAGGCATGATATTCTCTCTTTCCTTCATATCTCATCTCATATGATAAAACATTTTCTATGAAAAGCCAGCACTTACAGGAAAAGTTCACCTATTTTGTTGTAAAGCTCACACACATGATACACCTTCCACCTGATCATAACAGTCATACTTGTATGAGATAAAGATTTTTCTCTAAGCTAGCTCATTCTCTCTAGCCTGACAAGCAGCCCTTTATCCTACAAGTGCAATAGAAGACAGGGCCCCTACCATCTGAGAGGTTGGACATGCATCTATGCACAGCTATCCATTGTAGGGTTCTTAATTGTTAAAAGCTATATTGCTTACAAATTGTTTGGAGTTTTTTTTTCTTTTTTTTTGAGCGTTCAAATTTTGAAACTATGTCAAGTACCATGGAAAACCTAATTGAGTCCCATGTGCATCACTGCATTGTTATTGACAGCAGGGTGCTTAACTGTGATACATCCTTGTACGTCCCTTCTGATGTCAAGAAGCATGGAGAAGAATCTCTACAATTAAAAGAGAATTAGTTTCCTTAAGGGAAAGAATAATTTCTTGTCTTTCCTGAAGGACTTGCACATCTTACACTTCAATCATTAAAACCCAACATAAAGCCACTTCAATATGCTTCAACTACACAAAATCTCTCTATAGATAGATAGTTAGAGAGAGAGAGAGATGGCCAACACACTTAACATTAAATTTTTGGTGAAGTTATTCAGATTAAAGAACCAAATAATGAGCCATCCAAAATGGTGGTCTATAATTAATTATGATATCCACTACTCAAATGTTTAGAAACCCAAAGGTGAACCATTTTTGAAGCCTCTAAAGTATGCTTCAAATGGTTGCAAAATTGGATGACTTTAATAGCATGGTACGATGTTTTGTATGATCTAAGCATCAAAACATTTTGAATTCTGATCACCACATGTTTTACAATGCATAGATCACAACTAGCGGTGTGGTTTTCAATTTAGATACCCTATCTAGTACTTTAGAATAACATCACAATTTGTAGTGTTTACTGTTGATTTTGCAACAACTTGATGCATTGGTAAGTGATCATTAAAACATACAATTTTTGGTTTCTAGGAATATTATATTGTTTAGATCAGATTTAGCAATGTGGATCTCCAATCAAATAGCTCATCATTAATTTTCTAATCAATATAATCTTTTGCCAAAAAAATCTAACATTTAGTGCTTAGATACTAACCACTTGCAGCCTTACTTTTCCATATACAGTTTCCCATGAGACACACTAACATAGTTTAACGAATAATATGTGTTTGTCAATCAAAAGCATGCACAATTTGGAGAGATAAGAATACAGCTTCAAAAGCCTCACCCTTTTAAATAGTATATACATGTATATGCATAAATATACATACATGAAGACATAGACATACATTTAGGCATTTCAAATTAAGAATCCATACCATTGATCATGATCAAGAACATCTAGACTGCCTAGAAATCAAATATCATAAAGTTTTTGAGGTTGTTCACCTATCACCAACCCCCAAAAATAAATAGTTTTAATGGCTCAGCAAAATGTTTTGATATGATCTTTAGTTCAGAAGCACCCAAACCAATGAATTTTGTTCATAAATGTTCTAAGATATGTACACCACCATTATGGCATGAATCCAGAATATACATTATCACCCATTTTAATATAGTATCATAGTCTATTAGTACTATCTATTTTGAAGTCCATTTGATGCATCAGTAAATGATATCATAAACACGATTTTTTTTTTTGCCTTTTGAGGTAATATAGATACAATAGGTCAAGATCGACGGTGTTTTAATGATCATCTTAAAATGCCTAGAGCAGACTAGGAATTGGTAAAATTGAAGCATCAATCCTACTGGAAGGAAAGTGGCCAACAATATTTAGGGATAAAAGACAGGCTAGATGCTAAATTTTTGATAGAAGGTTCAGCAATTCAAAACCAATAATTGGTCATCCAATAGGACATCCACACTATTGATCATGATCTGCAGTCTGCACCAATAAAAATGCCTACAGACTGAAAAAAAAAAGGACATACATTTTGGTGGTCTCTAACATCAAGTGGGTGCAAAAATGGACAGCTTTCATGATAATAGTATTTTGCTATGACCTAAGAAACAAAACCTATTAAATTATGAACTTTGTGCTTTTAGATGCATAAATCAATGGCGTAGATTTTCAAGTGATATGGCCAATCACTTATTTCAGCACACTAGCATGGACCATCCCTTTTTGCACTAACTTCCAGAAACCTTAAGTGGTGCCCATCATGATTAACTTTACGCATTTTCTATTTACATACATAAGTTAGAAACCCTCAACACATATTTTTTGTTAAAATCATGATCAACAGTGCAGATCTCCAATATGGATAGCTCATCATTTATCTATCTACGTGCATGTGTAGGCGTGCCCATGCAGTTCAGCTTACCCACTAGTTACTTAACTACCCCAGTCCAGAAGTTCTCTACGGAAAAAATTCAGCTCTTAAAATTACAAAATAACATGACAATTATATACTTTTGCATCTTGGACAAAATATTTAAAGATGCAATACTTAGACACACTGTACATGCATGCTGCAGCAATCATAAACCAGAATGGCTCTATCAATGTTTGACAAAACTATGCTGTCTGACCCGATACTACTGTTCTTGAAGTTATCGATCATGATAGTTTATTCTGCCATGAGCATTTATGAAAAATATATGGACCTTACATTAACCAACTTTGTCAACATTACTGTAATTAAGAAAGAAATTGCCTATGAGACCATGATGGACTGACTTGATGGAAAAGAAACCAAACACATCAGATCTACTTACGATAGTTGCAACAACATAGAGTCCAAAAGCTCCCCAAAAGCGTGCTTCATCACATAATTCCTATAATATTTATAATTGACAAATCAATCAGAACTACAAAGATTACTAATCATGAATTTCTTTAGCTATGACATTTAAAGATAAAAAGACAACAAAATTGACAAAAGTCATAATCATACAAGGAAGGAGGTAGATAGCATGCAATATGGCACATAGTTAAAATATCTGAAAACATATGGAGTATAAAGTTTTGCTGAACACAGAATATCAGTGCAAAGTGTAATCCAACAATTGGTTTCTAAATCCTCGATCTTCTTATAAACCAAAATTCCTCCATAACAACAGCAAGGTTGGGGGGAGGGGGTACATGTACCTTTGTGAATGTATATGTCTTTCTTTATGCTGTTTAGTGAGAAAAAAATGTAGAAAAGATTATCTTGATAACTCCACTATTGCAATAATGCAATACAATAGCGATATTTATTGTATCATTCAAGCTAGCCAAGGACTTACCTCATTATTGTTGTTACAGGATTGGAGATTAAGCTCAGTTAAATCCAAAAAATTATTTAACATTACTCAGTTAGATGGCATTCGATCAGTAATTGTGACAATATTAATCATTCATCCATATTAAGGATTGAAGCAAGGTTTCAAGTTTTGACCTGTGACAGTCCATCCCGGAATGGTATCAGTGATATCTATAAATTACATTTTTTAAAAAATCTTTTTTAGCTAAAAGATCATCAATTTTTTATTTCATCATGGCTCAACAATTTTTTTATTTTTTCAACATGACAGTTGCTCGCCAGTAGGCCACTAGCACCAGCACATGAATCCTTGATCTCCATTTAATTCACTATTTAAATATTACTCTAAAATCAGGTTTTATTATTATTTTAAATATTTCATCATATCGAATTTTAGAATAACATTAGAGTCTATCCTCCAATACTGAAACAGAAGCAAAGACTACTTACAAATAATTGACCAATGCAGCAAATTAATTCATGTAGCCTTTACAGTTTACAATCTCACAGCATAACATGAGTATGGATTAAAGACTGATAGCATGTAATAGTAATATATCTTGCATATAGAATGTTTTTGACTTATCAAAAACCCTGGAGTTCAACTGACCAACCAAGAAGACTAAAGAACAGAAGAGGATGATTGCGTGAAATAATATATTTAGTATAACATGATTCAAATATTTGATTAGATGCAACAGATGGTAGTGCATTGATGTAAGCCAGCTTAAAATAAGTCAGCTTGATCAATCAAATCACTCCCCAGAACATTAAGTTGAAACTTTGAACTAGTCAAAGGCTGAAGACACGTGCAATTGATGCCTAAACCTATAAGAATACAAGAATAGACAAACCCAAAAAGGCACGAATTGTTGATAGGAAACTTGAAACATTTCAAACAATACCAAGATACATTACAGCATGATATTAGCTTTTCCAAGTAAGGAATAAAAGATACATCTTTTGACACTTGGAGACGTGTTGTATCTTGAGAAACTGGGAAGAATCCCCAAATAGTCCTTGGAAGCAATAAACCCATAAGCGAGCTTGGAACAAACATCAAGAATGCCAAAAATGGGTGAGCAAACCTGCATTTATCCAAGATATCATTATCAGCCCCACAAAATGAACAGCGTGAAAGCAAAGTTTGAAATTAATAATTTGAATGCCCAGATAAATAGAATAACAAGGACACATGAATGGCCACCAGTAGAAAAAGGAAAAGAACCAAGTAGTGGTTTTAAAGAAGATGAATAAAATCTTAAATGTGTTAAAGTTTTAAAAATAAAAAAAAGCATTTTCCTTTCTTCTAACAAAACCATTTTTAAAAACATTTTTATTATTTTCTTACACTGGTTGAAATCCTTTTAAATGAACAAATTATGAAAAAAATTCATGGTAAATGTTCATGAAAGACCTCAAGTAGAATGAAAGTGCACTACAAGTAGAATACCTTCATAGATGTCATGGCTGTAATAGAATGTAAGATGTATTCCATGTGGTAAAAACTAATAAAGTAGAAAAACTAACAGCAGCATAAATGGAAGTTTACAAGGTTATGCAGAAGAAACTTCTTAGGTTTGAAGCAAAAAGCTAAGAACAAAACAAGCAGAAGGAAAGGACAATATTGCTGTCAAATATAGCAAAAAATAAAAAATTGTTAGAAGAAATCAACAAAATGCATGCTTGCACAAGAAGACCCTTCAAAGAACCTAGGAGAAAAGGAGGATTCATAACGTAGATACAAATAATCAAGGCTCACTGGTTACAATTTTGCTTTTGTACTTTACCATTTTTGTGGTCAGTCTTTTATTTTCTTTTGTGAGATGAATTTATGCTTTCCAATAATTAAAAGAAATAATTTTCAACAGAAACATCACTAATAAGTAATAATTCAACTACAAGAACATAAATTTAACCAAGTTTCTATGAAAGTCTTCATAAGCATGTGCGGTGGGGGGGAGGATAGGTGCCAACAACTGACTTTTCCAATGAAAATCTTGCCCAACCATGTCTACAAGTCTATTGAGTCGTTATTTTTCACCTTCAACAAGTGGCATATCTCAGCACCTTGTTCATGTAGGAACATCAAGTAATGTTATATGATCATCCTATAATGGCTTCACTTTGATATTTTCATTTTCCAACCATGAAGTATCCTAAAAATGGGTTGGAAAGAATTTAAGATGTTTGGAATATTAGCCTCAGCAACTTTTTCTTTTCTCTTGAACATCATCCTCCACACCTTTCATCTGCACAAGGACATTCCATCTACTTATTGGCATGTTGTGAACTTCCAGCATATACAGATAATGTTCCAAGATAAGCCCTCAGTAGTTAGTCTTAGAAGTATTTAGTACCATATGTCCTCATAGCCATAAGTGAAGAAGAAAAGGTTTGAGAATCTTAATAGAAAAAGAAGGCAAAAATGAAATTTAATAAAAAAAAAATCTAGAGACAACCTAGCCATTACACCTACAGCAAATGTTTGTCAGCACAGTAAAGCTCCAAAGCAAGAGTATGTATCTGCCACCTTGGATGACCAAGTCAACTAGCAAGAAGCCTTGTTTGATATTGCTTTTGGAGCAATTAGAAGTGCTTTTTGAAGGACCAGAAGCTATTTTGGGAGGCACTGATGTATTTGGTAAAATTTTTAAAATAGCTTCTTAGTTTCTCCAAAAACTGAAAAAAGTCTACTTGGGAAAGCTCCAATTTGGAGATTTTCCCCAAATTAGCGCTTTTCTCCAAAAGCTCTGCTTAACATGCATCAGAAAGCTGTTTTCATTAGACTTAAAAGATCACATATTCGAATCAAAAGAGCAACAATATTTAATATAATAATATAATAATACAATATGACTATAATAAAATAATATATTATATTGAAATATTATTATAATACTATTTCAATATATTATAAATAAAATATAATTATTATAGTTGTATGAAAATATATTATAATTATAATATATTATGTAGTGTGAAATAAGATAATATAATAATATTATAAAGACTACAATATAGTATGGAATATATTATATTGCTATAACAATATATCACAATATTATGATATTATTAGACAATAATGATCATAATTTTAATGATATATTATACTATAATTATTAAATAATATTAAAATAATATATTATTATAATTTTAAATTATAATCATTATTATATTTTCTTATACTATATCATAATACTATAATATAATATATTTTAATATTATTATAATATGATATTATTATATTATAATATTATTAGAATAATTTATAGTAATGATTTTTAATAGGTTGAATAGTTGAAAGTATTATGCAACTTTTATCATGTTTATTCTAAAAGCACTCTCTTAATTTAGTTGCCAACAGATGTAAAGTCTCATAGTATTATAGCACTTTAACAATGTAGTTAGCAGATAACAAATAGCTTTTTTTTTTTTCCAAAAGCTCTACTTTTAAAAGCTCTACGGCCAACAACTATCCTATTTGGGGTAATTATTAGTGCCAACTGTTGGAAAATAGCTACCTCGAGCAATTAATGGCAAACTACTACCATTGGCCCCTCTTACAAACTATCCCAAACAAAGCCTTATCCTCTTGCAAGCAAGCAACATTAAATTCTCCTTCCAATCGTTGTATTTATTTTTTCCATTAATTTTTCTGTTAATAACACCCATGTTCCAAGTTGCTAAACATATTTTATTTTCTTTTATGTTCTTTCTATTTTCTTTGACTAACTTTTTTAACAAAGGTTTTAGAACCCTTACTTTCCACCCCACACCCAGGTGCCAATGTAACAAATCACTTCAACAGACCGTCCTAACTTCCCTTTCAAAACTTTCTACTATACCTAGAGTCCTATGTAACATATTGCAAGTAGGAGATGTCTAAACAATTTTCTCTATTGGATTTATGTTTATAAGGTGTGACTATAGTTTTTCACTAGCCGTAAACCTGCAGCAACCATCCTCCTTTATCTAGGCTCGAGACTAACCATGTACAAAACTTCATACCATAGGCAGGATTTTCTCTCAAAACTTCTTTAAATTGTCCCTCATCCTCGCATTGAACAGAATCCTCAAAATGTTCAGCATAATTGAATGTGAAATGATCGTTGAATGTCAGCTCGTGTTTGATATAAGAAAGCCTACAAAAAAAGACCTATTAGGTTCAGAAAATGACTGTGATCAATGGTTTGCACTTTGCAGGAATTTAGTTTTAAGACTTGGTTTTCAACAAAACTGAACTAGAAAGGTAATGTTTTCGAATAGAAAAGGTAATAAATGGCTAAAACCTAACCAAGGGTTTAGGGTTATAGGATTTAAATGGGACTTTTAAGAGTTTATGCAATTGAACAAGTGAAATCAAATGCTTGCTGAAATTTCCTGGGAAAAAAAAAAAATCTGATATGTATATGACATGAAAGACCTATACGAAACAAAAGTAGTGATTTTTTAATAAAAACTAATTAGAAGATAGGTACATAATGGGTAGATAAAAGAAGGAAAAAAGGCTAAAGGAAAGAGGAAGGATGCTATGAGGCTCACTTCAGAATCACGCATAGGGTTTGAAGAATCCACAACTCTGTTGTGGAATCACAACACAAGTGAAAAAGCCAGACCCAACATTCTTTCATTCATATACCACAAAAAGTTCCAACTACATGACTCCAGTATTTCAAGAAACAAACAACCCTAAAAAGATTCTTATATGTGGTTACTGTTCATGCTTACTGTAGTGTGAATAGTGCTGCTGTGTAAAGTGCCAGCACAATAACTTGGCCGCCGATAAAAACTAATCAGAAATAAGAGAATATACAAAAACTTGATAACAAAAATTACATCTAATAAAATCCTAAGACCTCTTGACTCCTGATACATCATGACATGATATCCGATCACCATCAATGTTTCATGATCATTGATTTTGCTTTTATTTACTTGCAACCCCCATATCCAAATAATGCCTAAGTTTTGCCTTTTTATTCTAAGCGCATATGATTATTCTCAGTCTGTTAATAACTTAATATCAAGCCTTATGATATAATAAGCAAATTCAAAAAACCTCACCGTGAAAGTCAGTTAGGTACAAATAAACTCAGCTTTATTGACTCCAAAACATGTATTGCAGACCAGGGACACTAACATCCTTTTCACAACATGATTAATCTGTATTCTGTAGCATTCTCTATGATCTCAAATTCCAATAGCTCTGATGAATAAGTTACAGTAGCATCAAGATTTTTGATAAAGCACTATGCAACTATGCTTCTGGTTGATGAGAAACTTAGGTCTTACTACTAGCTTTATATATCAGATGAGTCTGCAACCCGATCCAGAACAGAACACCTCTTAAGAAGAGACATAAGAACAAAAGCTATGTGAAGGGCTGAGTTTACAGGCTAGTTGAAGATGCCACAGTCGCAATAGAATGACAACGTATTGCCATCAGTACAAAATTTGTACTACAAATAGCACATATTATCATGCTACCAGAATCTTTGTGCCACCATTGGTGATGTCAGCAAATATGATGCTATCAGGATTTTGAAAGAGCAAACGATTCACAGAGAAAAGAATAATTATTAGAATACTTGACTAAAAGTGTTAAGTTAGAGATCCTTGGACAAACACATGAAAATTCCCATGATGGTCACAAGTCTTTTCCCCTCTCATACATGCAATCATCCTGCAAGTCTTTGTATTGACAACATTCGTTCTTTTCAGATCAGCCAATCATGTTAATATCTTTTAATTTCAACTGAATGACCAAATTCTGCATGTTTGATTCCCTCCAGCAGAATAACCAACATTGCAGTTCAACCAGTAGTATAACATACAAGATCAAAAAAGATTGATATGTAATATGTTCAGACCAACTGCATAAATTGATAATAGCTAGTAGAGTATGCAAAAATTTTGAAAGCAGTAGTATATGTAGAATGACAATTAAGAAAAGATAAATCTCTACCAACTCATCGCATGGCTTGAGAAAAGTAATCTTAGTACTGCAAATACAACTGGAACAACTATTGCAAGAACACCACCAATAGCATGAAACAACATTCCTGCACCCAAAAAGGAAAAGACATTATTGTATATCCACTTAAACCTAGACCCATCAGTGCCCAAACAGACCTGGCACGCATAAACTCTTAAATCAAAATATGATACAGTGGACATCAAACCATGATATGAAAAACCTTGAAATCAAAGTCTGCCATACCAAACCATACCGACCGTATCATACTGTACCACTAAGGTACAGGTATGATAATAAGTTTCAATTCAATATAACCAAACTAGTTCAAACCAACCAACACCGCCTAGTACCGAATGGTTAAAAGTGAAAAAAGAATGGTACTCAATCTCGGTTCAGGTGCATATCGTACAGTACCGTACCGAACCGGTAATATACCGACATGAGTCGCAGTACCAGTTTTGTGGACCTTACTTGATTACACTAGAGAGAAAAACCATTAGAGAGAGTTGATCATTCAAAAAACAAGATAACCAAAATCCATGATTTCAAATAAACTCATTATTTTTTTAAAAAAATGACTTGTGATGCTGAAATATTTTCCTAACAAGAAAAAAAATTGCTCAAATAAAAATTTTAAAAAATAAAGCAAATAAACAATAATTCAGGAAGTATGGTAGACTGATGTGTGGGTGACATTTATATATTTTCCGCTTTATCCTGCTGCCAATGGCGTGTATCTAATTTTCTAAATGATGTTCATAGAAAGATGGCATTCAAACTTGCAGCAATCATAAATTATTACTACAAATTGATGGAAACAGTAATAGAAGAAAACATAAAAGAATCTTCCAGTTAATCTTATTGCCAATGCCTTTGAATAACACATAAACTGAAATTTTGGTATTCTACAGCACAATATGCAAAGAAATGATAATATTAACTTGAAAGTACTTGTACATCGAAATTAACTAGATAAAATTAGAAATTAAAATATTATAAATGACCAAACTGTAGTTGAACTGGTAAATCATATAGCATGCAAAAACACATTTCTCTAGAGAAGGAATAAATCAAGTTGCACCTACATGTTATAATGACAAGTCCTTCCAAAAGAAGACCTTTTTTCTGGTTTATGACTTTTCTTACAGATCTAGTGGAAGTTCTCTAGTCTTCCTGGCATATCAGGAGAACTAAAACTTTGGCAAAATTAAAGATAAACAGTAAGTAGGATGTCGAAGTTTAAAGAAGACTGCTACCATTTATTTTGAGAAAACTAAGAAGCAGAGATAAAATCATAGAAGTTATATGGGTCAAGTCATCTGTGCAAAATACGAAATTGCCCTTTGAGGAGAATTTAATTTGAGCAAAATTTATCTCCTCACTATAACATGTCAAAACATTGACCACATGGTGAGTCAATAGCCTTTATAAGAAAGACGTGAAGTTATTAACATTAACATTAAATTTGGCGCACCATATCATACTGTTGTGCCTGATTAACTTAAGGGGACAAGAAGATCAATCATGTGAGATGTTTTTCAAAAACGAACTTTTGAAATTAAGAAGGAAAAAAAAGATTTCAGGATAAAAAAAGACTTCAAGAGAAACAAAGTTTGCAAGGCCCTCAGACAACAGAAACAGGATAAAAAAAGACTTCAGCAGAAACACATATGCATGTATTTTTAATTAATGGAGGTTATGTACAAGATTAAGTGAACTTTTTACTGCAGCAGAAATAACCTACCTACACTAGAAATGAGTTTAAAAAATCAATGAAAGAAAAAGAAAAGAACCCTCTATCTCAGCCAAAATTTATCATGCCACAAGATGTGCCAGCTTGCTCGTGGCAAACTGGTCCATGCCGAGTGTCAGCAATGCTGGCCGGTGTCAAGCATTTACGCTGGCACCAACTCCTCAATACTGGCAACAATCATAACACATCCTGATATCCTAACCTAAAAATTGTGATACAGTCAATCCAATTGATCTCCTTCTTTGCTAATTTGCTGTATCAATGAGACACAAACATGACAGTATCAAACAGTGCACAAATTGTTATAAAGTTAGTCTCTATATTAACTAGGGATGGTATAAAAGTATATTAAAGTCAGGAAAATGTTGGAAATTGAAAAACTAGAATGAGAGAAGATGACAGATATCACAATCATATTGGTTGAAAGGTTAGGATTCCTAGTGTCTAAATATAATCAAACCAACCCATATGATGGAAAATAAGTGAAGTTATGATATCCGGTGAGCCTTCAAGTCAATTGAACATAAAACCACCTATCTATATCCCTTATGCAGCCAGTAGACAATGTAAGGAGCACCAAGCATAAGGAGCTAGAGGAATAAAAAATCTGGAAATAAGCTAAGAGACACAGGTCAAATTTCTTGAAAATGCAGACGAAGGGATTAAGTGAGAAAAACTGTATTCTAATGTATAAACATCAAAAGCCCAGAGAATTTATCTTCATGAAATTCATCATAAATGGCATACCTTTTAAGAAGTCAGAGAAGGTTGCAAACCAAGAGTGCATTGAAAAATCTGGAAACCGTAGAAATAATGGCATCAGAAGGAATATGACTAATGGAAGACAGTGAAGTACCATGGATGCCTTTCTGGAATAAAATATCTGAAACACATAAGAAAAAGGAAACAACAAAATCTGTTAGTTACTTTTGTAACTTTATCTAGTTATGTCATCTCTCGCCATGATATTCATGTACAAGCATGAGTTATAGTAGTAATTAATAATGCAGCTGATTGGAGAACAATCTGCGAAAATGCCTCCATCTAGCAAAACAAAATCTCACCATAAACCAAGAGAAATAATCAAAAAAGACAGCCCGATCATTCTTGTCCTCATTTGCTGCAACTTTTAAAGGTCTTTCATTAGGTTTTGAAACCATTGAATAACTTGCAAATGCCTTAATCAAGCCGATCAAATTATCACCACGTGCTTGAATGCTTCCAGGTCTGATGCACAAATATTTTCAAAAGTTGAAAAACCCTACCACAGTACAAATTCCTAGTTGTTCATGAAATAGCAGAATGTAAAACAGTATCTTCAATGCATACAATAGTCTTTCCAATGTATCGTAAGAGGTATGATAGAAATAACCACCAAGGACAAAGATAATGTCCAGTCCGGGAATATTGGCAAAATCTTTAGCGAAAATTCTGTAATCTGTATCGCCAGGAATAATGCCAAATAAATCCTGCATAAGTAGATTTGCTCACTAGATCAACACTATACATGACAGAAACGTATGAACTTAAGAAAGATGCATATGTTGAAATGAAGAAAAAAGTATGTCATATTAAACATATTATCACATGTAATTCACCCTAAACAGTTAAAAAGCATCATTTAGAAAAAATAGATCTGTCCATTGAACTTTTCCACTTAGGTATGACAAATTATAAAAGTCGATATTTCCCTTGGCCAGATGATAGGAATCCATAGAAAACATATCGCCACATGTCACTTGACAGTTAAAAAGCATCACCTAGGGAAGTCTATCTTTCCATTGAACTCTTCCATTTGGGTAATGACAAACTATGAAAGTCAATATTCTCCCAGCCAAATCATTGGACAATCATGCCACAACAGCCACTGCTATGGAAAAAAGCTAGGTTTTTCAGCAGCCACAACATCTTTCATACAGCATGTCATCATAAAAACACATCAAGCGTATGTCATAGCACACAACTGTTTGCATAGTGAAGATGCTGGAAAACAACATACTACATTAATTCCACCAGAAATTGAAATCAAATGATAAGTGAAGGATTATTGAAATATAGATAAATAATTAGTTCCTCTAGGTATTAGAGTTCAAAGCAAGAAAAAAAATGTTCTATATTGCTGCAAGCTTTAGTTGGATGTCTTTGACCTGCTCCAATCATAATATAATCAGGCGGTCCACTTAAACCAAGATACTAGACCTTTCCTTAGTTCAGCATTTATCATCAACAAAAGTAACATTTTATGAACACAATCTGCTAGATGTGTGAAGCGCACAAGGCAAAGAAGAGAGTCAAATTCATAAAACAGAAAACACGCTACAAGATATTAGTGAGGCAAGAAAAATGGGGTGTCACAAGAATCCAAATTGTTGTATCTTTCTAAAGCTCAATTCTTATACACTCAAATGGTTAAACCTATAAAATGCTTTTATCATGCCAGAATGTCTCCAAAGATCTTAAGTATGGTTTTAGATTCTGAACAGCACAAATTATTTGGATTGAAACCACCTACTTCATCCGAACAGCACCAATTCAAAATGGAGCCCCGCAATTTAATTTTACTACAAATGATATAGGAATTCTATACTAATAGCCATGTTAACATGAATGTTTCTTGGATAAATTATTATCTATTAAACAAAACTTGCAACATGTGTTTCAGTATTACAACATAATTAATTTTTTTCTGCATCTAAAACTCACTTGACAAGTGCTAGATTTTAATCCTCGTCAATTTAAAAATTAGTGGATGCATATTGCAAAATGCATAATGTGAATTTCCACAATATATAATTTACTTAATAAATCCAAAGCATAGGAAACAGTATCAAAGCAGTTAGACACCGAGATTATGAGAAGAAGTGGAACCTGTGCTACACTATTTGCCATTGGATACTTTGCAGATTGAGCGTATACATGGGAAGGCCAAGACCCAGGTCCAGATTGACAAACCAAATCTGTTAATTAAAAGGTAAATTAAAGAGGCAAGGACTCCAAAATAAAATATCCACCCATTTTCAAAGAAAGTGATCATTGCAGAACTCATAATGATGTTTACTTGTTTGCCAATGTTCATACTAATTATCACAAATGAAAAAGTACAAATAGAAATAAAATTTTTCATGGCAAATAAGCTGCTGTTCAGGCTCAAAGCATGTACTAAAGACACTGGAAAAGGCAAGTAGAGAGTTAAACATAAGTGTATTCAACTTCAAGAGAACCACATCATTTAAAGGTTGCAATGAATCTTACTGGATAACCAAAAAGAAAAGGAGAGAAGAACAAAATTAGAAGCTTCTACTATAAAAAGTAAGAATTGGTAAAGCATTTGCAGTATGCCGATCATATGCTACACAAACCATGGACAGGTGAATCATCATGCTCCATAGCAAAGAAGAGTAAAAGAAGTAGAATAATAGTCAATTTTTTTTAGTTTCAAACATTAAAATCGGAGAGTTTCTTTTAGCTAGGGGAAAAAAAAGTGCATACTGATTCATCTACATCATCCTGCTCAGAAGCACTAAACTACTCAGAATTAAATAGGCTCTCGTTTCCAACTCTAAGAATCTAACTCAACACAAATCAGCAAGTAGTCACTAACTTATGTTTCATAGATTGGTAATGTGGGGCTGATATTCAAAATAATAGGTATACAAGCCCATACCAGGAGGAACATAACAAACAGACAGGAACTATAACACCCCCCTCGAAACCAATTCATTATTTCATTGAACAAGCCCAAATCAACCAAAAAATAAGCCCCAAATCAACTCTGTAGAGCTCGACATTCAGCTTAAAGTGTTTTTGTTTCCACTCATTTGAGGTAGGAAAAGTAGGTCTGCAGTCGTGTATAGAACAGATCAGAAAGGATTTGTGCCAATTGAACTGCAAATGCCCAATATATTAATGAAGCCAGCCCCAAATCAACTCTGTAGAGCTCGACATTCAGCTTAAAGTTGTTTTTGTTTCCACTCATTTGAGGTAGGAAAAGTAGGTCTGCAGTTGTGTATAGAACAGATCAGAAAGGATTTGTGCCAATTGAGCTGCAAATGCCCAATAAATTAATGAAGCCATTTCCTCATTGTTAGCGAGGTCATAACTCTTTTCTATATTGTTGCAAATTATAATTAAGAATCATGCATATTGAAAAATCATGAGCAAAGTAATTACTGCTAGTTTTATTTCTTGCTATAAAAACACCAGCTTCATTGCCTAGAACATAAATCTGACATCAAAATCAAGGGATTTGAGTTGCACATAAAGATCACGCTAGAACATCTTAAATTCAAAAATAATCTGGGCAAACAATGTTTATTCGGGTTGATTCCAGACATGCCAAGCAGGGGATTATCTGAATTTTTTTTTTTTTTAATTCAAGCTATACATAAAAAATATGGTAGCATGTTCAATGTTAATAATTTGTGCATGCTACCAAACTTTTATGTTAATAGGACTAGTTATGGGAGTGCTCAGTTCAACCCAAACCCATGCCTGAACATGGTGTAAATTCAAAATTTAACTCAAACAGAACGTATCTGTTCAAGTTGTTTTTTATATGTAATACCCATAGCATATAGGAACATTACTAAAGAACCAGGCACTATTTTCAATATACAATGCACAGTTCACACAAATACTTGATTTATGACCATTAATATTTAGTTCTAATTATATAATATCTTGTTTATAAAATGTTTTTAAATAACTAATAGGAAAAAAACTAAGACACTTTTGAACATAGCCTGAATACAATGGTAAATGCATGCAATGAACTTACACTTCAAGAATTGCTAAGAAAATTTTGAAAATTATATAAAAATTAAAAAAAGATGATAAATGAATTACTCGCTAATGAATTACTCGCTATTATCAGTTCTAGTAAGTGGCAGATGAATGATTGCTTGTCATTTCAATGATTTCAGGCTATAGCCATTAACAAGACTAGTTAGGAAAGACTAGATATATTAGGCCATAACATACAAGGCAAATTGGCAAGCGTTGTCACCAGTAGCAGTATAACTCTGATTTTATTTGCCAGGGTAGTGGGTTCAGTAGACTAAAGAAACATATTTTTGGTGGCTACCCCAAAGTGAACAAGTGCAAGAAAAATAATAATGAAACCAACCAAATAATGAAAAATCACGTTAATTCAGCCAAAGAAAAAATGGCCAAGCAAAGGCAAACTTTTATAGGCAATAATGACAGAGGTTAGTTCACAACCATTAAAGGACATGAAGAGAGAACTAAGTGACATTTACACCCAAATTAGAGCAGCTATACAAAATAATCTACAAAGGCATAAGGCATAAGGCATAATCTAGGCCATAAGAGTACCAACACAATGGTGGCTCCAAGGCCACTAGATGTTTTGGCACAAAAAGGCTAAGCTGTGGGCAGTCAATTTATTTGATTCAACAATCAGATCAAGCATAAATTCACTGCATCAGACAAGAAGCCCAAAAAGAGCAAAGAGAACCAAAATATCAAAAATATAGATCTTGTAACTTTTCTTGACCTGAGGTTGAAGCATAATAGGCTAGATGACTACTTGACAGGGGGGAGGGGGGAAGGGGGGTGGGGGGTGGATGGGGGGCAAGATATTGTCCACTCTACAACAAGGTGGTTTATTTCTACCACATCCCTGCATTTCAGGAAGAGAAGAGATATTTCTAGTCCATGATTAATATAAATTAAAGGCCAAGCTCAAGAATTTAAGTAGCAACAAAAAAAACTATGCCCAATCAACCAAGCACACCTTACCGATAAGGTATGGGGTCATTGGTATATAACTATATACATAGGCTAGGAGGTTGAACAACATGAATCACTAGCCCTATTTAACTCAAATTGGTGTGCAATGACATACATTTGATAATAGACTGATGTAAATGAGCCTCATCAACCTCCTCATCCACTAGGCTATAGAGAAACCATCTTTCACAAGTCTATCAATATTCTACAAATATCACAAACCACCAATGCATCCTCTATTTCATGGAAAGGGTGATTAGAGGTCCCAAGGCATATATTAGCATTTTGAAGACTCCCATGTTGCATTTGAGATTGTTCATGAGGTAATACTAATAAGTTCGCATACATCACTTTCAGTATCATAACCTTTTAAAAACATTTGAAAGATTCAAATCATGAAAAAATATTTAAGGGGTGATAGATAGCTTTGATGAGGCTATAGAAATGCTTTTGCTTACAAGTTAACGATGGCTTCAGTGTGCCTACTCCACGCCAAATATTAGGAAAGTTCAGTTTGTGTCCTCTCACAAATTGTTGTATTCAATGGGTTGGGTGCAAGAGGAACTGAAAGACATTCTCACTCATCCATACCAAAGTAAGAAATCACCTCATATACCACCAGCTTGAAAAGTTAGCCTACATGCCCCACATGCAATTGAGGTTGATGTACATCACCCTGTAGCAAGTGTTACTTCGATCCTTGACACAATTTACAGCTGACAAGAGGGATCCTATGATCAACAGTTTCTAGAATCAACAAAAGGAGAATGAGCTAGAACTAGACAAGCCAAGTGATCCCCTTAGAAGTCACCAATTTATTGTAGAGTGCTCCAAGGTTTAGGATGTTGGTAGGTGAACTGTGGAGGACATGGTAGAGCATGGTATATTGTACCAATGCCGCCCTATATTGAGTGTACTAAGCCTTGGTTCACCAAACAGACCCCCTTACCAAGCATACTTATATGGTACTGATATGGGATCTAGTACCAAGATTTCTTACCTTGTGGTAGAGCTAATAACTAATTTAAAGAAAGAACAAGAAGCAGAAGAGGAAGAGCGCAATGATGATAACCAATTTGAAAAAGATCCAAGTATTCGATGGGAGCAAATTATTTCAAGCACTATGGATCATCGTGGTATCAAGCATAGACAAGCAAGGCACTAGAGCTAGTTAGGGTGCCAAGGCCAATTAGGGGACCCAGGTTGGTTAGGCACTATTTGTAGTGTTAAGGCTAGCCAAGGAAAAAATGCCACTTAGATGAGCAATGTGGGCACAAAAAATAAATTAAAAAAGGGTGGATTTAAATGGAGGACCTTAATTGATTCTTTAGAGATTGCAACGAAGTGCCACTATAGGATGATGACAACAAGACTTTAGAGTCTTCAAGTTATGGCCTACCCAAATCATCCAAGAATAACGACTACGGCAATACACCACCTCTGATGATAGCATTGTCGGTAATAGTAATGCAAGCAAGGAACCGACACAATTAGAGTCAAGAGCAAATGAGACCATTTATATCAAGGTTACCTTTAATAATTTGTCTAAGAACTCAACTAGTGCCAAATGTAACCATCTTACTCCCATGAGGCCACATGAAAGGAAGAGAAAGAACAAGGGAAAGTGCTATAGATGGGCATGGGAGCTACTAGAGTTATGGATGGGGAAATGAAGAAGGCATCAATGGCATCATAGTGGTAGTTGGCTTGATAGGGTGGTCAGGCACTGAATCAATATTGGCAAATTGGGTGTATCATCCACATCCCTTTCATCCACCGACATGGATTATACAACATCTTTAACTCCTGGTTGGCATATCAGCCTAGCCTCCACATGATCAAATAGCTCCATATCAGCCCCTTGTAGTCAATGCTCTGACATTGATGTCTATGTAGATTGTTCAAGTCACCAATATTCATGATTTGATGCAATATATGGAATCTACAAGACAAACGATTAGTAGTAATACAACATGGCACTTAAACAATACTTGTATCATGTACACAACAAGAATCAAGCAACAATGGAACCTACAACACTGCCAAACACTTGAGGTGGCAGTAAGATAAGGGCAACATGCAATTGATGCACTTTAAAATAAATTATTGAGCTTCAATGAAAGGCATGAAACCACATTTTTTTTTAATGAAGTTTGACTTGCAATTCCATCAATATGCTTTTTACAAATGTTCACATATAGATGCATCTATTTGATTGATTAAACCCAAATGATTGTGCTAAAATAAAATTTACAGCAAAAAATAGCCCACCTAGCTAAAATAATAATAATAACAACAAGATTAGAAAGAAAGGAAAAAATTCATTTTTGAGGCAAAAATGGTTTTGCGACAAGCATATTGGCCAGCTACAAAAGTGCTAGCTAGTTACTTGCACTGTTACCATAAGTACCATGGTCATATTACACGTACAAGCCTATAGACTTTTAAGACCTTGGTTAGCCCTAAGGAATTCTAGTGATCACTTTTTGATACATAGAGAAATATCACTAATTTAATGGCATACACCTTTCAGTGAGCAAAGTTTTAAATCTCATGGGATGAGGCCATCCCAATTTTCCATAAAATGGGACATGTTGCCATCCCACCCTGTCTCGACACTTGGACAAGGATGTCCTGAGACATACTAATTAGAACGCTGGAACCCCATCCCAAGACACACTAATTAGGATACTGGGATGATAGTGGGATGATCCCGTTCCAATACTTGGGAGAGTAACCTGTCCTGACATCACATAGGAGATCTCGAAGGGATTTAAAACCATGTCAACGAGCATGTTAGAAAAATAAAATAAATAGAATGTTTGAAATAAAAGATAAGATTATGAAATAATCATTCACTAATAAGGTAGCACTAAACAACTAACAAGCATTTTGTCAATTTAAAAAAGATAATAGAATACCTTAATAAAATTATATTTTAGTATATTAAAATCTATTTTTTATAAATAAGTTATATTCAATTCTATAATACTGAAAATTAATAGGAATATAATCTATTAACCATTTCCTATGTGCCCCAATTCTTATTTTATTCCTCTTACAAAATCAAACACTTGAATACACACCCAAACTTGATTCTCATATCCATACCCATGCAACAATGAAAATACATAAAATAAAAAAATGCTCCATTATTGTCTGACTCGCAAAGAAACCAAGCCCATTATTTCAAAAGAGGGGGATAATCCAAATCTTTAAGAGGGTCATCTTGTCACAAGTGGTCGATAGCCTTTAACACCTAGGCAAGGTCCACCTGATCGGTCGGATTTGTGGGTGCTCACCAACCAATCTAGGCACCAATCTAAATGGATGGGCATCACTCAATTATCTTAATTGAGGTTGGTGCTCGCCTGGTTTAACCCAAATTGGATAGGGAGCCTTGGGTCTAATTGAGTATGGTTGGGTGACTCAAGACAAACCAAAAGTCAAAGAAAAAGGAGCTTGATATATAGAAAAGGAGAAATCATAGGGCTTCCCTTCTCAACCCTCTTGCTCACATCCTCTTACCTGTCAACTCAATCTTGGTGGACAATGGCAAGCTAGTGAGGCTTCCAAGGGTCATGCTTGACCACTACTGCTCAACAACCAGATTAGGTGAGTTCTTCTCCCTCCCTTTCTCCTCCCTATTCTTCCATTCTCTCTGTTTCCTTTTCTTCCTCGAGCATCATTCCTCCAAGGATTGGATTGTTGTTCCACCACCCAACAACTCTTGGTAATAACATGCTCTAGGCAATGGCAATCAGCAAGGACCTGAGCAGCCTCATGGTAAATCCACCTCTCTCTTTTCAATTTTTTGAGAGAAATCCTCTTCTCAATTCAGTGGGATGTGGCCACATTGCTTTTATCCAGAGGCTAGAGGGCCATATGCCTGTGGGGTTAGAGGGTTCTAATCCTAGGGGGCTCACTCCCTTTTACCATAAACACCTAAGCTATAGGAGCATCCATGCCTAGGATCGCCTAGGCTATTTGACAACTGTGAAGAGGGTCAAAGTGCATTAATTTAATTTTGATCCAAGTCTAGCTGAAATAGATTTAGTTTCATGAAAGCATATATTGCCAAAATGTAAAAATAATGCAAGACCAAGGAGTTCATTACCAAGACCACCAGATCCAGAAGCTTCAATATTTATAAAAGCACCAATTGTATTGCTCCATTTATGTGTCTTGATAAAGCCATGAGAACCCTAGAAAATAATAAGCAGAAAACAGTCAGGGAATAATGTAAAAATTCTATAGATGATGCACATGAACAAAAATCCTTGGATAGGTGATTAAATAAACATTGACTTTCCTAATAAACATTTTAGACATAAACAAGAGTTCTTGATTCTTATATGTGCAGTTAGTTCACAATTGGTGCTTAATATATATTCATGGCTGATCACAATCTCGTTCTCAGGAAATGCAAGGGTGCTACCACAAGGAACAGCAATAAGGGCATTTTTTTTATTTTAATTCAAGAGAGGAGTCAGCCCCAACGAAAGCCTTAGAAAGGTTACAGCAGCAGCATCAGCTTGAGCAAGATAACAAACTTGCCGAGGGAAGAGGTACTTCCAAGTACTTGGCTGTTCCATAGTCCCCCCAATTAAAGCAATAGAATGGTTACAGCAGTAGCATCAGTTTGAGCAAGACAACAAACTTGCAGAGGGACGAGGTCCTTTCAAATCCATGGCTGCTCCATAGTCCTTGCAGAATACCTAGAAATCCTCCACCATTTTATCCTTTTGAAATATCAGTGAGGCTTGGAAGTTGATGAGAATTACTTTGAGTTGGTCAGTATCTCAAATGCAAAGAATGATCAGTCCCCAGAACCACCTAACCAGGTGATGACCATTTGAGAATCACACTCACAATCCAAACATCAGAAACACGCAGATCCCTATCAGTCATTAAAAGGTCCTCACTAGTAGCTCAATGTTCCACAAGACATACTTTTCCATGAAAAAGAGGGATAGCTGCGACAGCTAAAATTCTTCACTCATGATCAGAATGACAAAACCAGCACTGGCTTGACCATTTTAACAAATCAAACTATCAAACTTTATTTTCATGCTACCTGGCAGGGGTTCTGGACAGCAGTAGAAAAACAATTCACCTGGTTGACCCTGTGACATGAATACAAAGCAAGCTTGTGGCCAATTAAGGGTACCAGAAAGACATTTAAGCACCAGCAACACAGAAACAAGGTTTCCCATTAAGGAGTCATTCTCTTGCCTGACATCCGCCATGTTGCCAGCTGGGCGACTCGGAAGTGACTCCCCTCCGAAGTCCATATCCCAGATCAAAGACTATTGTGCTAAGCCAATGTTGACAACAACTCTCCTAAATTACAGGGAACTTGTCCCACCATGGGGGGGCGTCTCAGTGACTAACCCAAGATACAAGCAGCCAATTACAAAGTGCTATTTCATATAGGGGAGTTGGAATAAGATCTGAAAATTGCATGCAGAAGTGGGGAATGATTGACTTCAGAAGAGATGAAAAGGTTGTGTGAGTGACTGAAATCATTTTACTATAATATTTGTAATCTGGATTGAACATATTGAAAATTTATCTGAGAGTATTTTTAACAAAAATGAACATTTCTGCTTGTTCAAAAATAAAACTAAAAAATATTTATTTTAAAATATTTCACTAAAAGATGTTTATAAAGATAACAAGCACCTGGACTAGAAAGATAAGATGATTAAAGAAACCAATTATTGCATTAACACCTAGTAGTATGTGCACTAGAAAGATAAGAAACATCCAAAAGCAAGATCAAGAGCGATAACAAGTTTCTGAAGCACACTTAGCATCCAAGATAGAGGACTCTTCCTGGTCATATAACAAACCGTTATAGCATTTCTACCATAAGCAGGACTGTGTTAATTTTATGGAAGTAGTTTAGGTACTCCTTGAGCTCACTTAGTTGTCCTAGCAAGCTTAAGACAAAATTGATCATGCAAATTTTACTAGCTGTTATTTTAAGAGAAAGAGTGCGCTGCTAACTTCTTGTAACAAATTAATAAAGAGAATAACCCCACACAAAAGAAGAAAAAAAAGAAAGAAAGTTGATTGCATATGTTAGTCTGTTATATAAAATTAGTTCTCTGACAATAATAAAGCCCCCAATATTGAACAAACAGCCAAATATAGCTGGTTTTTAGTAATTTCTGCTGATTTTGTTTTCCCCATCACCATTCTTGTAACTGTAAGTCCTTTGTGCAAGAACATTCCCCAATTCCAGAAAAAATCATTTGTTCAGCACAACTTGGTCTGCATTCCAAATCTACAACTGAGATGTCTGTGAGCATGAGCAAATACCTGGCTGTTCATTTTTCACCTGACGGTGAAGTTTCTGCAGGCAGCTACATGCAAATGGACATCACTTGGGTCCATTGAAAGACTTTGTTGTGTTCAAATGAGACCACACAAACTGGGCAAGGCATGCAGCAAAAAAAAAGGGTGAAAAAAATGGTTAACTATAATACTTACTATGGTAACTTTACAAGAACTGAAAATACAGATTTAATGCAAAGGTCATCCATATATAATTAAATAATGAAATAATACCACAGATGTGAACAGATGAGAGATCCTCTACATCATTACAGAATCACTAGGGGTAAGTATAGAAGCCATTCTAATCAGTAGCTATATCTAGACCTGAGAAGGCTACCAGCAAATGAATTATGACATAAACCAAGGAAACTACATGTGGCAGTTCTGCACTGGTGTGAAGTGTCATTTTCCCCCATCAATTATAGAGGTTGAAGAAATCACATTTATAATGCAATGGAAGATATACAAAAGGGGAGATTGCCTAGACAAGCTCCTATCTTGAATAGATCCAGGCATACTAGTGAGGATGCACAACTGCAGTGTGCACCGCCAGTAGAAAAGTCTTAGACAAAGCCCAAGGAAATTGTCAGTTATGATAATCACTCAGCAGGAACTTTGTAACAAACATAGCATGATCATTGAAACTGCCCAAACAGAGAGAGAGAGAGAGAGAGAGCAAAGTATTCATTCACAAATTGAAATTGCAAAACATTACCAAAAGAAAGAGTTCTTCTGCACCATTGAAAAGAAAGATTATGGGTTGAGGTGGAATCCAGTTAGAATCAATAATCAGCCGTGCTAATTCAAGCATTGATGCTGGGGAAAAGTTTGAAAAACAAGAGTTAGAGGGACAGCAAAAAATGTTGCTTAAGGTATATAATTATGTGCTCATATCATCATAACTGCACTCACCAACGCAAGAACCACAATCAGCTGCACCAGGAGACCCAAGTGGACCATCAAAATGTCCATTCACTAAAACGGATGGATCAAGGTCATTGGAAAATTTTGATGAAATCCTGTGATTCAATTGGATTTTATTAGAAACCAGAATTTGAAGACTATAACAAACAACAACAAATTATTAACTGCAAAAGGATTAAAACCACAAATATTATCATAGTTTGTGTTATAATTATTTCATTTGCTTCAAAGTATTTGTACATCCTAAGTTAGATTTAGTTCATTTAAGTCAATATAATCATCAATGAAATTATTTTTAGAGTAACCACATTATAATATAACTACCTTGGGCTACCAGTTTTCTTTCACTACCACAAGAAAACTAAAAAGCTAGATGTCAAAAAACGTGTTTTGCTTCACATTCAATTTCATCAGTTCAATCTCATGAAAATTTTATGGTTATTTGGACCCATATAGTTCGGTTAGTGGTTAGTGCAGATTTGAAAAATTCAATTGTAAGCTCGTTATTTTTTGTTGGAGATAACAATTATGGCCTAAATTATGGTTTTAATTCCTTGAGTCCCTGCCTTGGTGAATCTTTCACCATCCACCCTTAAACATAATATACTCACTCCCTATTACCTTAGAGTTATATCTACGGTTCACTGTCCTCTACACTTAGATTTTTTCCTGAAGATTCTTTTTCCTTTCTACACAATCACAAACTCATAAAAGATTCACTATAGCAGGAGTTTATATATTACACGCACATATACATGTTAAGAACATAATCCAGCTTTAGCTCAACTGGTTGGCATCCCTCTCCGCTTGGGACAGGTCCAAGGTTCGAACTAGAGGGTGGTAACTTACGACCCAACCCACACACAACCAATCTGGTTTAAGTAGTAAACTAGTCAACCCAATCTAAATCATTTATTAAACAAGTCAAGTTCAAGTTTAGAGTCCTGGCTGTTAAACCCATTTTGAAGTTGGCTTGCATCATGATCCAACCTGTTTAAAACTCATTTAACCTGTTTAAGATCTGCTTAACTAATTAAAAGTTAGTTTAACCCCTTTAAGATCCATTTTACAGTTTAACATGATTCTATCTATTTATTAAACAGGTGGTCAGGTTAGGTTATGCATTTGATACAAAAGTTCGGTTTGGGTTAGGATTCTTGACAATAAATGGGTCACAGATTCAAGTTGACAAATATTTGACTCAACTAGCATCCAACCCAACCCAAATCTAACCCAACCTAATTGCCACCTAGTTCGAACACTAGCGGTGGCACCCACTATATTTCTCAAAAGATTTTATTTGCATACAAGAATCAGCTTCTATTCTTAAACAGTCCATAATCAGTCACCTTTCCCCAAAATCATCTCATAGAAATTAATAACATCCCCTCAATCACAATTTCCTTCATGGTTATCTCTACATGAAGTTAACCAACTTTCTAAGGCCTTATTTGGCAAAGCTTTTGGATGGCCCAATAGCACCTTTAGAGAAATAAAACATTTTTTAGTGTTTTTAGGATATTTCATAAAAATTTTAAAAATGCTTTTAAGCTAACATAAAAGCTACTAAACACTTTACTCGTGAAAGATCCAATTCAGAGCTTATCCAAAAAGCTCTATTAGAAAATGTCTAGAAGTTTTTATTGGACTTGCAGGTCAAAGATTCGAACCACAACAATAGTCACTTTTAATATTATAATTTTATAACAATATAATATGATTATAATGATATAATATAATAAATTAAAAGATTATTATTATATATTATGATATAATATAATATAAAGAATGTTATACAAAAATATTATTATAACTATAATATAATTATGTGGTGTGAATAAGATAATATAACAATACTATAATACTACATAATATTATATTATATTATATTATAATTTTGTAATATTACTATAACAATAGAGGTAGACTTGGCTACATTCGAATGTAGCCAAGCCTGGATCCGGTCACCTTCCCTACCCTTAGATCCACACAGTTAACTTATCCCAAAGATGAAAAAAGTTGAAAAGATGAAGTAGCTTCAAGATCAGTATAGATCCAAAGGTGGAGGAAATGACCGAATCCTGAACTTAGCTACATTCGAATATGACCAAATCTACCACATAATAATATATCATAATATTGTTATATTACATTATTATATAATAATTATTATACTTTTAATAATATATTGTATTAAATATGAAAATATAATAATATTATAGTATAATAATTATTATATTATAATATTATAGAATCATATATTTTAATATTATTATAATATGATGCTTATTATATTATAACATTGTTACAAAAATTTATAAATTAAAAATTAGAATAATAGTTTTTTATAATACAAATAGTTAGACAATTGAAAAGAACGTGCAATGTCCTTTATCATTTCTCATTTTAAAAACATTTTCTTGGTTTGGTTACAAAACATGAGTTAAAGTTGCACCACAATTTAAAAATCTAGTCACCAAAGAACAAACAGCTTTTTACAAAAGCTCCACTTTATAAAACTCTATTGTCAAAGGCTACACTATCAAAAGTTCTATTGACAACAACTCTGCCAAGTAGGACCTAATTGTATTTAAATTTGACTTGATCAAAATATGCTTCCACAAAGATAAATATAGTTCCTTAAATCAAACTTAACTAGTTCCCTCCTCAAATAAACTTTTTCTAAGCCCAGACAACCCTCGAACTTGTTTCCTCTTCTTTGAGAGCTTAAGCACCAATTATTAAAGGTAGGGAGCCTTATCCATATATTATTCTTTTTAGATTTCATAATACACCCCTTTCCTACCTGAAGTTATTATGCAATTGATTTGGTGCCAACTAAGCTAGAAATGGGCTTGAACCCACCCATGACCTGTCCAGCTAGGCTAACTCTAGGTAGGTCTTTGGGCCTGGCTTGTAGATGTGCAAGTCAAACTTAAACCTAAAACATAGGACTAGTTTAAGTTTCAAGCTAGGTTCAGGCTTTGCCTTGGCCCAACTCAAGACTAGTCCAAAGCCTAAATTATATTTATATACAATTTATATCATATATTTATATAAAATTTATATGGTCTTTGCTTTTCTAATTTGATCCCAGCTATTCATTCTAATTTCTAAGACAATGGATGGCTTAAATTCATTCTTTTGAAATTTAGAAACCCTATTCCTGTCCCTTTAACTTCCAACCACCTACACCTCTCCTCTCTTGCATCTCCTTCCTCTCTCAACTTTGGCTTAGGAGTTCCACCTCCCACACCATCGAATTCTTCACCCCCTCAACCACCACTAGTGCTAAGGTGCACTAACTTTTCAACCCTTCTCCCATTCCTACCTCCTATCAATCTTAACATCACGGCCTCTCCTTCACCAACATTGGTGATGTGGAGTTCCTCAACGATGACTCATCCCCTTCGTATCAATCCCAACACCACCACTTGGCTAGTGTTATCACCTATATGACACTTCTTACTTGATTGACATTGATGTTGCAAAGCGACACTCCCTCTCCCTCTCTTTCAGTCATTGATCTTTGCATCGCCACATCTGCAGCTACCACAGATTAAGTAGTCACTTATGAAGTGGCTCATCATTGAGTTGACCATTTTGGACTGCAAGCGATGCTTGGGTCAAGCTTAAGCCAAGCTTCAAGCAAATTTTTTGGCCTTAGGACTGACCAGAGTCCCAGAAAAGAAAATCAAGCTAAGTTCAAGCAAAAAGAGGGTGGCTCAGCCTAGCCTAGCCCATTTCCAGCCCTAGTGCCAACCAAAGCACTGATGGCCAATACCTTAATATGCAAAGTGTAAGATTTGTTAGTTAAGATCAAGTATATAAACCAACTAGCACCAAACCCACAATTTTCACTAAAGAACTCTAGTATAAAAATTCTGAGGGAGATGCCATTAATTTATATTTTTTTCTCCACCAACAAAATCATCAAATCAATTAATGTATTGAAAATGAGTTGGCATGTACAGAAATATACAATGGTGTATAATCTATGTGTAAGAATTAGAAACGCTTCAACTTTCATTCCATAATATTAGAGCATGCTGAGCATATCTATCAAATGATTCAAATTGGAAACAACAGCGCCTTTTTGGAGATTAAATTATAAGAACTTATATCAGGAAACCCTAGTTTGGCACTCCAATGTCAAGAAAGTTATGTAATCAAGTATTCCAATTACATCCCTTGGTGGGGTTTTCACATATTGTTTCAAGATGAAAGACAAGCATCTAGAATATCAAGAGAGCCAATGATGGTTCAGCACAACTTTTTTATTGGTTTTAATGTTGGTCTTCATCTATTGCAACCGTATCTTTACCCCTTCAAGGTTTGGTTGTACATTGTTCAACCCATCAAATTTTATTGTCTTTATGTTTGGTAACAATTTTTAACTCCACCTATATATGAGTTTTTTATACATAGGTGATCCCAAGCCTGAATAAAGAAGAAAAGTTGTGGTAAGTTGACGACCAGCATAAAACTATAGTCGCAACCTATACATATGAATCCAATAGAGAAAATCAATAAAGCTAGAACATTCCCCAAAAGCAGCGCACTGCATCGAACATCGAATGTAGTGAAAATGGCAAGGGTAGATAAGGCGATCCCCAGAAGCGATACGTCACATTTGGCGCCCGAGTGTGACGAAAAATAAGCAAAGGTTCCCACACCTTCATAGACAAGTATGGATAAAAAAATTAGACCAAGAAAATAAAAATAAAAATAAAATATGTTTAGCAATTTAAAATATAGGGTCATTAACAGGAAAGTTAATAGAACTAATAAATACAATGGTTAAAAGAAGAATTAACGTAGCTTACTTGTAGGAGAACAAATGGATAAGTGAAAAGGCAGAAGAGGCTGATGGTTTTAAACTTTGGTATATAGGCAAAGATAGGAATAAAAATAGCATAAAAATTATTATAAATAAAAATCTAAAAGATGAAGTTATAGACATTAAGAAAATAGGAGATAGAATAATTTTAATTAAATTAATGATAGATGAGGAGTCAATATATATTATTACTACTTATGCTCCTTAAGTAAGTTTAGATAATGTGACAAAGCAAAGTTTTTGGGAGGATATGGATGGACTAATTTAAGAGATTCCTACTAGAGAAAAAATATTTATTGGAGAAGATTTAAATGGACATGTAGGAAAGCATAATATAGGTTTTAAAAGAGTATATGGAGGTTATAGATTTGAAGATAGAAATGACAAGGAAAATATCATTTTAGAGTTTGCGATAGCATATAATTTAGTATTAGCCAACACATATTTTAAAAAGAGGGGCTGTCATTTAATAACTTTTAAAAGTGGATATAATGCTAGTTAAATAGATTTCTTCCTTACTAGAAAGATTAATTGAGTATTTTATAAAGATTGCAAGGTTATACCAGGTGAGAGTCTAACTACACAACATACATCATTGGTTATGAATGTATGTATTCAAAAATAAAGGAGAAAGACTACAAGATATACGAATCCAAAGATTAAGTGGTAGAATTTAAATAGAGAGAAACTAATAACTTTTAAATATAAAGTGATGAAGGAAGGAAATAAAGTAGAGATGGAGAGATTAACACCATATAGAAAGAGATAGCTAACAATATTAGAAAAACAACTATAGAGGTATTAGGAGAGTCAAAAAAAAAAAAAAAGGACCATATGATAAGAAAACTTGATAGTGAAATAAGAAAGTTCAATTAGTAGTTAAGGCTAAAAGAGAGCGCTATAAAAAACTACCTAAATGTAAGAATGGAGAAGTATATAAAAACTATAAGATGGTTAAAAAAAAAAGTTAAAAGAACGGTACAGAAGGCTAAATATAAGATATATAAGGAATTATATCACAAGCTAAAAACTAAAAATGAAGGGAAAGGCATATATAAAATTGCAAGAGTAAGAGACAAAAACTAGATATATGTTTCAGATCAAATGCGTTTAAGATGATGGTCAAAAAGTTTTGGTTAAGGAGAAAAAGATCTCAAAGAAAGATAGAGAAGCTATTTTAATAAATTATTAAATAAAAATTATTTAGATAATTTAGGATATCCTATTAGCTCCATTGAGGATAAAATTATTTTGTATACTCGCAGAACTAGGACATTTGAAGTAAATGAAGCTATACAAAAAATAAAAGCAAAAAAAGCTGTAAGACCTAATAATATTCCTATAAAAGTTTTAAAATGTTTAGGTGATGCTGGAGTAAAGTAGGTAACCAATTTATTTAATAAAATTTTAGAAACTAAAAAGATGCCTAATGAATGAAAAAAGAGTATTATAGTACCAATTTATAAGAATAAATGAAATATTCAAAACTACTCTAATTACCATGGTATCAAACTCATGAGTCATACTATAAAACTTTGGGAGAGAATAATTGAACATAGATTGAGATGTACTACAAAGATATCAAAGAATCAATTTGGTTTTATGCCAGGAAAGTCAACGATAAAAGCTATTTTCCTCCTTAGGAGGTTAATAGAGATGTATAGAGCAAAAAAAATAAGATCTTCATATAATTTTTATTGATTTAGAGAAAGTATATGATAGGGTCCCTTAAAAAAATCTTATAGTGGATGCTATAAAAGAAAGTACCTATTAAGTATATTAACATAATAAAAGATATATATGATGGAACAATTACTAGTGTAAGAACTATTAGTAATAATACTAACAAATTTTCTATTACAGTAGGCTTGCATCAGGGATCTATTCTTAGTACTTATCTTTTTGCTTTAGTTATAAATGAGCTTACTAGATATATTCAGGATGATATTTCATGATGCATATTATTTGCAAATGACATGGTATTGGTAGATGAAATTAAAGATAGAGTTAATCATAAGTTAAAATTGTGGTGAAATGCATTAGAATAGGTTTTAGGTTAAAAAGGATAAAGACAAAAATACATGGAATGCAATTTTAGTACAATTAGAAATGAAGATGAATGTAAAGTACAAATTGGAGACTATGAAGTTACTAACAATGATCATTTTTGGTATTTAGGATCAATTATCTATAAGGAAGGAGAGATTGAGAATGATGTTTCCCATAGGATTAAAGCAGATTGGATAAAATGGAGAAGTATAATTGGAATATTATGTGATCGTATAGTACCTGCCAAGTTGAAGAAAAAGTTTTATAAAATAGCCATAAGACCATTTATGCTTTATGACACAAAATATTGAGCAGTTAGAAAAATACCCGTATATAAAATGAATGTGATAAAAATAAGAATGTTAAGATGGATATGATAATACAAGAAAAGATAGAATAAGAAATGAAACCAGTTGTAAAAAGGTAGAGGTAGCTCCAATCGAGGATAAATTAAGAGAAAGACGACTTAAATGGTTTGAACATCCACAACATAACCTAGAGATACACTTGTGCGAAAGAGTAACTTGATATATGTAGAGGAAAAAAAAGATAAATGTAGACCGAAAATCATATGGGAGGAAGTGATAAAGAAAGATCTAAAATTTTTACATCTTACAAAAAAGATGACTCAGAATAGAGCTGAATGAAGAAAAAGGATTCATATAGCCAATGCCAACTAGTTTGGAATTAAGGCTTTGTTATTGTTGTTGTTACTGTTGTATGTTTGGTAATAATTTTTCTAATTTTGAGTAACGTAACACCCAAGTATCTTAGGACATAAGTGAAGTTGCATGCTTATCACATTACTTCAAAATAAAAAGTGAAAAGAAAACAATCATTCCTAGAAAATGTTATAAAATGATCTCATTATGCACTTTTCTTCCTATATCATCTAATCGAGCTTTCTTCCTTGGCTATAGCAAGACGCTTAGTGCTTCTCTAGAATTCCTACTTCTTTGTAAGATAAGTAGGCCAAGCAATTGGTACAAACACATCCTCATGGCTCCTCTTCGAATGTTCTAATCTACCATACCTTTCCTTTTTCCTTTGAATTTCCATAGTTGTTTTTCTTTTAACCTCATGGTAATGTTGAAATTGATTAAATCATAAATGATCTTATGTCATCCCTTTAGTTATCCCACCACAATCACAATTTTCAACTTTAGATCCAAGAAAGAGAAAAAGAAATTAGATCTTGTTGTTCACCATGGTTGCACAACTTATCTACTAAAACCGTGGTATGCCATATCAATCGATAGCCTCTGTATCGGGCATACTATACCGTACCAATACTGTACTTATATCAGTACAAAAGGGCATCGAGTGTCAGTACACGTCCATACCAAATATATCGACTATCGATACTGCGTATGCACCCCTCGACACCCTCAATACCGAGAGGTGAACCATGACTACACTTACGCAAAATGCTACATATTATAATTATTCTATTGAAATAAATACAATAGTGCTGTCCTATTTTGTTAGAACATTAATATTTTGCTTGTCACCTGACTTTTTTCTTGTCAAGATATGCAAGTTATGATTTTGTTCACCTGATTTTTTCTCATCTTGATATGCAGTTATGGTTTTGTACTTGTAAAATCATCACAATGTTTCGCCTTTTATCATATATTCTTTTACCTACTGTTTGAGCATGCATATCATTTAAAACCCCTCAATGTCAAGTTAGGTGAAAAAGTTGACAGTGCCCAATTAAACTTTAATCAAACTCCAAGAAAGAACTTGAAGATGTACGTGGGCAAAATAAACCATTAAAAGAAGAGGCAAAAACTATAGTATTCTAGTTTCTCAAATACAATTAAACAATGAGTTTTGAAACTACTCGTAGATAGCAGAAAGATGCTTTCTTCAACCAAAGGTAGATATGGTAAGACATCAAAAAACCAACCAGAACCCAAATGAACTAACCAAATACAATAAGGTTATTGGTAGATGTGAACAATAAGGCTCTGGACTTTGGGTAGACTAAACAATGGAAGGCATTGATACACAGTTTAAGCGATAACTCCATCCAAAGCTAATGGTCTCAAGACGCATTCCTAATTTTAAAAACAAAATATATAAATGTTGTGAACATAAGCTACTTTTTTTAAGGAAAAAGGAGTTAATTAAACTAGTCAAATTCTAATTAAACAAAAATGTAATAAATTACATCATGTCACATATATAATGAGTTTCATTAAATGAAAGTTTGTCATACTTTTATATAAGGTTTTAAAATCCCATGAGATGGAGTTGATGTGATTTCTCCATAGAACGAGATATCCTAGTGTTCCGTCTTGTCCTGACAGCTGTCCTAATTAAGCAATCTAGTAGGCACCCTCTACCTCTCTCTTCATCTTCCTTCCTTTATTTCTTTCTTTTTATTGTTTGTTTCTTTTTCTTTTTTCTTTCTTCTTTCCCATCCTTCCTTTTTTTTCTTCCTTTTTTTTCTTTCTATCCTTTTCCTTCTTCTTTATTTCCCACCTTCCTTCTTTCCTTCCTTTCCTTCTTTTTCTTATCCCTTCCTTGCTTTTTTTTTTTTTTCTTTCTTTTTTCTCCTTATTTCTTTCCTTTCTTTCTTCTTTCCTTCCTTTCTTTCTTTTTCTTCTCCCTTCCTTACTCTTTTTCCTTTCCTATTTCTTCTTCTTTCCTTTCTTTCTTTTTTCTTTTCTTCTTCTTCTTGTTTCCTTCTTTTTTCTTCCTTCTCTTTTTCTTTCTTTTCTCTTACTTTCTTTTCTTTCTTCCATCTTTCTTCTTCCTTCCCATGTGGATGTGTTTTGGAGCCCTACCCCATCACAATCCTATTTTCTCATAAAAATAGAACAAGAAGGCCAAGATGCCCGCCCAAGAAGCTAAAACATAGCTTTCATATATGCATTAAAATTAAAATAATATATGATCCACCATACAGTTCAAAAGACATCATCATTGTTCATATTTTATTTCAGACAACATATAATTTAATTCCCACAAATGTCATTCTATCTAATCATCCTTGACATTAGAAAAATCTTCAAACATACAATGTACGCAACTTGTGAATAAAACTGCAAAGCACTCATGGAAGTACAATCATGTATTCATCCTCGGTATGTCTTGGAAGCCAAAAAGTATTTATAAAGAACAATTGAACATGAAACATGCCAATGTTTCTCATTTAATCTCTTCACAAAAAACATACCTCATAAGAACATTCTTATGACTCCTATAGGCAAAAGATATGCTATGCCGCAAAAATATCATGCTGAAAGAACCACTAACAAGCGTTTCCTCAATCTCTACTCTGCAACATAAAGATAAAATTTGCTAATGCATTAAAAACTTAAATAGAAAAATACAAACAAAGCAAAATACATTAAGAGTTTAGAACATTAATCGATCAAGAAAACCATGCACAGTCTCTCTACTTTCTGGAAGGTCAAAGGCATCTTTGGCTTTTCTCCACTTCTCTAAAAGCTTTTTCCAAGCGCTTGGAAAGAAATTCTTTGGTAAAAAGCACTTATTCAGATATCTGGTTTATGGTAACCACATTCTTCAGGCACTGTTCGCTGAGTATATCAGTGCAAGTGGACCAGACTAGGTCTCTATCCAACCTGACCTAAATTGGATTTGCTTTTAGTATTTGACTACAAACTTAACTCATTAGTTCTTGTCAGAGTGAGTTCCCAGACAACGAGGGTTAGATTCAGTCAACTATATGGTTCCAATCAATAGCTTTGTGAACCTCTTAAAAAGAGTTTTTCATTTTTGTGGGGTTCTGTTCCATTTTTCTAGACCTGATGCAAAAGTGGTTAAGGCTTGTAGTTAAGTTTAGAACTAACATCCTACCAATAAATATTATGTTTGGGTTGTTGAGTTCAGGTAGAAGGTATCACGAACAATGACATAGAGGAAACGGTAAGAGAGGGCCAGTTTATCCTTATAAGGGTCAGATTTGTCATATTTTAAATTAAATGGAAACTCAGTTTAGCAATTCTCCAAGAAGCCACATTTCTCATTTTTACTTAATCTGCAACACTTTTAATACAACATGGCTAATTGCCTATTTTTTATAGAACCTTTTTCCTTTGAAACTTGTACAAAGAACACTAAACACATTCTACTCTTTTGTGATGATTATAAAAGATTTCAAATTTTTAACTAAGGTTAACGGAACTGAGAACCGGTACCAGACTAGTCCAATTCAATACTAAACCGAACTGAACCAGCAATGTACCGGTAGTTCGGATCGATAAGCAATTTTTTTGTAATTTATTTATTTATTCATTTTTTTTTTTTCTTTTTTAGGTGGTGTTTAAGGCTAACAACCTCCCATAGCTCTTACCTATCTTATTTGCATTCAAAATCATTTAAGTAATTACTTAAGATTTATCATGAAAATAAGAAAAATACCCCTCCTCCAATTTGAATTCAACAAAAATTCAACAAAAGTATAAAACAAAAAATCAAATTCGTTAAGAATAAAAGTCAACTCTCTCTCTCTCTCTCTCTCTCTCTCTCTCTCGACCCCGATTTAGCAAATATTAGGTTAGCATACTTCCACTTTGAGTAAAAATCATAAAAAATCAATTTAACTTAAAAATGATAAGAAAACAAAATACTGAGAAAAATTATTTAAAAATACAATTTGTAAAGCTTTAGTCAACACTTGATCAAACGTATAGTGTTTTCAGACTAAAACAAGATCACAATAACAATGAACCTGGTATTGACCTATGCTAACTAGATACGTAGCTCATCAAAATAATAAAATTACACTTGCAATAAAATTTTAAGGTTAAAACATATTTCTTAAAGTCCAAAATATGTCATATCACCTCATAATAGTGACAAATCATAATTTAGACCTTTAGAAATATGTTTTAATCTTAGGATTTTATGAAAAGTTTAATTTTTTTATTTTGATGAGCTGTAGATCAAGTCGACATAAGTCAGTGCGAGATTCATTGTTACTTTAATGATATCTAAATCCGAAAATCCTATGAGTTTGACCAAATATTGATCAAAACCTTATAAATTATATTTTAAGATAATTTTTCTTACTATTTTATTTTCTCATCATTTCTAAGTTAAATTGAATTTTTGAAATTTATATCCAGACTGAAAATACGCTAACCTGATATTTCCTAAACTAAGATTTCCTTAAACTCTCCGAATTTGTTCCTAAGAGAGTGAGTTGGCTTTTTATTCTTAAGAAATTTGATTTTTTTGATATTTTTGTTGAATTTGAATAAGGTATTTCTCTTATTTCCATGAAAAATTTTAAGTAAATGAAAAACTTAAATGATTTTGAATACAAATAAAAGAGAAAAGAGAGGATAAAAACTCCCAAGAGGCTCTTAGCCTCCTTTCTCTTTTTAAGTGAGCTCACAGAAGCCCTCTACCCCTCGCCCCCCGCCCACCCTAATGCAGCCCACATTGGAACTGACAAGAAACAGACCGAACTGGGCAGTTGGCACTATTCAAACCAATTCACACCAGTTTGAGGGCAAAATCGAACCAAAACTAGATTTTGAACCGATTCTCAATCGGTTCAATTCAATTCAGCTTGAACTGATTGGTTCGGCTCAGTTCCGCCTTTCTTGTTTTCAATTGAATGTCCACTATCTCTATTTTAACTATACATAATTGGTTAAGAGGAGTTGTCTTGCTATTATTAATAATCATTTTAAGTTGTCTTTCCCTATAGCCATAGGATCCAACTCTGGCAACACATGATTCAATAATGCATAATCAGTGCATGACATGATACAAAAATGTGCTAAAATACTATAAATAAAAGTTTCATAAAATGTGCATGTGGTAAAGGCAACTTCAGACAATTAAAGCCAAAATAAGAGGATGCACTCAAACAAAGAAGCTGCCAGTCAAACTTAGTCCCTCAATAAGCAAATAAGATAACTGCAAAACTGGGAAGTCTTCATCATTTTTTGAGAGTGAAGTAGCTAATTAGATGAGTAGCTTGCCCCTGAGAACTATTTTATCTTTGCTGTGCAAATGTTTATCTCTATAAGAAGAAACAAGGCTGCAGTGCATCAAGTTGTTCCCTATTACATATTTCTAAGCTTCTAATTCTTAGATTCAGAGTTTACAAGCAAAGAACAAGTTGTTGGTCTCACTTGTTTTAATGCATCAGCCACAATATGGAGCATGGATCAAGATACCATATGATGCCAATCCATTCCATAAAATATGTATTGTACAAACAAGGTACAGGAATGCTACAAGGGCTATGCAACCTTTCCATCATGTGAGCCTACGCCAACCCATTAGGGTCCATGCCAGTGTATGCATTTTTCTTTTACCATAAGCCTTGTTACTGGTTGGGCATATGATTGATTGGCACAGACTGACACATATAGTATGTATAATGTCAGGACGGCATGAGTGGCATGGACACGGGTATAAGTAGAAGCACAATAGATGGCACTTTAATCCTAGTTATGGAGTATGTATGGAATTTATTGGTTCATACAATGATGGGTTAATTCTCCTAAAAATAGATTAATGAGGTGCAACAGAATGAAATCATAAAGCTTCTAAAATAATCTTTATCAGTAAGAATGACGGACTAGAATTTAGTGTACATTTATTTTCTTAATTAACTCGAAGAAGATGGACAGTGTTCCAACCATTGGCTTAGTGCCAACAATCAAATCAGGATTGAGATAAAAAGGCTTCACCAGTTATATATCATAAATGTAGACTAAATCCATAGCAATCAGCGGTATTATTAGAAGTCAAGCAAGGCATTGGGGTCATTAAAAATATAATGTAAACAGATCAAAGGCACTTGGGCAATATAGATTTCACGAACAGTGTTGCTAAAATCAGTCAATCTTTCAAACTTACTACTTATAGTTACAGCAGGTTTTAGAATCATTATAGGTAGCACAGGGTTACATCTGAACATCAACTCTTCATCAGCTATTGCATTGAGGTTCATCTTGATGCCACTAATTTTAAACCAGCTATTACTATAACTTGTAACTTATGGCATAACATGTATATAATTGTAGAACTAGAAGACAAAGTCCAGAATTTGTACAAGCAGTGCCAACATCTGCAACAGGCATTATTAGTCTATCTTTGACTTCCTTCCAACTGTTCAACTTTCTCTTGTAAATTGAACAGTTTTGTCAATCCACTGCAAAAACCATTAGCTATACTAAGAGCAAACTGGCAAGGTGCAACAGCATTCTCCATGATAATTATCATTATCATTAAAAAAGGGATATTGATGCAATGCTGGGTCATTTTTGATTGCTTAAAACGAAATAACGAACAATCTAGCAAATGGCTTATCTCCAGCACACTAACCCGAACACAGTCAAAACAGGATCAAAAATTGCAAACTTTCATAGCAAGGCAATCCAATCCAACTCGAAACACACCAAATCCAATCGTGCTTACCGGTAATCGGGCCCCGCCCGCTCTGCCAACGCCTCCAGCTGCCTTCGGATATACTTGGCCGCTTCTTCCAGTCCCGGCCGCCCTTCCTAAGATGGAAAACACATCATAACCCTTAATCCAACGCCAAGAACCGAAAAAGCAACGGCACGCGAGACTCACCCAGCGGCCGTCAATGTCGACGGTGAGGTGGCGGATGTGTTCTATAGTTCTGGCCTCGGAGAAGCGGTCGAGGGGCGCGTCGAGGCCGAGGGGGCGGACGTGGCGCGTGTGGATGACGGTGTGGGCGAGATAGGACATGGCGCCGTACATGAGGGCGAGGGCGAGCAGGCACTTGAACGCCGCCGCATCTCCAGAGCTCAGCCACGACGCCATCTCCTTCTCTCTCCCCCCCCCCCTTCTCTCGACCAAGATCTCGGAGAGGGCAAGAACAAAACCTAGAAAAGAAGAGGAGGGGATCGATCGAATTGGATAAAAGAGATGCGCGAGGCGAACTTGCTTGCTTCTTGGTGGAGCGAACGTGACGCTTTAGTATTTTGTTTATTTATTTTAATTTCTAGGCGCATGGGACAAAAAATAGGCGTGCATTTAAGTGAAAGTTTGGGGGGTGGTTTTATCGGACTTTTTTGATTTTTTTTTTTTTTTTAATTAGCCGGGCGTCGTGTTGGAAACGGATCTCCCGAGTACTAATCGGGCTGAAGCTGGGGGAGGCAGGAACAGCATTTCTGCCCGCGTGTAGGACTTTCTATGCGGGAGACGGATCTGCCGTCTGCTTGGAGTATCGACGGCTGCGATGTGGTTGCGAGGGTTAGAGGGAAGGGAGATTGCGATTGCGCATAGGATCTTTTATGCGGCAGTTTGTAAGGTATGATTCTTAGGGTTTCTTCTGGGGTCAAACGCGATCGCCGATGCGATGAGAGTTTGACAGCGCCAGCATCAGCCGATAACAGGCGGCGAGGCCGATGGCTTTTTTTTTTTTTTTTTTTTTTAACTTGCCCCTTGTTTGTTAGAAACTCCCATATTTGTCCTTTATCGGAAAGCCCCAATTTGAGGCCCAGGTTTTTTATGACAGCTTTGCTCTCGAACCCAATGCAATCATATTAATTTAATATTTTTATGATTGTATTTTAATGAAGCAAACAAAGCCTCCCAAGATACTTGACTTGATGCTAGTGTTTGTTTTTAAAAATATTTTAATTATAACAAATTTCTACATGCTAATTACGATATAAAACTTAGATTAGGTTAGGTGACCTTGCCCAATAAAATAGCAAAAAATAAGGTAATATATAAATTATCATATAAAAATTATAAAAATATTCATAAAACAAAAATTGATCACTTCAGCTTACTTATTGATAATTTTTTTTTATGCCTTATTGCATCCCTCCATAAAAAATAAAAATAAAATAATTAATATTTAGTTAAATCATTTTTTTTATCTAAAGCTATCTAAATATAAATATAAATTTAAGCATCTAATTGATACCCATATAAATATTTATCTACATAAAAGAAAAATAAATATAGATATGATAGACATTATCAAACCCATATTTCAATACTTAATTTTAGTCTTAATCTCTTAAAGCTTGTATGCAAATGAATTCTTTAAAAACTATGAAATTCATTAATTCAAAATTAGGAGCGATAGGAAAAGCATATTTTCTCTTACAATTTAGTATGGTGAGAAATTCCTCCAAACAGTAGCAAATACCTTCACGATTAAGTAACCTGGGCACAAGAAAATGACTTCCAATTGGAATCCAAGGCCAAACAATGGAACAAACAGCTCCTTTGAATCTGTAGAATTTGACTCAGTCCTTGGTGCAAGTGGAAATCAGGCAAAACTTATCCTGACCGATTTTGTCCGACACACAGACATATAGATTATAGATTTATATAATATCGATCATTGCTTCTATTTGAATTAAAAATTTGCGTTTGTCTATATGGATGATCCTCTTTTGCGCTAGAGAAGGCATAAAAGATATAAGATTGCACCCATTGTTGTGAATATTCCAAGGGTTGTTATAATTATGCGCCCAAAGTCCACAAAGAACAGGGAGGCATGTTGCCATTCCATGCTGTGAGTACCCTCTTTGACTGGGTACTCGATTTTAAATACGTTGATCCCTTCACTAGTTGTCTATAGTTCTCTGGTTTTGATTGATTGGATGAACATTGACTGAGATTTCTAGTCACGCTTGTGATAAGAAACGCCAAGTGGAACAAAAATTAACACCAGCCAAGCCAATGGTGGAAGAGATTCAAATCATTTTAGAGCTGATCCAATCAATAAATCGACCGTAATGAGTGACTCGTGAGGCGTGCTGCCATTTGATCTTTGGAGTCGCATGCAAGATGCATATGCTTTCAGTCAGAACTTATGTTTAGAGAATGAATAAGAGGGATTTTTGCACCAAAATTTCGAGAATAATCATGCCAAAATCCATATTAGAAGTTTGTTTATTAGCTATAGATGATTTAATTATACACCCCCTTGTTTCATTTACACCGATTGATCCAACTGACCTAGATTCAATCTAGAGATCAATGTTGGCTATTAGGTCAAGAATGGCGGCCGCACCTATAATGCACTGTCAATTCGTTTTGCATAAATGCCTTGGAACTTTTTAGCATATCAAACGAACAAATCTTAGCTCATGGACACTGCTATCAACAAAGAATGGAGACATGTTTTTTAAGAAGTCAAACCTTTTAGCATCAAAACATTTTGAAAAGTTTCATATTTCCATATCAACCCTACTTCATTGTCATTAGAACCTCGACAATAACACTTTGATAATTTCATGTCGCCGATGGCGATGGCATCTTTAAAGGAGTTAACCATATCCCTTTGGCCTGCTTGATTCATCACTTGTTCTGGATTGATCCAAGATTGGCATTAAAAATAGTCCTCAAATTCTTGTTTCATGGACTAGCTTGAGATGGATCACAGAGAATGTAGACTGTGGGCCATGAAGAATCTGAGGCTCCCTCTAGTCTTTTTTTACTTGTAGATCAACTACGCCCACCTAATCTGCGGCATGCTAACTTTGAAATGAGTCCCTTGTCTTCTTCTCCAAAAAAAAAAAAAAAGCCCTAAAAGATTGTGAGTCACATTTAATTCATTGTTTTTTTAAAGTAGAGATGAGGGTGGCTAAAATCTTTGCTCTCTTCTTCTTCACACATCTGTGGGTGAAAAATACTTTGAAAAAAATATTCAACTATACAACTCTTGATTCTCTTTTCGGATGAGATCGTCAAGTGGCATCCACTTCGGTATGTCAAAGAATAAACGTCAAAAAAGGCAGGAAGCCGTGGGCCACGCCTTAGAACCAATCCTCCAGGGTAGCTTGCTTGGAAGGTTGAAATATATTTCCTAAAGGAAAGAATATGGTTCCGTTTGAAAAAGATCAATGGCTAGCTCGTAGACCTTTTGACTTTTGAAAGAGAATTTAATGTAACGCATGGTTATCTTGTCAAAACTCTCAGTCCAATCTTTTTATAGAGTGTCTCATTCTATCTTGATCAGATGTCTCAATACTTATTTTGATATTTTTTTAAAAAAATTATTTATAAAGTTTTAATATTTTATTTAATTTTAAATATATTTAAACTTTAAAAAATTTATCTTTATATTAAATTAAATTTATTTAAAATTAACATTATAATATATTATGATCGAAACAGAATAGGACGAAACAATCAAGATCAGTTTCAGAATCTCTCTGACATGTGAAGTCTCAACTCTTTCAAACCTCATTCTACTAAGGTTTAAATCACCGCTCTCAGTTACACTCTAATTTTATTTATTCCTTTTTCCTAAACTTGCATTAAAAAATTTTGAAATACTTGCAATGGAACCCAAAACAATTGTACACTTGCAAAAATATTGCAAGCGGTTTGAGTGTTCAAGCTCACTTGAATAGAAATTCTGACATGAATTTCAACAGATCTTGGCTTGAGCTTTAATGCTTTATTCTTTTTTTTTTTTTTTTTTTTTTTTGGTGTGTGTGTGTGTGCGGAGGAAATTTAAAGCTTGTTCTGTAAAATATAGGCGCATCCATATTGTGAATGGTGCTCTGTTTTATAATTTGATATGGTGCTCTGTTTTCTAAATATATGTATTAGAGAGGGCAGTAAGGCAAGTGGGGACATTGCTGAGATGGCAATAGAAGTGACAATTTATAACTCACCCTCTAACCCACAACCGACCTAGTTTAAACAAGTTTACATTTGGCATAAAGAAGTTTGGATCATTAATGGTTCAATCTGTCTAAATCCATTCGTTAAATAGTTCAGATTTTGGATTAGGTCTTTGAATTGTTTAACTTACTTTAACCCATTTGGTAATTAGGTTGAATCATTCCTCAACTTAATTTAACTCATTTAAGATTTGTTTAAAATGTACTTAACTAGTTAACATATTTTAAACCATTTAATCTATAAAATCCACCTAACTTGTCTAACTCATTTAAGCATATTTGACTCATTAATAAATAAGTTAAATGGGTCGGGTTAGGTTATCTATTTAATAATAATATTTGATTTAAATTTATATTTTTAATTTATTTAATAAATAAGTCATTTCTTAGCTAATAAACTTTTGACGTATCACGTATTTGATCCCACTTATCTCCAACCCAACTCGGTTGCTACTCCTAAGGCCATATTTGGTTCATCACATGGGATTGAAGTGGCATAGAATTACCTAACCTCTGGTAACCTATACCGAAGGGATTGGATTAAAGTATTTGGGATCTCCAATTGGAAATGGAAATGATTCTCATGTAATCCAATGAATAGTGCTTGGAATGCATGCATGGAAGGTTGGATTAGATTAGATTGGCTTTAATTTTTCTAAAATGCCCTTTTTTTTCATTTTTAATAATAATTAACACACTTAATTTGCTATTATCAATACAATTAAAACTTAAATTTATTTATATTACTTGAGGAGCTCTCTTGCACTCGAACTTATCTTGATTTTTTTAATAATTTAAAAATTTTCAAAATGCCTTTTCTTATAAAGTCCATAAATAAAAAAATTTTCATAGTTATATATTATAGTTTATAATATATTGAAATGTATGCATACTTGGATGGGTGAAAAATTCTTATACCAATCAATTTTTCTCATTTATGAGTGAGTATTACAATAAGAATCTACAAGCAAATGAGTTTGAGGCCCCAATAGCTTAGATCGCGAAAAAATTCTTTGATCCAACACAAAATGAAACAACTATAGTTTTTAACTTCCCATTGTATGCGGGCTATTATGGATTACATTGATATGTGAGCATCTATCTTTTTATGGTCCACTAGTGTAGGGTACATTGACTGGGTTTCTTACAGGGAAGGAGGAAAGTAGTGGGTGGTTAAGGTGCTAGTTATTTCCTCCTGGGTCATCATTCGATTTCCATTCATATCTTTTTGAAATTATATTTTATATTCAAATAAAAATATATAAAAATATTTATTTATATATATAAATATATATTATATTTTTTAAAAAATATTATGCTAAAAGAATAAGATTATGACTTATATCCTTATTCTTTACTGAAAAAGAGGATAATTTGGTAAATTCACTTTTAATTCTATTCTATGGGATCCAGAAGCAAACGAGGGAGCTAGGTTTCTCAATTCCATTAGTACTACTATCTCGTACCAATTAAGATGGTGGGCCTCATTGGACTGAATCTCATTTTCGGTCTCCTAAATATGGGATTGGATTCCAATCCAATTCAATTCCAACAAAAAAAAATCATACTAAACACACCCTAAATGATAGAGTGCTTGCTTAGCATGGGAGGGATAATGGACTCCATCTCTATTATTCTCTACTATTTTATTTTATATTAATTTATTTCCCTTACAATGATGATTTCAAAGGACTATCTTATATAATTTATATAATTTTTTCTTTAGTTATATAATTAAATTGAAATTCAGATATAGAATTTTAAAAAAATAATTACATGATTTAAAAAGAACTTTCAATTACAACATATCTATGTTATATAAAGTACATAATTAAGTAACAATTAGATATAATAAAGTATTATCATTAATAAATATTATAAAATATATTTAATATTAAATATAAAATATAAAATTTAAATATTTAAATATTATCTAGTGCAAATTAAATATAATCAGATTAAGTATTATTAAATATTTATATGGAAATTAAAAGTATAATTTAAGATTATTAAACTTTGGTAATTTCATATACTATTTTTTAGATGAGAATCAGATTACCATGATTTGAGATAATCTTAAATTATTAAAAATCAAATATTACCGCTCAAATTACCATATCTAGTTGTCAAACATGATAATCTGCATGGTAATCTTAAATTATCAAAGTGGATTATCATGAAACAAATGGATTCTAATGGTAATCTCCACACATGAAGATTTTGCCTACGCTCGGATTTACTCCTGTCATTTGTTCAACATATTTGGCAATGCCGAAGCTAGATGCCATTAGGTTCAGAAACCATGAAAACTACATTAACAAGCATAAAAGAGAGTTATTGGGCTTGTCATTTTTGCTTCCAAATACTTCCAGTTCAATCTCACTCAGATCCTTCCATCTTGCACTGCTTACCCATGGCTGCCACATTCAATTCAATTATTAGCAATGTAGAGGGCCCCAACCAGGTACCAAGAAAACACATTTTATAATTGAGTCACCATGTGACCAAAAGGGTTTGGTACAATTTGAGATATCAGTGTTACATGCTTTTTCCATGGTGTAAAGTTCCAATCTCTTTCTGACAATTGACATGTGGTCACGAGGCTTTTTCTTGGTACCATGTTTGGCCCCAAAGTATTTTCCTTCAATCACAAAAAATTCCCAATTACCCTTTTTCCCTTCTCTTTCTTCCCTTCTCTTGGTAGAAAATACCAAAATCCCCACAATCCCAACCCTCCCCCCACTTTATCTCTCCCTCAATGTTTAAGAAGCATTTCATGTTTCATAGACTTGTTTCAAAATATAGCAGAACATAGTGAAAATAGTTCACACTTTCTTAATTAAGCAAGGCTGTGTAAGAAATTAATTTTTAGTACCGGTTGGTCTAGCTTGGTGATTAAGATGAATTTAATGGTGGGTTCAGGAAAAGCTTAGGTTAAAGTTTTCACTCAACCGAGTTGGTTCACAAGCACCCCTAACAACATAGAAAATGAGGACTAGTCATTCTAACATCCAATATCATACCAAATATTTGGTTATGAAAACTTAAGTTTTGTCTCAGGAATATTATATTTTCTAATGCATCCATGATCAAAAGCATGATATCAAACATGTTGAAGACAAAATAATAAACCCTGAGTTCAATTACTTGAATCTTAAATCATGTTAAACCAAGGTTTGTAAAACCAGTACTAAGATTCATACTGTTATATTACTGGTTCAGTATGGCATATACAGTATACATCCCATATTGAGATAGAGTGCCTATTTTTCTCTCACTTTTAATGATACTACCATTCAGTATCAGATGGTACGAGTTGATATCGAGAAGTATAAGATGGTTCAGTTTAGTTCAAACTGGTTTGATTTATACCTAATCAAAATTTGGTACTATACCGGTACAGATTGGTATGGCATACTTTGTGTTAATCATTGTCTTTACCTCACATAGAGAATTAAAGAAAATGCTCATGATTCAAATTTTCTTTAAAAAAAAAAACTGTTCCAAAAGAAATATTGACTTTCCTAAAGTAAACATAACAACAAAATATGATTATTAACACTGTGTACCTTGTGAGAAACAAAAGTGATTAAACCTGGATCCTCAAATGAATGATAATAATATCCTCAGGTTGTGTTTGGTAGCCGGTAATCTATCTAGATTGCCGGCAATTTAAACTGGGCCCATCAGATAACTATGTTTGGTATATTTTTTTAATGGTAATCTATCTTGCAGTGATAATCTAGATTACCTCTCATGAAGCAATCCAGATTGCTTGAGGAAGGGGTGGCTATCCAGATTACCGGAGATGTGGTAATCAGGTAATAATTTTTTTCGACAAAAATGCCCTGTCCCTTTCCCTTCCATGAAAACAAAACCCATCCTTTCGTATGTTTTTCCCCTTCTCCCTTCACTGTGCTTACCCTACTCCCACTCCTCTTACGTCGCCGATGAGCTCCCCTCCCGTCGCCGATGAGAAGATCGCCGCCGGTGAGGCAATCCAGATTGCAGTGATATTTATTTTTCCATAAAAAAGCACAAATAGTGGATTTTTTTTCTACTCCAAGTGAGTTTTTTTTTTCCCACTCCAGATCTTAAGTTTTTTTTTTTTTTTTTGATTTTAATGCAACCACAGCGTGGTGTTTGTTTTTCCATAAAAAGGTTCCCTTCCAGATCTCGAGGTTTTTTTTTGATTTCAATGGAACCACAGCGTGGTGTTTATTTTTATATAAAACAGTAGAAGTAGTGATTTTTTATTTCCACTCCAGATCTCAAGTTTTTTTTTATTTCAATGCAACCACAGCGTGGTGTTTATTTTTCCATAAACAATAGAAGCAGTGATTTTTTTTCCGCTCCAGATCTCAAGTTTTTTTTTGATTTCAATGCAATCACAGTATGACGTTTGTTTTTCCATAAAACAGTAGAAGTAGTGATTTTTTTTTTTCCGCTCCAGATCTGAAGTTTTTTTTTTTGATTTCAATGCAAGCACAGCGTGGTGTTTGTCAAATGGTATTTTTTTGACTACAGATCTCAAGTTGTTATTTGATTGCAATGCAACCGTAGCGTAGTATTTGTTTTCCATAAAACAGCACAAATCAGTGGTGTTTGTCAAATAGTGTGTTTTTCGCTCCAGATCTCAATTTTTTTTTTTTTTTGATTGCAACGCAACCATAGCGTGATGTTTGTTTTTCCATAAAACAGCACAAAAAGGGATTTTTTTCCTACACAGATCTCAAGTTTTTTTGATTTCGACGCAACCACAGCATGGTATTTGTTTTCCATAAAAGATCACAAATAGTAATTTTTTTCTGCTCCAAATCTCAAGTTTTTTTTTTTTTTTAATTTCAATATAACCACTGTGTGGTGTTGGTGGAAAATAGTTCTACAACAATTTTGGTGCTAGATATGTTATTTTTATGTTATTTTTCTATTAAAGTGTGAAAATCATCCTTCTATATTCCAGGTCTATATGAATGTGATATGACCATGTCGTAACTATCCATAGCTTAAGAAGTGCATTTCAGGTCTTAGGTGTTTTTAGGCCCAACATGTAATAGTATATCAATTTTTAATATTGCCAAATATGTAATAATATATCAATTTTTAATAAATTTGACTTAGGGGTATTTTGAGAATTTGATGTTATATTACTGGTAATCTGATTGTCATACCAAATACACTAATCAATATTATTGCAATATTGCTTGTGTACAATCTATCCAGTGGTAATCTATCTTGCAGGCAATCCACGTTATCTTTCAGGATTACCTGGCCATACACCAAACGCAACCTCAGTGATAACTATTGTAATCCCATCATAAATGTCATCAGTGATTGACGTTGCTAGCTTCTCTTCTTTACCAGCGCAAAGGAGATCGAGTCATTCACTACTTGTCTCCTTGGCATCCACGAGGGAGGAAATACCTTCCTATTACAGAGAATCCTTTCACTAAACATGGCTCTTGTTGCCCAGGCCTCCTTGGCTTTCCAATTCATAGCATAAGCTATGCAATCAATTAGCTTGTAAATTAGGAAACTCTATCCCTTGAAATCTTTCAAATTAATTTCTCAAACCTTTTCATATAGAAAAAAATAAAAACAAAGTAATGTTGTGTTTTCCAGTATAGTTATCCTGAAAATGAATGCATGATGAATTTTCATATAGAAAATTTAGTAAGGTTTGCTGCCCAGCATACCTTTGTAGATGTCCTTCTAGAAGTAAATTCAATCTTGTCTAAATTAGCCATGTATTACCTATCACAAACAACCCTTAAACTAAATATCGCTCTTATTGATCAACTCTCTTTTTTCAATTCATTGCACATGCCATTAATTCAGTTAAACTGCATTTATGAAAATCCAGCCCATTCTGTTTCAAATGAATATTTCATGCCTATTTATATATAAAAACATAGAAAAATCAAAAATAATATGTTGTCTAATATACTATTCCAGATGCATGTACATGAATCTGTGTCACATAAAATTTAGTAATCATGTGTTTCCAGATTAGGTAAATTTTTGTGATATGACAAGATGTTCAGAATACTTGTCTAAATATGCATATGAGAACCAACAAAATCAAAAAAGCATATCCAGGAGTAGAGTAAAAAGGAGGATATCGAAACACATTAATTCCTATAACACTAGTTATATAATTATTTTAAGGTCAATTTAGTTTTTGACATATATTCAACAGTTAGAACTTTCATATGTTTATCATCCATTGCAACTGTGCATTTTTTTTTTCTTCTTCATTTCATGAAAATTCTCTTCATCATTGAACATTTCTTTAGTATCCTAAATGCATTTTGTGTGTTTGCAATGTGAGTTATACTTTTGACCTCCCTTTCATTCTCCTGCTTTGATAATTGGAATGGACTATGGGAATTAATGCCCCTCATTATTTAAATATTATCTTCCAGGCATTATGTTTTCAATAAGCTTAAGATCACAATTTTGTTTATTTCCTATCTGGTTGTGAAAGTATAATCCGAGCAGATGTTTTTCCCACATAATAGGAAACAAATATGGCTATGATGACATGAACGAAAAGATTGCTAATGACAAAAATATGATAAAAGCCATTCTCTCACTATCAGAGATTTCTATGAAGATTGAAAGGTTTGTTAGATATTGTCCATCTCATTTCCAAGATACTGTGGAAGCTAGAAGAAGGAAGCAACCAAAGAAGCCTAGCTAGGCATGAGAATTTATGCACTGAATGGGTCAACAAGTCAAGCTTGAATGTTCATAACTGATCTTGAGACAGCTAAAATTTTTGTTTAATGTGGCCAGGCCAAGCCCAAAGCTCAACATTGCTGGGCCCGTTTGTAAATCCATGGTGGCTAAAAAGGAACAGGTGACTGATTTACCATGTGAAAGCATGTGAAGTTCAACAATTTTGAGATTCTGAAGTGAATGTTATGACATTTCTGGTCATCAGGTTTTCTTTTCATAAAGGTAAGATATGATTTTATTTAAACCTCTCAAACTCTCTGCATCTTCTACTGAAACATTTTTTTCTTATTATTATGCCACTTGATAAAAACACTGCCAATTTTAACCAGCACACTGATGTTGTTTCTTTTCCTCAAAACAAAAAGGAGCTAAGTAAATGTATTAACTATTAAAACTAAAAAAACTAGGGTAGGTACAAGGTGCTAAGACTAAAGAGCAAAGACTTAAAAGGCTTTCATATTAGAACCTTGAGATATATGAAAATCATTCATGGCGATAATTAGAATATATATATATAATAATATCATGTAAAATGATAATGTTGTATTGCTATTAACATATGGTATTCCCTCATACAACCAAGGTTTGGATAATGTCGCTTAATATTGGTTTTTCCCACTAAAGCTTCTATTCATAATTCATTATAATAGGGATAACCCATTACAAATGCCATTGGCCATTATAACGGCAGCTACCGAAAAAAAAATCTAGTAACAGCTAACAAACTGCGAGCATTGAACTGGAATGGTAAAAAGGAATGACCGTCCGGCATTTGATCGAACATGATATGCGCCTCCAGCTCTTGCGGTAGATGACACAGTCTCCACCGGGAAACCTTTCAGCCATCCCATGGCCCCCCAGCTGGGGTGACAATCTCGCTCGCGCGCGGCCGCGCTCGGCACTTGCCGCATTCAAACCAACTTTCGGTTCTCACATCTGCCGATGCGGTACCAAAATAGCGGGATTGATTCAGAGACCATCGCTCAGCAGAACGAACAAACGAAAGGAAGATAGAGAAGGAAGAAGACGAACCAGAAGCCCAGAGACCGGGGAAAAAGAGCGGACAAACCTCGGTTAATTTCTTACTCCTGCTCATCTCTCCCCTCCTCTGCTCTAGTCTCCTCGCCCGTTCTCTCTTCTCTGGGTTTCTACTGCTCGAGTTTAGCGTTCTTCCCTCTTTCTCCTTGCGGGCCAGAAGGCCTGACGGCCGCTGACGGCAAGCGCCGGAGGAAGCCTCGACGAGATCCAACGGCCTCTGAGCGCAGTTCGACGGGAGCATGGGCCTGATCCACGGTTCCCGTTGGCACGCATCACCTGGTCGCTGTTCCGTCTCAATTTTTATAATGTTTATTTAATAACTAATTTCTAATATAAAGTAATTTTGAAACTATTTAGAGATGTAATATGATTTTTATAGAGCATGTAGAAATTATTTCATCTATTATATTTTTAAAAAATTGAAATCATCATTATAACTAACTATTTCATCTATTTTATTATTATTTAAAAAAAATTAATTTAATAACTTGATCGAAAATTTTTTTAAGAAAAAACAACAAGTGTGACTAATGATTTTTAAAATAATGGTAACAATTTAAAGGTCTTTTTATAATTTAATTTTAAAATTTTTAATGTTATATATGTGTAAAAAAGAGAATGTCGAAATCATATTAACACGGGTGATTTTTGGTTTACTTTTAAAATTTTTTATTAATTGAAAATTTTTATTTATTAATTGATTCTATTAATTCTATTTTTTATTGAATTGAAATCATAATAACCAATTAGATATTATAAAGTATTGTCATTAATAATATTGATGATATGTTAATATATTGTTAGATAACAATAACTATATATATATATATATATATTATTTTAAAGAAATATGAATATATTTATGATAGGAAATATTTATTCTATTGATAATATATAACATTTATTATATACTATTTATTATATTACGAAATAAGTATAATATAAATTAATAATATAATATTATTAAAAAATTTAATAATTTTATGAAATTGGAGTAAAATAATATTTTATATAGTAAATTTAATGCATTACATAATATTAAAGATCATAAACACTCATGCCTATTTTACTCACTCTTTAAGAAGAAATATAAGGAACCATAAATTTTTATGAATGTTGGGTTATTTTTGCCATGTCTTCATTCATGTAAGAGGGCCCGGCTAGAGATTGGGGGACGTGAATGAATCGTCAGTTACACTGGTGATTTTTTTTTTTTTTCTCAAAAAAAAATGAAATCATCAGTATGATGATTTCAATTATTAAAAATATTAAAAAAACTACTTTCGAGAACCTTCCCTCTAACAAAAAAAAAAAAAAATCTAACATCAGTCTACCGATGATTTCAAAGTTTTTTTTACCTATATATTTAAATTAAATAGCATATATGTAATTAAAAATAATAATTAAATGAAATAGTCACTAGAAGTGATGATTTCAAAGGAATTTCTAATATAATTTATATAATTTTTTCTTTAGTTATATAATTAAATTGAAATTCAAATATAGAATTTTTAAAAATAATATCATGATTTAAAAGGAATTTTCAATTACAACACATTTATATTATATAAACTACATAATTAAGTAACAATTAGATATTATAAGGTATTATCATTAACAATAATAATGATTTAATAATATTAATGATACTATATATTTAGTATAATAATTGTTAGATAATATTATCATAATAATAACTACATATATTTATTATTTTAAAGAAATATAATATATTTACAATAGGAAATATATATTTTATTCATAATATATACCATTCATTATATCTTGTTTATTATATTATGAAATTAATATAATACCAAATAGTAATATAATATTATTAAAAAATGAATAATATTGCTAAATTGTAATAAAATAACATTTTATATGGTAAATTTAATGCATTACACAATATTAAATGTTATTACTCTATTAGTATTTCAAAAATTTTGTAATAATAATAGTATAAATATAATTAAATTGAAATAATTAATTATGTTTTGTTTTAAAGGACAATTTGGTTCCTTTCAAATTTCTAATTTCTAGTCTCACTTAGTATTTGTTGTTCTGCAATAAACTATCTCATTAATTTCTTCGTATGGTATACGGATTCTTCATTTTGTTAACCTCATAAATGTTAAGCACTTTGTACTATATAATACCATGATATATTATATTGGGGTAGCGCAACCCTAGCATGACTATAGCTGAAACTTGCAAATGCATATATCATACTATTCATTACCTTTTTAATTATTTCATGAAATAGTGATGTAGGATGAAGATGTGATGTTACAAACAGAGCTTTCAATATTTCTAGCCCTTGTATGCATAATAGAATAAAAACACAGTATGGAAGTATAGATGTTATGGCAGGTATTACCATCTGTCTAGATGGTAAAAATGGCATATTAGGTGGAAGATTACAATTGCACATGAATAAAATATATTTTCTTATCATAAATATATTTTATTTCTTTAAAATAATAAATATTATAGTTATTATTATGATAATATTATCTAACAATTATTATACTAAATATATAGTATCATTAATATTATTAAATCATTAATATTTTATATTAATATTAATATAATATTTAATATTTTAAACACTATTATATATTTATGTAATAATATGTAAATGTTAAATTTTAAATTATTAATATTTATGACCTTCTTGCATATAATATATAATATTTATATATTATATATTAATATATATTATATAATGAGATATTTAATAATATTATAATTTCTATTATGTTTTATATAATGTATATTAAATATTTATAATATTTAAATATATAATATTTTTAAAATCAGTTTATAAAGAGTCTCGATTTAAGTAAAAAGAAGAGAGAGGCACTTAAAAGAAAAAAAAGGTTTATAATAAAATTTAAATAAAATTTAAAAACATGATAAACTAACTACTGTATTTTGTTATTATGAATCAAATGCAGTAATATTTCATTCCTAAGAATCTAATTACTAAATATAAGATTATCAGGTATGATTTTTGATAATATTATATCATCACGAATTAAATGCTGTCTCAGGACCACAGTTCTAGCCTGTGTCCCAAGGGTTAGCTCAAGATGGCACAGACTGGAATAAGCCAGGACCACAATGCTTGATGCTAGCATAACACATATACGTAAATGAGTTACACAGCTGATTAACTTTCCTATTGCTTCACTCACAACATGTGGAGTGTCGAGTATGAGCTGCTGGCAAGAGGCCTAACAGAAATGCTGCAGCTTTTTTCTATTTGATCACTGCACTGTAAAAATATCTGCTGGTAAAAGATAATATGTCATGCTTAATGCTTATACTGAGTTACTGGTGAAAAATGTCAATCATTAAATTTTTAAAAATTCTTCTGTATGTCCATCAAACCTCATGTCGATCAGTAAATCGCCTAAACAAAATTTTCAAGTTAATAAAATATAACTGTCTTTTTAGATTTAGTTGACTAACTTTTGATGCTCACCACCCACCTTTTATTGAGACTATATTAGTTTGAAGATCATAAATACTGGTTTTCAGCTTATACTTAATGCGTGATAATAATTCATCATCTTCAGGTATATGAAACTAATTGGATTACCCATCCATTAGATGGTTGGAGGTTAAATAATTAAAGCATTGTGTCTCACTTAGGTTTCTTTAGGAGAACTGTATCTATATTTATTCCAGTTATTCTTTAAAATTCTTTGCATTGCAAAAAAAAAAACAATGATTAATTGAATAATTGTAGGTACAAAACAATGAAATTAATTTTTTCTTAAAATTATGTAATTTGTATCAAGGTTGGTTGTACCTATACCAGGTAAGATATGGATAGCTTATGGTACAGTAGAGGGTTACACTGGTAGATGGTATGCTACTGGAGGTAAGATAATAACTGTGCTATGTGCCAATATAATGCACCGGTACCTTATTATAATGGTGCAATACACCTGATACCAGGTGGTATGGTTTGTTACAGTAAATCTTGCCTTTTATTATGGACCATAGTCCTCTAATTAAATTTACCAATACTTTCCTTTAAATTTCTTATAGCAGTGCACATGTTTTAGCTGCATAGGTGTTACTAATGCTTTAAAGAGGTTTTGGAATAAGAAACTAGCACTTCTTTAAAAAAAATAAAAATTAAAAAAAATTAAAAAAAAAAAATTCAAGAAAGCTATCTAGAGAAGGTTGGGGTTTTGATGGACCAGTACCAGTCCATTGATAAAGGAACAAAAGTACAAGATATGCAAGACCAAACTCCCAATGACAAACAAAAACCAACAGAACTAATCTCCAAATAACACAGCCCGCAACCTGAAACAAACTGTTTAGAAGCATAGATCTAGTCAAATTAGTACATCAAAGCAAAACAGAACTAGAAAAACAAAGACATTCAAGATTAAAATTCAATAAACAGACTACTTTTTAGAATCTTCACCAAAGTGCACCAAAGAATTTTTAACAAAGTTAATATTTAAACCAGTAAACCCCTCAAAAACGTAAAATACGTTGAGATATGTAAATAAACATGACCAAAGTTAGAGTATCATGGGCACATTGAAGAACATGATCTCAAGTCAGGTTACAGGCTTAACTGGAGACTGATGATGGGAAAAGCACACAGTACATACAATTTTCTGCTAGTTTAAGGCTTGCTGCAAACCGTTTAACTGCGTGCATGGAGCCTCACAAATTTGAAGTGATAACTTTGGGCCAAAAGGGCTGTGAAGGATAGTACTGGATGTTGGCAAGATAACTTTATGCTGTCTTGTCCTACATACTCATCCTCTCAAGGCTTTAATCTCAGGGCAATATTTATGATAGATCATTTTCTCCTGCAGCACTGTACAAATTCCTTGAGCTTGGCTGGCATCTCATATATTTTTCTTGATGAAGTTTTGAGAAAAGATTGGACATTAATCTGTTGTGGGCATCAATAAAGAAAATCGCCAGAGATACCTGATTTAAGATATCATTAAATTTTTTCCATAGCTATCTAGACCAAAATTTCAAACTTCCTAGGCTACTGCACCTTCTACATGATGGAGATGACCTTCTCTGTTGGCATCAAATATGTTCCTGAAATATTTTCAGACTTCTTGGGCACTGCTACTCTGAAGCAGAAGATCTCATTATTAAGATGGCAAGCATGATTTACAAGATAGAGGAAGATGGTGCTATACTTGCAATTTTAACTTATCAGATGGAAGTAGGATGGGTTTGGGAAACCATCTTATTTCATCTACTCATGTGATTTGCTTGGTATCTAAGATCACAATTGCTTGTCTACTCAACAATGGAGACCCAAGATAATGTCTTTAGGTGCTTATTTTCCACCTATTGTTTAATGGATTTGTCACGCCCCAGACCCAGTGGTGGTGGCCCAGGGGTGACAGCCCGCCGCATGCCAGGCATGCAAGGCATCCAGTACAGTATCATTTACAAATAAGGAGGGGTAACAACTATATGACATACAAAATTTAATCCTCCATAATACAAATTATGTAATGTTGGGCAATAAACCAAAGTTCCAAAATAAATCCAAATGGGGTTACATATAACAAAATATAATCAATTTACATCATGAAGCTCCCAATTACCCATGTTGTTGCCCCTGATAATTTTGTAGCTCTGAAAAAAAAAAACATTGTAAGATTTAATGAGCTCACGCTCAGTAAGTAAGCTTACTATAACATAATATAGCCAATTCAGAATTTTAACGAGTCAAATACATGTCATGCTTCCAATTTAAAAACATTTCATCATATTATAGAATTATGCAAATCTCATGTTTAAATAAATTGGAAACAAATATTATGTAATAATCTATCAAAATATCATTTCAATTCCAAATCCCTGTAAATTTCATTTTATACTAATGTCCCACGTCCACGTAACAAAACATCTCAAAGATGTAACCTCTTGTACGCCCCCAGAGGAGGAAGGTGCCGGAGTCATTTAGCATATAATGCCATATCCTGTCACAGCACATCCCAAGGATGTATGTTCTCTACATATTCCCCCTATGGAGATGGATTCCGAAGTCATGTAACATATAATGTGGACCGTGATGACATATAATAACACAATCACAAATAACATTTATATACATTACTGCACACATATATCAATTTACTTTTCATATTTTACCAAATTTGATAATTTTATATAATCATGTAATAATTAGTTGCATGTATAAAATGCTAATTTAATTTACAGAAATTCACAATAATTAAGTCAAATAATCATTTACATAAATATGGTACCACAAATATCATTTTTCAAATAATACTATAAATGAATTTCATTATTTCAATAATGGCATAATTTAATAATGATTTATAAAAATCATTATAACTGGCTTACTTACCTCACAATGCTAATTCCAAAGTATATATCAGCTGTATGGACCTCTGGGTACCTACAACATAATTTTTTAGATTTTTAAATTTCAATTTTTTGGATGTCAAACTGACTCCTACACTTGACCCAATCTAATCCTGGGCTCAACTTGGAGCTTGAATATCTCCAAATATAGAAGCCCAAATGAGGAAATAAAATTTTTCTAACAAACTAGAATTAGCCCTGATCACGACCATATTTCTCTTTTATTGGGTCGGGCCCAATTTGGGGCCCAAAAATTTGGCCCAAAAGGGCTAATCGGACTGGGCCGAAGCCGACCCAGTCCCTTTTTCCTTCTCTGTTTCACCCCCCGGTTCGTGTGAATCGAGGGTGGCCGAGGGTGGCCGCGGCCGACCCTCCCGGGTTGGCCGGCCGTCGATGACCGCCCGCCGGCGGCCACCCCCCTCTCCCTTTTTTTTTTTTTCTTTCTTTCTTTCTTTCTTTCTTCACCGTGCCAGCGCATGGCCGGCCACCGCCGACCGGGACCCCACCCCGGACGCCGCCCGGCGCCGGTGGGGCCGCCGGCCGAGGCTCGGGCCGGCGAGTCGGCGGGCATGCCGCCGGCCCGAGCCAACGCGAGAGCCGGTTCAGCTCCTGCGACAGGGGAGGGCTGTTCGGCCCTCTCCCTCGCTCCCCCCTCTCATCGGCGGCACGATCGGCCACCGTTGGCCGGTCGGACCCCGCCGAACGTCGCCTCGGCGCCGGCGGGAGCCGCAGCCTAAGTCTCGGGCCCGGTGAGCCGGCGGGCACGTCGCTGGTCCCGGACCAAGAACCAGGGGAGGGCCATCCAGCGGCCCTCCCCTTCTTTCACCTTGCTGGTGGCACAGCCGACCTCCTCCGGCCGGCCGGACCCTATCGGACGCCGCCCTGGGGCCAGTGGGGGCTGCCGCTCGGAGGTTAGGCCCAGCGAGCCGGCGGGCATGCCGCCGGGCCCGAACCAAGTGCGAGAGCCGGTTCGGCTCCCACGTCAGGGGAGGGCCCTCCCACGGCCCTCTTCCTCTCTCTCTCTCTACCACTCTCTCTCTCTGTCTCCACTCTCCTCGCCGGTGAGGGGGTGTTACCTATCGACGGTGAGGCGGCGGGGACGAGTAGAGGCGACAACGGCGACGGATCGAAGAGGGTGAAGGAGACGGAGGGGACTGGCACAGTCCCCTCCTCTTCCTTTTTCTTCAGCGAGGGGAGCCCATGCGCCCATGTGCGCGCACGTGGGTGCGCGCTCGCTGGCGCGCATGCAGCGCGCCGCATGTCGTGCATGCAGCGCGCCGCGTGTCGCGCACCCACGCCGCGTATAGAATTTTTTACATTTTTTTTTTTTATATGTGGGGGGTTTACATCCTTCCCTCCTTATAAAAATTTTTGGCCTCGAAATTAATGCACATTACGCATAAAGCTTTTGAGACCCAAAATAAAAAATTACAAGCTGTATTTATCTTTCTAATCAAAATACAACAGTAAATACTCTTTTGAACATATATACAAATATTTATTCAGATAGAAATAGATGAGGATATTTCTTCTTCATTTCCTCTTCAAGTTCCCACGTAGCCTCCCGTTCAGAATGATTACTCCACTGAACCTTAACATAGGGAATGCTACGCCGTCTCAGAACTTGATCTTTGTGGTCCACAATACGTATAGGATGCTCTTCATATGTCAAATTCTTCTTTAGTTGTATGGGCTCCATTTCTATCACGTGGCTGGGGTCAAGAATGTATTTCCTTAACATAGAAACATGAAATACATTATGCACCCCAGAGAGTGCAGGAGGTAATGCCAGGCTATAAGCCACTTCCCCCACTCTGCTCAAGATTTCAAATAGTCCAATGTATCATGGACTCAATTTTCCTCTAAGCCCAAACCTCATCACATCTTTGGTTGGTGAAACCCTTAAGAAGACATGGTCCCCAACCTGAAATTCCAGTTCCCTTCTTCTTACATCAGCATAACTTTTCTGTCAGCTCTGAGCTACCCGGAGTCTTTCTTTAATCAGCTGCACTTTTTCTACTATTTGCTGAATCAGCTCAGGGCCCAACAGTTTTCTTTCCCCCACATCATTCCAACACAAGGGAGATCTACATTTTCTACCATATAGAGCTTCAAATGGAGCCATTTTGATGCTGACTTGGTAACTGTTATTGTAAGCAAACTCCACCAATGGTAGGTGGTTGTCCCAAGCACCACCCAAGTCCATCACACAGGCTCGTAACATGTCCTCTAAGATCTGTATGGTCCTCTCAGACTGTCCATCTGTCTGGGGGTGGAAAGCTGTGCTGAAATTCAGTTTGGTCCCTAGAGCCCTATGAAGACTCTTCCAGAACTGGGACACAAACCTAGTATCTCAATCTGACACAATCGACTCGGGGATACCATGAAGCCTCACGATCTGCTCAATGTACATGGTGGCCAATCTCTCACTAGAGACCCCAACTCTGAACGGTAGGAAATGGGCTGACTTGGTCAATCTATCAACAATAACCCAGACCGCATCATTGCTTCTGTGAGTTTTGGGCAAACCTGTCACAAAACCCATAGTGATCTTTTCCCATTTCCACTGGGGAATCATTAGAAACTAAAGAGGTCCCGTAGGCCTTTGATGTTCGGCCTTCACTTGTTGGTACACTAAGCACTTAGCCACATATTGAGCAATTTCTCTTTTTATCCCTTTCCACCAAAAATTTTTCCGTAGGTCTCTGTACATTTTGGTGCCTCCTGGGTGTACAGTATAGGGAGAGTAGTGAGCCTCCCTCAAAATTTCGGCCCTTAGATCCTCTACATTTGGCACACAGAGCCTACCATTAAATCTTAGGGATCCATCCTCCATTATTTTGAATTCATTATGAACCCCTGACTGCACAGCTTCTTTAATCTTATGCAGTTCCAAATCTTCTTTCTGGGAAGACTTAATTCTGTCAATCAGGGTTGGCTGCAGTACAAGTGTTGCAATAAGCCCATCGGACCACTGTACTCGCAGACCAACCTCCAACTTTTCAAGGTCTCTATGAATGTGAGGCTGGGAAGTAATTATAGCAGCTAGCTCTGAAGAGAACTTCCTGCTTAAGGCATCAGCTATTACATTGGCCTTCTTTGGGTGATAATGCAAGCTCAGGTCATAATCATTTAGTAGCTCCAGCCACCTCCTCTGCCTCAAGTTTAGCTCTTTCTGGGTGAAAATGTATTTCAGACTTTGATGGTCTGTATACACATCACAAGTCTCCCCATATAGATAATGTCGCCAAATTTTCAGTGCAAAGATCACGGCAGCCAACTTCAGGTCATGAGTAGGATAGTTCTGCTCATAAGGCTTCAGCTGCCTGGAGGCATAGGCTATCACCTTCCCTTCCTACATCAGAACACCTTCCAATCCCTTTCGAGAGGCGTTAGTGAATAAAGTATATCCTCCAGATGTAGATGGAAGGGTAAGGATAGGGGCTAACACCAGGCGCTGCTTGAGCTCCTGGAAACTTCTCTCACACTCCTTGGACCAAACAAACTTTGCTCGCTTTTGAGTTAAGCGAGTCAGAGGCAAAGCAATGCAAGAGAAGTCTTCCACAAATTTACGGTAATAACCAGCAGTCCTAAAAAAACTTCTGACTTCTGTTACATTGGAAGGCCGACACCAGTTCACAACAGCCTCAATCTTCTTAGGATCAACATATATGCCATTTTTGGATATGATATAACCCAAGAAAGATATTTGGCTCATCCAGAAGTCATATTTCTGCAGCTTGGCATAAAGTTTCTTCTCCCGAAGAGTCTGCAGAACAATCCTTAAGTGGTCTTCATGCTCCATATGACTTTTAGAATAAATCAAGATATCATCAATAAAGACCACTATAAATTGATCCAGATATGGTTTAAAGATCCTGTGCATCAGGTCCATGAATGCTGCCGGGGCATTAGTCAACCCAAACGGCATCACCAAGAACTCATAATCACGATACCTGGTTCTGAATGCAGTCTTAGACACATCCTCAGCTTTTATCTTCAGCTGATGGTACCCTGATCGAAGATCAATTTTTGAGAATACCTGGGCTCCTTGGAGTTGATCAAATAGATCGTCAATCCTCGGCAAAGGGTACTTGTTCCACACTGTTACCTTATTAATTTCTCGGTAATCAATGCAGAGCCGAAGACTACCATCCTTCTTTTTGACAAATAATACTGGAGCACCCCAAGGAGAGACACTGGGTCTGATGAATCCTCGATCCAGAAGCTCCTGCAACTGACATTTTAACTTTTTTAGCTCAGCTGGGGCCATGCGGTAAGGAGCCTTGGATATAGGTCCAATACTAGGGGCTAAATCAACAGTGAACTCGACTTCTTGATCCGGGGGTAATTCAATCAATTCCTCTGGAAAGACATCAGGAAACTCTCGAGCCACTGGAATATGCTCCAACTTGTGTTCTTCCTACTGAAGGTCTCTGACCACAGCAAGAAACCCCTGACCACTTTTTCTTAGGTATTTCCCAGCTTGCAAAGTTGACACTAATACTGAAGCCAGGTGTTCCTGACTCCCAATAAAACTGAATTCAGGAAGATTAGGAATTTTAAAGATCACCCTTTTCCTGAAATAGTCTATGGAAGCATGATAGGAAGCCAACCAGTCCATCCCCAGAATTACGTCAAAGAACTTCAGTGGGAGGACTATCAAATCAGCATTCAACCTCCTATCTTTCATGTCAATCAGGCAAGATCTACATACTGTGTCTACCATCATGACATCTCCATTTGGGAATGCAATATGCAACTCTTGCTCTAGAGGAACGGGTGTTAATGATGCATTCTTGATAAGATAATTATCAGATACAAATAAATGTGTGGCACCCAGATCAATTAAAGTTTGAGCATAAGTGTTGCCTATTTTAAACATACCTGTCACCACAGTATTAGAGGCAGCAGCATCCTTCTGAGTGAGAGTAAAGACCCTTCTTTGGGTCATGGGCTGCTGCTGGCTCTTCCCCTGATCTGGAGGGAGCTGCTGGTCCTTTCGGAGGCAGCAAAGTCCTTCTGAGTGAGGGTAAAGACCCTTCCTTGGGTCCTGGGTTGCTGCTGGCTCTTCCCCTGATCTGGAGGGGGCTGCTGGTCCTTCCGGAGGAGATAGGTAGCCATCTTATGATCCAGCTTCCCACAAATAAAGCAGGCATCAGTCAGCCTACGACACTGTTTGCCCGAATGGGCCTTCCCACAATGAGGACAGCGGATCTCTTTATCCTTTTGCCCTGAGGGAGCCTGAAAGAAACCCTTCTTCTTCTTAGCCTGCCATGAAAATTGATCAGAAGAAGGTCTTGCCCTTTTCATCTGCTACTCCCTCACCTGCTGAATGGCAATCATGTCCCTCTCAATTACCAGAGCCTTGCTCACCACTTCACTGTAAGTGGAGAGCTCAAATGCATTGACTGCTTGCCTCAGCCTGGGCTGTAGTCCCTCGGTAAATTTGGTGATCTTGGCTCTGTCAGTGATCACAAAATCAGGAGCAAATCGGGCCAATCGTCTAAACTCAGCTTCATACTGGGCCACAGATAGGTTCTTCTGTTCCAATCTCATGAACTCAGACTCCATCTGTGTCTGTATACTCCTGAGGAAGTACTGACCATAAAAAGCTTCCTTAAACTATTTCCAGGAGATAGCCCGTCCTCCCAATCACTGCTCCAACCGTAGCCACCAATCATAAGCTTCCCCCTGAAGGAGGTAGGTGGCAAATCTAATCCGCTCCTCCTCCTGGCTACCAAGGGCCGTAAAGGCCTTCTCAATCTCTCTTATCCACCGCTCCGCATCAAGTGGGTTAGTGGATCCAGTGAAGGGAGCAGGGGCTAGGCTCTTAAACTCTGAGAAGCTACGACCCCCTCCCTACCAGGGATAAGATGGAGCGGGCTAAGCAGACTGTTCGATTGGGCCGGCTGGGTCTAAAGAGTAGGAGGGGCAGACGGAGTCTGAGGAATGGTAGAGCCAGATAGAGCATACAGTACCTGCTGAATTTGCTGCTGCATAGTCTGAACTGCTTGAGTCACTCCCAAAAAAGTTCGAAGCAACTTAGCCTGTAACTGCTGTGGGTCATTACCGGCTGGAGCAATGGAACCCGTATCTGCTGAGGTTTCTTGGCCTCCCTGCTAGTCAGGGTCACCAGCCTGAGAGTCCTCATCATGTCGCTGACTACTGGTGCGACGAGGCATTATAAATTCTTGCCAATGTTAGGTTCCAATCAATATCATTATAAACCTCTAAATCTCAAGCATTTTTTAAACAAGTCACTTGAATTTTTCCTAGAGTTATTACCCTTCTGATGTCATGTCAATATTTGGCCCAGAGTTAATCATGTGTTTGGCTCTAATGTCAAACCTTGCTCTAATACCACTACAAGCTGTCATGCCCTGGACCCAGTGGTGGTGACCCAGGGGTGACAACCCGCCGCATGCCAGGCATGCAAGACATCCAGTACAGTATCATTTACAAACAAAGAGGGGTAACAACTATATGACATACAAAATTTAATCCTCCATAATACAAATTATGTAATGTTGGGCAACAAACCAAAGTTCCAAAATAAATCCAAATAGGGTTACATATAACAAAATATAATCAATTTACATCATGAAGCTCCCAATTACCCTTGTTGTTGCTCCTGATAATTTTGTGGTTCTGAAGAAAAAAACATTGTAAGATTTAATGAGCTCACGCTCAGTAAGTAAGCCTACTATAACATAATATAGCCAATTCAGAATTTTAACGAGTCAAATACATGTCATGCTTCCAATTTAAAAATATTTCATCATATTATAGAATTATGCAAATCTCATGTTTAAATAAATTGGAAGCAAATATTATGTAATAATCTATCAAAATACCATTTCAATTCCAAATCCCTGTAAATTTCATTTTATACTAATGTCCCACATCCACGTAACAAAACATTTCAAAGATGTAACCTCCCTGTACGCCCCAGAGGAGGAAGGATGCCGAAGTCATTTAGCATATAATGCCATATTCTGTCACAGCACATCCCAAGGATGTGTGTTCTCATATATTCCCCCTATGAAGGTGGGTCCCGGAGTCATGTAACATATCATGTGGACCGTGATGACATATAATAACACAATCATAAATAACATTTATATGCATTATTACACACATATATCAATTTACTTTTCATATTTTACCAAATTTGATAATTTCACATAATCATGTAATAATCAGTTGCATGTATAAAATACCAATTTAATTTACAGAAATTCGTAATAATCAAGTCAAATATTTATTTACATAAATGTGGTACCACAAATATCAATTTTCAAATAATACTATAAATGAATTTCATTATTTCAATAATGGCATAATTTAATAATAATTTATAAAAATCATTATAACTGGCTTCCTTACCTCACAACGCTAATCCCAAAGTGTAAATCAGCTGTATGGACATCTGGGTACCTACAACATAATTTTTTAGATTTTTAAATTTCAATTTTTTGGATGTCAAACTGACTCCTACACTTGACCCAATCTAATCTTGAGCCCAACTTGAGGCTTGAATATCTTCAAATATAGAAGCCTAAATGAGGAAATAAAATTTCTTCGATAAACTAGAATCAGCGCTGATCATGACCATATTTTTTTTTTATTGGGCCGAGCCCAATTTGAGGCCCGAAAATTTGGCCCAAAAGGGCTAACTGGACTGGGTCGAAGCTAGCCCAGTCCCTTTTTCCTTCTCTGTTTCACCCATGGTTCACCTGAACCAGGGGTGGCTGAGGGTAGCCGGCAGCCTAGGGCCACCGCCGGCCCTCCTCGGGGGTCGGCTGGCCACCGACGACCGGCCCCAAGCCGACCGCCGGTGGCGGCCACCCCCCTCTCCCTTTTTTTTCTTTCTTTCTTTCTTTCTTTCTTTCTTTCTTTCTTTCTTCATCGTGCCGGCGGCACGGCCGGCTACCGCTGGTCGGCCGGACCCCACCGGACGCCGCCTCGACGCCGGTGGGGGCTGTCGGTCGGAGCTCGGGTCCGGCGAAGCTAGCGGCCATGCCGCCGGGCCCCGAACCAACGCGGGAGCCGGTTCGGCTCCGCGACGAGGAGGGCCGTTCGGCCCTCTCTCTCGCTCCCCCTCTCGCCGGCGGCATGGCCGGCCACCGTTGGCCGGTCGGACCCTGCCGAACGCCGCCTCGGCACGCCGGCGGGAATCGCCGCCCAAGTCCCGGGCCTAGCGAGCCGGCGGGCACGCCGCCGAGCCCGGACCAAGAACCAGGGGAGGGCCATCCAGCGGCCCTCCCCCTCTTTCACCTTGCCGGCGGCACAACCGACCTCCTTCAGCTGGCCGGACGCCGCGCCGGTGGGGGCTGCCGCCCGGAGGTCAGGCCCGGCAATCCGGCGGGCACGAATGAAATGCGGGAGCCGGTTCGGCTCCCGCGTCAGGGGAGGGCCCTTCCACAGCCCTCTCCCTCTCTCTCTCTATCTCTGTCTCCACTTTCCTCGCCGATGAGTGGGTGTTACCTATCGGCGGCGAGGCGGCGGGGACGAGCAGAGGCAACAACGGCGACGGGTCATAGAGGGTGAAGGAGACAGAGGGGACTGGCACAGTCCCCTCCTCTCCCTTTTTCTTCAGTGAGGGGAGCTTCTGTGCCTATGTGGGTGCGCGTGCGCTGACGCGCATGCAGCGCACCGCGTGTCGTGCACCCACGCCGCGTATAGAATTTTTTTTATATATATATTTTTTATATTGGGGGGGGGGGGGTTTACAGGATTACTGTATAGCATTACACTGTGAAAGAATTATTATACTACACCTGCGCATCATTCCCAACTTAGATATGTGATCACATGGTTTTTGGGCTTGCTTTTTCTTGTTAGCTCTGAAGTATGGTAGGCTCATGCTACTACGTTAAGCATCATTTGTAGCTTCTTGCAGAGTGGTTTGAAAATATGTAGCTTTTGGATAAAAAAAAAAAGGAGAAAATCCAATGCTTGTAAAGCCAACAATATTTATGGCCATCTCAATAAATGTGAATGGTTAGTGAAATATTTTCACTTGCTTACATGATGGCTTCACCTACTTCCATGGCAGTTTAATGATAGGGTTCTTCTTCTTCCTTTTTGTTCATGGTTTTTATATTTCCTGAATGTTGCTTGTACTACTGCTTTTGAGAAATGGAGGACTTCATATTCACCCAATCAATATCATTAAAGAAACTTTCTACTCCAAAGCAGAGTTTTGTATTTTTCAAAATTTCCAGCATTTTGGGTTGAGGAAATTGATTTGTTGCTTGAATTTCTATGTTCCCAGCATGAATAATTGTTTTTTTTTTGTTTTTCAATTGCTTGTCATCCATTGTCCTTTTGATCTCTCTTTTTTGTGCAATTTAAAATTCTTCTGACTTCTCAACATTTTGCTCTTTCATTAGTTCAAATTCTTCAAATTTTTCAATTTTCTCTTTCGTTTTTCCGACTTCTTCCATAACCTTCTTTCCCACTAATTTTAAGTTTCTTGATCTTTCATTTCACTCCTACTCTTTCAATTTCTTTCACAAATTCATTCGCCCTTTGCATCATTTTCAAGCAATTGTTCATTCTTTCCGCCAAAAATTCATCCATACCATGATCTACTAACCAATTGATAACACTTGAACCTTGTGAGAAGAACAAATGCTTTTAAGTTTTTTCATACCTAACTTGGAGATTTCATGTATTCAATATGCCTCCAAATTTCTTGATGGGTTGTTTTTTTGCAAAATTTTCAAAGCCTTATCTTCCTTTCTTTTGTGGAATTTTTTTGATATGCAACTCTGAAACTCTACAATGATGTCTCATAATCCATAGGCTTGAAGGTATCTACTTATTCAAACACTCCAAAGTTTATTGTTTAAACACTAATTTCTCTTGAGAGAAAAATAACACCATCCTCCCATTTTTCTCTCTCCTCCCTCAATTTTCTTTTTTCTTTTTCATTCACTCTCCTCTTTAGAGATAATTTTGCTTTTCCTTCCTGAATCTACTTTTGACTTCTATCTCCTTTGTCATGCTATTAATATCTAGAGCCTCCTTGCTCTTGAACAATTCTCTTTGTTATGGACAAGCAGTAAAACATAGGAGGAGTTGGATGGAAGAATAATATTGCATAATATTGTTTCATTTCATCACTACTTGCCTGCTTACAAAATAAGACATTCCATGGCTCTTTACAGTTATTCAATAACTCTTGATTTATTCCTTAACACTAATGTATTAGAACATCAAAGAGGTAACCATGGATATTTACATGGAATACTAAAAGATACTTCTTATTGTTGACCAATTGTTGATATATGACTGGGTGTTCACATGGTTATAGATCATGCCATGTTCATTAATCTAAATGAAATGAAGAAAAAGTTGATGCAAATTTCTGCTACCATGTGGGGCATTTTTAATTACTAATTATAATTAGTCTAATCTACTCTAGATCAAGGTTATGAAGAGAGAAATGAGGAAAGTAAGAATAACATTCGATGTAGTCCTAAATAGAAACACTCAGTAAAATGAGATTCAAAGTCAAGAAGGTTGGATGGTTAAGAATAACATTCGATATAGTCCTAAATAGAAACACTCAGTAAAATGAGATTCAAAGTCAAGAAGGTTGGATGGTTACTCTAGCATAATGATAGTGCTGCAATGATAGGAACTCTTGAATTGGATGGGACCCAAACCTAATATCATTCAATTTCAAGTACATTAACTAGCCTCAAATTCAAATGAACCTAACATTTTTTGGCTGGCCAAGCAAAAAACTTCGTTTCACCGTGTCTAAATATTGCAGTAGCTTCAACTTGAGTTCAACTTGAAGTAAGTCTTAGACTAAGTACATCTTACAGTTATTGTGCCAGATTTAGGCTAAATCCTAATCCCGATCCATCTAGTTGGAAATTGCCGTCAAATGAAATTTCGTTTCATCATCCTACACCTAGGAACTCTGATGTTCTATATTGATCTTTGTTGCACCGCTGTTGTTGTTGCAGTTCTTTTCTTTTCAAAATTTTTAAAAAAAAATATTATTTTTATTTATAAAGGGGGAATATACAAAGAAATACTTACAATAAAAAGATATATATATATATATATATATATATATATATATATATATATATATATATATATATATAAAGAGAGAAAGAGAAAGAATATAATTAAGTTCAGAATTTGATTACCTCATTTTAGATTTACATGATTCTTCTTTTTGATCTTCTTATTTTTGAAATCTTTCGTAAATTATATAAATCTAAGGATAAGAAAAGTAATTAAATTTAGGCTGGACTATATTCGAATATGACCTAAATATTATATTTTTAATTGACATCAAAATATTAATTTAAAATTAATTTATTGATTCAAATGAAAGATGAAAATAAATGTTACAAACGAATTATAAGACCCTGCATGGTTTCTTAAATTGCGTAACGTGATGGAAGGCTTCCAAAAGCATCATGCCAAATAGTTTTTATTTTTATTTTTTTTATAACAACCAATAAAACAACCGGAAATCAAAAATATTACCGATGGAATCAGCCTCCTGGAGGTAGGGACTCCGGGTTTTGTTCCACTTGTCCAGTTCCCATTAATCCTCTCTCTCTCTCTCTCTCTCTCTCTCTCTCTCTCATTTTCATTTCAGATCTGTTCTCTTTGCTGATTCTTTGACCGTTATTCGTTACCTCAGAGAGAGAGAGAGAGAGAGAGAGAGAGAGAATGGATAGCCCGCCGGGGAGTGCACGGTCGAGCCCCGAGGCGGAGGTGGGGATGCGGGTGGAGGATCTGTGGGACATCCAGGAGCCGCAGCTCAGCCCCTCCGAGAAGCTCAACTCCTGCTTCGAGAGTATCCCCGTCTCTTCCTTCCCCCCCGCCCCCTCATCTCAAGGTATATATTATAACGTCTCTCTCTCTCTCTCATACGCAGATGCTCACACAGCCCATTTATTTTCTTTTGTTATGATCAGACCATTTCTTTTTCATAGGAATGGCCTAGTTTTAGTTTTTCCTTTTTCCTTTTTTTTTTTTTTTTTTTGAGAACAAAAGTAGTGAATGGAAGGACATATTTGAAAAATGTGTGATGCATATAAAAAGAAGAAGAAAGAAATAAAAATGAGGCATTTTTGCAGAATTTTCCAGGATGGAAGCAAGCAGTGACATTAGTGAGTAGTGGCATCTAGGTGATAGAAAGAACCGTTGGCAAACTAGAATTCATGAAGCCAGATCAAGTAGCAGCTGAGGCATGGATGGACAATTTAGGTAGTGGATAGGAGGGGAAATAATACTTGTGATTGGAAGATGGATCTTGCAGAAAAGATGAAACTCATTGTTGGTAATAGTGTTCCTTGTTGTATGAGCACTGTCAACATTCAACACTGTAAGAAAATAGATTTTAGCAACGAGTTTTATAGTGACAAAGTGACATTTATCTCTAAAAAGAGTTTGTGTATATGGAGGCAAAAATAATTCTCTCCAAAAATTATTCACACCTATAGCAGCAAAACAACTTACTCTTAGAAAGTTTCTGTTCATAGTGACAATATTTTGATGCTATAATTTTGCAGTATCAAAATATAAATACTACTGCTAAAATTTTAGGGATGGTCACAATAATTGTTTTTTAAAATAGTTTGTCAATAAAATATTTAGAAGCAATTTTATAATTTTTTCTTGCTTATTAGAAGAGGCTTAGGATCCTCTTATCAAAAAATAAATATATTAGAAGAGGTGTTATTTATTTTTCGATCTTTTTCATTCTCTCCCTTTAGGAAAACTTTTCCTAAAAAACTTGTTGTTTAGGAAATAAACATCATTAGCATCAACTGGTAATAAATCCCTTCTCAAATTAGCTTCTCAATAGGGCAACTTTTTTAGCTAAAAGCCTATATTTTTGCGGTGCAAGCATATAAATTCCTATCATTCTTATCAGTTATCTTGCAAGACCTCTTCTATTAGAAAAACCCTGATAACCTGTGGGATTCGAATGCCATTTAAATTTTTCTTGATTACTTTCAATGCGTATTTTATGCTCTCTAAATAAATGCGTGCATCCATGGCCCTTTGTGCTGGAAATGCAAAGATTTGAATATATACTTTTCCTGCATTCCTTTTCATGTTGGAGGAGCATAGCTCCTGTTCTTCAAGGTCCCATGCTCATGCTCTAGGTTCTCTTGTAATTTTTTTATGTTTTAGTTGGCTTGTTTATTGGAAATCCAAGGTTAACAGGCTCTGATGGAATATGGCAATTCTATGTTTTATCTTTGGAGACATCTTCAGTTGTTGAGATACCTTCAGATTCTAGTCTGGCCAATGCTGTTGAGACTTTATCCAAAAACAAAATCTTGAGTGCACCTGTGCGGAATGTAGAGGCACCAGAAAATGCTAGTTGGATCGACAGATATCTTGGCATTGTAGAATTTGCTGGAATTGCTGTATGGCTTCTTAATCAGGTTTGCATATGACTAACCTTGATAGCTGAATATTTTACTAAATTCCAATGGATTTGCTTCTCCAGTAAAAATTGCTCCTAAAATTTCAGTAAAAACTGCAACATGTTTGTCAGTTATATGTTTATCATCTATACTAAATAATATTGAAGTCAATTGTAACAACACGCAAGATCTTTGAAAGGACAAGAGCATTCTAATGTGCTAACCTATAACCTTGACCTGCAAACCTTCTCTGTATGCATGAATGCTAGTTATATCTTTGATGTTCTTCACCGAAAACGGACATGGACATGTGGCAAAATCACTATAATCCTTGTTTCTATTCTTCTATCAAGTTATTTCTCCCATTTTCTTGATCTAGGCATTTCAATAGTTGCAAGCCTGCAAACCTTTTTTTGTATTTAAAAAAAAAAAAAAAACTTCAAAAATATAGCCAGCTTCTAATAGCTGAGTGCAGTTCAATGGTGATGTTCTAAGCAAATAAACAATATATACTGTAATTGCACTAATTTGTCAAATACTTGTACCATATAACTTGAAGACTCGATTGAGTAACCAATGAGTATTACACATCAAGAGTCGATGACAAATTATAAATTAAAATAATTGATTGATCATAAAATAGAGCCAGCCTCATAAAATAATATACTTAAAGATAGAACTGTCGTATAATTTGGTCATTCAATGCATAGGTTGGTAAGTAGAGCACAAATGAACAAGACTACTAATCAGTTAACATGCTATCAACCACTATCTGCACCTTAAATGCCTACACGAATGAAATGATGCATAAGGACACGATTTTCTTGTTGAGTCAGATGAGTTAAACCTGATCCAAGAGTTGAAGCTTACATGGGCCAATTCTACTGGTTAGTCGGTTTGAAAATCTGCTGAGTTGAGTTGACTCGATTGTGTTTTGGGTCAACTCAGCAAATTTTAAACCATAGTTCTGCCTTAAAAAGAGAACAATATACTAGCAATTACCTTGGTCACATGGGAAAAAATGGAAACTTTTGCCATCTAATTTACCCACCTCTTGTAATATGTCAAGCAAAGAATTTCACAAGCAACATTAATGAACTATGGCATTCTGTTTGCAGTCAGAAGTTGCAGCGCAGAGTATGATGGCAGGATCTGGTGCAACAGTAGAAGCTGCAGATGGATTAACAGCTAAACTTGGCACTGTTACATTGGAGGAAGGTAATGGTGGAGTTGCAGCCAAATTATCCCCCGAAGCTGCAGTTTCAATAGGTGGAAGCTTTTTCGAAACTCTCACCTCTTCAGACTTCTACAAGAACACAAAGGTTGACAAATTTTTGAGGCACTACTAATAGTTTGTCATTTAAATTTTCCTTTCCTTTATGTTTGGTTATCCAGCACTAATATTCATGAATTTGTACAGGTTCGGGACATCTCAGGAACATTCCGTTGGGCACCATTTCTTGCCTTGCAGAACTCTGATTCATTTCTAGCCATGCTGTTGCTGCTATCCAAGTACAGAATGAAGAGCCTTCCTGTAGTTGACCTGGGTGAAGTGAAGATCAACAACATCATCACACAATCTGCAGTTGTTCACATGCTGGCAGAATGTGTAGGGCTTCACTGGTTTGAAGACTGGGGCATGAAGAAACTCTTTGAACTGGGGCTTCCTTTAATGAAACCTAATAAAGTTGTCAAGGTGCATCCATGCTACTTCCATTTCATTTATTTAGATCATTCATCATTGGTGGTAGCTTGATGTGCAATCCTGTATGTCAGATCAAATTTTAGGTTTTTGCACCATTCATTTCAGAGAAACATGACATTTACAAAAAACATATCTTCACAAAATCAAATAGACCTGCATGTTGTTCGCATACTGTAATCTCACATGGTTAAGAAATACCCATCCCAGTGGAAAGGGCTAGTGAGACAAAATGGGTGGTAGCTTGCAAAGAGGAAACTGTACACATGCTTTCTTAAAATCTAAAAACTTGTATACATAGACAACATTAGATATTTACTCAAGAGAAAGAAAATCTCAACGCTAGGAGACAGATCTTTCATAGATTTACCTATCAGAGCATGTGGAATACTATTGAAAAAATTATTTCAGACTTTTGTTTTTATTTATGTTGTAGCTGAACAAACATGGCAGGTTGACCGGCTTATAGGATTATTGCACAGTTTCACAGACTCCTTTAGCTCATTTAGTTGGCACATAACCTATGAGTATTTGGCACATGACCCCTTTTTGTGTAAAAAACAAGTAGCCCATCAGATTTCACTAGGATCTTTCAAACATGCATACCTTTTTGCAGGTGAGCGAGGAGGAACCAGTTCTAAAGGCCTTCCAACTAATGAGAAAGAAAAGAATTGGTGGACTGCCAGTGGTTGACAGAAGTGGATATAAGGCAATAGCAAATTTAACCATCAGAGACGTTCAATATCTTTTCACTGCTCCTGAAATATATAAAGATTACAGGTCTGTGTTTGCTATTTTTGCAATGGTTGGCTTCACTTAGCCAGCTTTGCTTTTTTCAAGTGTCCAAGTTGCTTATGTTGTTTCCAGTTCGAGTTGGCTATTTGTCAAACAAATTTAATTTGATCTGTCATAAAATGTTAGATATGGCTTGTTTTTAATACACCTAAATGAAACAGTTGGCCAAAGTCTTTTTGATAGAATTGCCTTTTCAATGGTCCAGCATGAATATTTTGCATTGAGAGTCAAAAAATATTAGATTTGCTTGCTTTTAATACATCTAAATGAAACAATTGACTAAACTTTTCAGGATAGTATTGCCTTGTCAGTGGTCCAGCATGAATATTTTGCATTGAGAGCCGTTTACCTTGTTTGCTTGACATGGAGTTTGAGATAAAATCTTACAAAAGGCCTTATGATGTACGTGCAGATCCATCACAGCCAAAGACTATGTCACAACTGTTAAGAGATATTTGGAGGAGCATCAACATGCCTCACCCATGCTAATGAATGTGATCACTTGCAAAAGAGATGACACAATAAAAGACATCATTTTGAAGCTGGATGATGAAAAGAGACAAAGAATCTATGTTGTTGACAATAAGGAGAATTTGGAGGGAGTGATCACACTCAGAGATATAATCTCCAGGCTAGTGCATGAGCCACATGGCTACTTTGGAGATTTCTTTGATGGTGTTGTTCCCCTGCCACAGAATAGTAGGGTTTGATATTGTGTTGTGTTGCAGTATTGTATGCTTCTTTCTTGTTCTGTTTTAGTTCTTGTATTCTTTTTTCCCTTGCTTTCCCTGTCACTGTGTTTGTTTGTTATTGTCTTCACAATCACCCAATCTTATATTCTTAAATCCTTCCTTTTAGCCAAGGTTTGAACTATTTATTATTTCCAGTCATTGAAGTTGATGACCATGGTTTCTTTGTGCAAACAGTTTTCCTTGTGTTAATGCTGTTGTGCTGTACCAAACAATGCATGAAACTCCTATGGAACTACATATGAAGAAAGTTTTGGTTGGCTGAATTACCTATAATTACCATTGCCTGGTTAACTCTGGTGCCAAGTCTTGTTTATAAACTGAATCCATTTAAAAAAGAAATATTTTCAATGATATGTTGTCGATATTTTAATGATTTAGCAGCAGCATTTGTGATCATACATGGTTTCAAACTACAAGAAATCAAAAGATTCCTCTCTCCCATCAACTCTAAGTCTTTGATTTTTTTCCATTAAGTTTCATCCATCCATACACAGGGCATTCCTTTATTAATTGAAAATTAATATGAAATTTAAAAAACTAAATCCATTTAAAAAAGAAATATTTTCAATGATATGTTGCCGATATTTTAATGATTTAGCAGCAGCATTTTTGATCGTACATGGTTTCAAACTGCAAGAAATCAAAAGATTCCTTTCTCCCCAGCAGCTCTAAATCTTTGATTTTTTCCATTAAGTTTCATCCATCCATACACAGGGCATTCCTGTATTAATTGAAAACTTATATGAAATTTCTTAACAGTATAAAGAAATACTATAGATAAATGTGATTATCTATAGATAAATGTATTGGTAGATAAATGTGATTATCTATTGTTTCATCCACCCATGGAGTGTATTGGTATATAAATGTGATTATTGAAATCAAAAAAGGCTTCCAGGAGATCCACTAAAAATCATAAATCAAGTGCCTAAAACTAAACACCCTTGATTAGAGCAATTTTAGACAAGTTGTAAATTGTTGCTAAGTAATGAATCCTTCAATATCCTCCAGAAGTGGACTGGAGCTCTGTGTTGTGTACAATACCATGTAATTTACTAGTATGTGTTGAGACATAACACTGTTGGTATTTTTGAAACTTAAACAAGAATCAAACAGATTCATGACTCTTTGAAAGCCTCATCTTTCTCACAAGCAATTTCCACCAACATTTACTTTTTTTTTTTTTTGAGGAATAATGGAGGAAGTGGGACATTCCCCCCCCCACAAACATTTACTTTTATTACTATGAAAGGCATATACAATCTAATTTTCATTCATTTACACTCCATGGAAATACATTTTCTAGTTTTCAATTGGATTTATTTGGTAAATTTATCATTTTTCTTTGGCCTTTTCTTTTTTTGAGCAGTCTGGAAACATTTTCACATGATCAAATTCAAATTTTATGAGTATTCAGTAGGTTAAATAGCACGTTTAAGAAATATATTATAAAATAAATCTAATATTATTAAAATTTTGCTGTACCAGCGATATGCTAAAAAAAAAAAAGAAAGAAAAACAAAGTAAAATTTGCAGATTTTGCTACAACATCAGAAGGTTCCTATGACTTAAATTCAGAAGTAATGATGTTTATCATAAAAAAAATATTTTTTAATATTAGTGCATATATTTGCTGCAATAATTTCTCACCAAGGAATAAATTTTGTTTATAAAATGGTACTTAACTATTTTTCCAACTTTTCTGAGAAAAATTTTCCAACTTGTATCATTTTCTTTTTTTATTTTTTTTTATTTATCCTTTTAGATAATATATGGTTTCAAATGGTTTGAACTACCAAAAATATGTAATATGCACCAAATTTTTTTATAATCATCCTCTTAAAAATATTACTCGAGACCAAACCATTTAGTTTGGTTGATATCTTTTCATACCAACCATAAACTGAAACAATTTATGATTTTGGTGTAAATCCGAACCAGTGTGAACCAGTCTTTATTGGTCCGAATGCTCAAAACTGAGTAATTTTCGGTGATTCAGCCCCACTTCAACCCTCCTTCCCTCTATTTCACCTCTGAGCAATTAAGAATGGAGAAAAAAGAAAGAAGAAGGGAGATGGAGGGAGTGGAAGGCCAAATCGATACAAACGAGAGACACAGAGATTATATATATATATATATATATATAGTATGTTTTTCATCAAAATTATATATTGCAATGCATCGACTTCACAAAATTCAGACATTTCGAAGATATGGAATTCTAGAAATGAGATCAATAAGTGCATGCGTTGGAGAACCAAACCATCTACAACATGAACTCTTCAACATGGAGAAGCAAATTGAGAGAACACTTCCCAAAGAGCTGCAGGACAGAACACTTGATGGGCGGCATCAAAACCTCTTCCTCAACCTCATCAGAGACGGCAAAGATCTGACCAGTCTCCTTTTCCCTTGGAAGTTCTCCATCTCACGATCGAGAGTTTCCAATTCAATCGTTTGCACCTCCTCGATACTAATAGAGATCAAATCGGAGCTCTCAGCCCGGATCGAGATATTGAAATCCTCGACGACGGAGAGATACTCCGCGGCCGAAGCGCAGATGAGATGAGAGCACTGGAGGATGACCTTCTCAGGCCCGGATGGTGGAGAGGACGTGGAACTTGTCTTCCGCGCGGCGTTGATTGGCAGTCGGTACTCTCCACCACTGCCATCGCCTCTACATGATAGGATTTATTTATTTATTTATTTAAGACAGCAGACTAGGCTCGGAAGTCGGAACTCAACGGACGACACCTTTGGTTGCAGCAAGTTGGAAGCCAAGCTATTAATTATTTTTTTTAATGAAGAAAATAAAAATAAACAGACTATAGTGAGTGACATATGGATAAGCTACATTTTTGGATGCATAATTACATTTTAAGCAATTTTATTCTTTATTAATTTATGTTTATTATATATCTATCTCTATAATATTCATATTTTTGAAATTAATATTATATATATATATATAGAGAGAGAGAGAGAGAGAGAGAGAGAGAGAGAGAGAAAGAGAGAGAGAGCATGCTTGACTTGATTACACTTCATTTTATTTATTTAGATTTAAATTGAACAATTGATGTCTTACATTAATGATTCCAATAACATTAGATGTGATTACTTTAAAATACTTAAATATGAATAATTATGTAATTTGGAAATCTTTATACTATTCATCAAGTGGCCATAAAATGAATGATAGATAACACAAAAAAACTTTTTTTTTTTTAACTACTTGATATATGTGGCGGGGATCTCAAAATTTGGGTGAAATTGACTTCACTCATATTAATAAATAAGTTATCTTTGGTGTGTAACCCAATCTCTTAATCCTTCATAGATTTTAGGAGTGGTATATGCTAGCACTAATGGCATCCATTGAAGGATGGTTTGAAGCTCTGCTTTGTATATTATTAATTAACCGTATCATTTATGCTGATAATAATAAAAAAAAAAGGAGGGAAGCTTTTTCATGTTAATAGAAATGTGCCAAAATTTAAAATTTTTTTCAAACTAATGCTCGTAATGATTTGGGTATTGAGAGCCCTAATTATGCATGGCCTAACAATAGGCAAGGCCTTGCTTGAGTTTGGAAAAGATTTTATCATGCATTTGCTACATACAATTAGATAGATCTCTTCCTTAAATCAAAGGTGCCTCACTTAACAAGATGCGCCTTTGATTGCTGCTCTATTTTGTTTGATGCAAATGTATGATTAATGTTATTTCTAACCCTTCTCAACCTGAAAAATATTGATCATCTTGCGAGGTTATATATGAGGTGGTTCACCAAGCTTGATAATGCTATGGTCAATACTCTTTATGTGTAAGGGTGGTTTTAATGTTAAAAGAATACTAAAAGTGCCCTTCAAGATGGAACTAGCAGAACATTGGTAATATTCTCAAGAAAGGAGCTCAATTAAACGAAGAAAAATTCAAGCTCTAATCTAAGAAAGCTAATTGGGGGAGGGCCCTCAATCAACAAGAGCACATGCAACTGTTAATGCTTCTTCAGCTTTAAAATAAAAATTTATGCATGCAGAAAATCTTTTGAAGGTAAAAATCAAGGATCCAATGTAGAGGGATGCTCACGTATGTCTTTTTCCATATGTCCATAATTTTACAATGGAGGAATATAATTTCTATGATACAAAATTCAGAGGGGCAGCTAGTTGAAAAAGAAGATGAATTCAGGTTTGCCTTAATGAATAGTATTCAGAAGAAATAGACTGATGATATATGCCACAATGATATTTCAATCCTTGATAAAATTAATAATGAACAAAACGAGCAGTTAATTTCTACAGTAACAGAGAAATTGAAGAGCAATTAAAGGTATGCATTCAGATAAGGCTCTTGATCTAGATAGTTTTTACTCTTTATTTTTCAAAGCATTACAGCTTATCAACAATATGAGGTGATCCTTGCAATCAAGGACTTGTGCATGCATGCCGGATAAATGGAAAGAAATATTCATTATCTTGATCTCAAAAAAGACTAACCCAATGTAGCTAAAGGATTACACTGTATAAAATTGTGGCCAAAATTTTTGGTGATAGGATGAAGCCAATCCTTCTGGCCTTGATATTAGAAGCTCAAGTAGCCTTTATTCAAGATCAAAATATCATTAATAACATCCTCCTGGCACAAGAGATTATGCACTCCTTGGAAAATGCCTCCTTTATAAAAATGCTTAAGGTGCTCAAGCTGGACATAGAAAGGGCTTATGGTGGAGTTTATTGGCATTATCTATTTGCTGTCTTATCTTATTTTGGTTTTCATGATACATTCATAGCTTGGATTAGAGTCTGTGTCATTGCCCCTGGATTCTCAATATTAGTTATTGGTACCTCAACCACTTGGTCCCAATCTAAGCTGAGGCTAAGGCAAGGCTATCTTCTCTCTCCTTACCTATTCATTCTCTATTCTAAAATGCTATTTAGGATCCTTCAATTGGGCACAAAAAAATGAAAGGTTACGAAGCTATAAACTAGTAGTAAGGGGCCGACTAAATCTCATATACTGTTTGCTGATGATTGCCTATGGATGACAAGAGCCACCAAGAAAGATGGCATCTGCCTTAAAAAGATTTTGGAATCACATTGCTCTTATTTATGGCGAAGGTAAATTTGTCAAAATCTCATATAATTTTTAGTTCATCCACCCCACAAAGAATACAATCGCAAACCTGCAATATCCTTCAGATGCATGTTAAAACTGGGGTGTGGCACTACCTAGGAGTACCAATTTTGGATGGAAAGCTTTTTATGAATGATTATAATGATCTCTTAGCCAAGGTACACTCTAAATTAGATGACTGAAAGAAGAGGCCTTCATCTTTTGCCTTGGCATATTGTGTGCCTTCCCAAACTTTTATGTAAAATGGCTGGTTAAATTTTTCAGGCTTGTGGGACAACTATAAAGCTCCACGTGGCTGCTTTTGGAGGAAGATTTGCTCCAATGCTAATGAAATCAGGCATCAGTTCATCTGGGTAATTAGCTTGGGTTCCCATGTATATTTCTTTAATGATCTCTGGATATCCACTATTCTTCTAAATGCTTGGCCTACCTTTATAAATATGAATTTTAATGCTGAAAGTTGGAAGGTGGCTAACCTAGTTGCTGATAAAAAAAACTTGGGATGCTTCCAAGTTAAGCACCATCTTCCCTGCTAAAATGATGCATTTTTATAAACAGAGGAAATTCCACTGAGGGAGATCTATAATCCACTGTTGCCTTTGCCTGATCATAGTTTGTCTTCTGCTTCATGTTGGATATGGAAAATGAATACTACAATGAGGGTTAAAACCTTCTGATGGAAACTTACTTGGATGAAGCTTCCATGCAAAGCCAAGCTGGTTAAAAGGGGGATTATCACTTCTGATGTGATACTATATGATCTATATCCTGACAGAGAGGAGGACTGCAGTCATGTTATTGTTGCTTGTGGCTTTGCTAGGCAATGCTGGTATGGATTAAAAGCTAAATATGCTAATCTGATAATGCCTTCCACCATGCTGAGTTTGATTAATTATACATCCATGCCCAAAAGTGAAAAGTGGGTACAATTGTTGTTGGCTGTTATTGGCTGGTTTATTTCGAAAGTTAGAAACTCTAGACTTTTCCCAGGGAAGGGCTCTACTCTGGGTGAAATCATTAGACAAGCCACAATTTTAAATGTTGAATTTTCCATGGTTCATTTTTCGTGTGACTTTACCATACAATCAAGGAACTGGAGCAACATTAGCATTGAGTGCTCCTTAATGGCTGGTATTTATGTTAAATGGATGCCCCCTGCCCTTGTTGTGTTCAAGATCAACCATGATGGGTCTGTAAACCATAGTGCTACAAGTATTGGCTTGTTCATTAGAGACTATATGGGATGTCTATTATATGCTATTGGGAAGGGAATTAATTCTTGCACAGTCCCTCTAGTTAATTGACAGCAGCTTGGGGAGGATTAAAATGTGGCTATCTTTAAATTTAATGCTGCTCAGGTTTGTTTGAAAGGTGACTCTCAAACTATGATTGAATGGATTAATAGTGCACATAAAAATACTTCTTGGTCTAATCCTCTTCTTAGGGGCAATTTACAAATGAAGACATCAGCTTGGGCTTTCAGAGCCACTCATGTCTTTAGAAAAACTAATCAGATTGCAGGTTAGTTGGCCACAAAAGCATACTAAGAGGATCGAAGATTTGAAATGGATGCAGAGCTGTCGAGTTACTTAACTTATTTGCTTTAAGCGAGTGCTTATGGAACAACTTTTCTCAGGTTTTAATCTAGGCCTCTGCATCCTTTGTACCTAAAAAAAAGGGGAAAAAAATAAATTAAAGATAAAAGATCGCATCCAGTTAGATTCATTGACAAAGAATCCCCATGATTCCTTCTATATTTTGTTAGATTTAAGTAGAAATCCACTAGTATCGCCAAGTCAAACAAGTGCTCTTTTTAGTTACATAAGAAATTTTAGATTTCGTGGTGTTCCACTAATTGATTAGGATCTATTTGGATTAGCAGTTGGCCTAACCGTTGACTAACAACTATCGCTAACAGCTGCCAATAATCACTTAAAGATGCTCCAGCACCTAAATCAAAAAGAGCCTTAATAACTTTGGCATGTACGTTACAATGATTTGATATTTATTTGATATTTAAAATTAAAGTTATTTAAGAAAAAAATATTTTAAACGTTATGCTAATAATATGTAAATCAAAGTTTAAATATTGTAACATCCCATAAAATTAGAAAGATACAAATATTAAAAGTATTCCGATTTCAACTTAGAAATAAAATGCCCTTCTTATGCCAGTTGCCTTCAACATGCAATGAGATGCTCTTCTATATTCCTCCCTTCTCGAGAGCTCTTTGTTGAGATTTCTTTTCTTTGATACCTTTTCTTTCATTGTTTCTTTCATTACTTTTTTTTTTTTTTCTTTTTTATTTCTTCTTTCCTTTCTTCCTTCTTTCTTTTTTTTTCTTTTTCTTCTTTCCTTTTTTTTTTTTTTTTTTTTCTCTCTTTCTTTTTCTTTACCATCTTTTTTATTTTCTTTTTTTCTTTTCTTTTCCTTCCTTTTTTTTCTTTCTTTCTTTTATTTCCTTTTTCCTCTTCTGTGCCGAAGGTTCTAGAGTCCGTTTGGAAGTCCTCCTTCCATCCCTCTTGTTTTGTTTCCTGAAGTGTTCCTATTTTCTCGTAGGAGCATAACAGAATGGCCAAGATATCCCAAGTGCTACCAGGATTTAAAACATTTGAGTCATTTTGTCTACAGATTCTTCATATATAAATTTCAAATTACAGCTACTAGGAAGGTTCCCTTTCCTTCAGTACAAGTCCTTGATTTCAACCGCATCCAGTGATAACTATGATCACTGTAAATGAAAAGACCTCCAAGAATCAACATAGCCCATAACATCTAAAACAGAGGTCTGTGGACGTAACTAGGAAGCTTGATTAAGGCCGTACCCTGTTAGTTCATACTTAATCACTAGAATTTCAAGGCCTCCCGTTTCTGCCAGAAATGACCTGGAGTGGTGTTTGTGTACAATTCTACACAACCAACCCATTAATATATATATATATAATTCGACACAACCGCCCTGAATTAATCTGTAAGGCTCCTAAATATCTGCAATGCCATGACTACAATATAAATGTCCTGAAAACAGTACATGTGTGATGAGGATTTTATACATGAAGAAATATATTGGCACCATGAGAATAAGGTGGGATGCAGAGGCTTCTATATAAATTAAAGGTTTTGGAAATGGGCAGCGGGGGGAACCCTTTATCTGCTTGTTTAGTTGCAGTTTTGAATGCCCACATGTACTCCCACTGGACCTTGGCAGCAGTAGCTGCTGTTTTCCACATGAACTCTCACTCAGTGGCCCCAAATTTTCACATGCAGTATTCTCAATAAGCCTGCATTTGACTAGAAAATTTCATTGCATGATACGACTTCAAATAGCTTACCCTTCGGCTTGCAAGAATTTGGGCAATTGTATCTTGCAGGCAGTCACTATTTTTAGCTTGATTACTATGCAGTGAAAGTATGGATGATTACAGGCTACATCAAAGTTCATGCTCCCTCATTAAGCATCAACATCGTTAAAGCTCATATGCTTCCAGCTGATATGGTATTGCAGTTCTGGTTGGCGAAAAACTCTTACTAGGTTTGATATGCCAAGTTTTTGCAAGGAATTAGCTTATAAAACTCCTGCCATCTTATATAATTGACCACAGCACCCTACCAAGCCAATTCAGAGCTAAGTTGGTGTGATGTCAGCCATCTTGAGGGAATTAGGTTTGTGTCCCCATGATCTTGCTCAAAGGAATTCAGCCATCTTTGATGAGGACTCACATTTGAGTTCCTCTAACTGTTTTATCACGGGGTCCCAAACATAGAAGCTTCTTATATGAAGGGGGCCATACCAACTCAAACATGAATTTATTGCAACATGTGTTGCTTTTTCATGGGAAAAAATACAGATAGAACCTGCAACAAAAATTAAGCAACAATGCATACACATACTCTCAAGTGCTTAATCTAATGTTCTGTTTGAATCTATCCATCCATATATATATATATATATATATAAGTTGTGGGAATGAACCTAGCTTATTTATTTTAAAATATATTGATAAATTCAAATATTTAGATATTTATTTAAAAAAATATTGGATGCTTTTTCAGGAATTCACCATGCTACTGACAAAGGAAAGTGTATCTTAAAGAGAGAAATGTCAAGCTCTTCTCTACAACCTACAATGTGCTGCAAATTTACCACCAAAAGAGCAGTTACAAAGAGTAAAAGATAAACACAAAACCATTGAGCTTACAGCCAAATTATATGACCTCCAGTAGACAAGTTCTTAATTTAACAGACACAATTGATCAGAACCTCAACTTAATTTAACAGACACAATCATGTAGGTCTTTTCTTCAGACGGCCTGACTGCCACTGCAACCCTTCAAACAAATCTGACAAAGAAGTCTCTAAATCCTCTGGAGTATACTTTATATACTTCGCCAGATGCCGCTCACCATCTAATTGACCACGAAACCTCCCCACAAATGAACGATACGCTGGAACGACCATCTCTGATATCGATATCCTCAGCTCCTCGCGAAGTTGAGGGTCTGGAACACTCAAGGCTGTCTGTGTCCTGTAGATCTCCTCAAAAGCCAAGTTGAAATTTTTGAACTTCTCTTTAAGAGTCGATCTGGAGGCACCACTGGAGCTTCCGCTCCCACCCAATCCATCATTCTTCAAATAAAGCAAGACTCGAGTCCAACAAGCTCTGAGGTAACTCGTCGCGTACTGCCGAACTTGTCCCCTGTGCTTTCGGACCCAGTCATCCCCTAAAAGCTTCTTCAGTTCCGAATCCCTTCCTCCTGTTTGAACTATATGAAACATGTCGTTAATCAAAAATATATAACTCATACCATAATCCTCATAAAGTCGGGATTTTTCCTCAAGTTTGGACTCCAGAAAAGCCTATCAACAGGGCTATGTGATGGCCCGATGGGTTTGAGCTCTCATCCCCCGCTCCACCATCAACAAGGATGGCATCAAGGGTGCTGCCATAATCCTGTAACTTTCTCACATAACTCATCACATACCGGGTCAGGGGGTGGACGCTTCCATTCTGGAATGGATTCGTTGTCTCCTTCTGCATCGCATTCCCAAACCGAGCAAGCGTGCCCCTCACCGCATCCCCCAGCCTTCTAAGATCTCCTCTGATCTTCCCACAGACGAACTCTTTCGAATCCCCTGAGAGCAGCGCCTCGAGGCTTGGCAGCACGTCAGCGAGAGCCTCGTACATGCCCAATATGTGAACGACTTTGTCTGAAGACCATTTCTCGATATCAACGGCATCCCAGAAGTTGAGCAGTCGCATGACATGGACCTTGGTCGCCTCCGTGAAGCACTCCTCTCTGAGCTTGTCGTAGGGCGCAAATATCTCATCACAGAGCTTCCTCTATCCTGAAAGAAGAACCCTAACGAGAGTCTTTAAACTTTGAGACCATTTCTTAACCTTGTCATTGAGTGTCTTCCCGTCGATCCTCTGCGCCTCCTCGACGCTTAATTTATCGACTCGAAGAACAGAGACGGAATCATCGAGGATTTTACGACGGCCCCTGGTGTAGGCCATGCCGAGCTGCTGTTGATACCCGGCCCAGATCATCCGGTCGGCAATATCTCTGAGGACGGACATGATCTCAGGAGGGATTAAATTGGAGCTCAGATCACTTTCATCTGGATTGGCCGCGAGCACTGAGGATTCCGATTCCGTGGTGATGGAGTCGCCGGAATCGGAGTGGGAGGAAAGGGAGAGACGCTTGAAGGAATCTTGGAGGACATAGGCATTGAGGGAGTGGGAATTCCGGCTTATGAGGTAATAGAACTCGTCCTCAAGACGGGCCATGGCGATCTGGACCAAGATTTTGGCACGGCCGAGGAGGCCGACGTTGCCGCTGCCGCCGCCTCGGGCGAGGAGGATGACCTTGTCGACGGCGGAGAGATACTCGCCGGCGACATCAGGGGAGGATGCCCAGATGGAGTTGGGGTTGGAAACGTCCCACCGGACGATGAGCTTCTCGGCGGCGTCGAGGCAGCCCGCGGCGTCGGAGGCCTCAGCGTTGCCGGTGGCAGTGGTGGAGGGGAAGCGACCAGTCATGGTGCCGAGGCGACGATCGAAGCTGGAGAGGGTGTGCAGCATCTCCTCGTAGGAGTCGGTGGAGGCGCAGAGGCTATTGACAATGTGCTGCGCCATCGCGATCAGTTTCTCCTGGCCGTCGGCCCCCGCCCCCGCCCCCGCCATCGCCGGCGGTGGTGGCGGCTAAGGTTTTGATGTCGGGAAGAAGGGAAGGAAGGATATGGGAGGAGACGGAGGAATGAGACGTTCGTTTGAAACGCCGGAGGAATGATTGAGATGCGAGCAGCGCCGCTGCCATGCTTTGAGCCGGCCTGAGTCCTTCCAGTGGAACGCAGGCTCTCGGTCCTGTTCATCATTTAATTCGTTGCTATTTTTATATATATTTATTTTTAATTTTTTTTCTCATTTATATTTAAATATTATATATAAAATATCTATTAAAAAATTAAATTTATTTTCTAATATTATTAAATTTAAATTTTAAAATTATCGATTTTAAATTAAAAATAACAATGACATAAATAAAATACATATATTAGATTACAAATATTTTTAACTTTTTAAAAAAAGTTCAATTAGTTCGAAATTATACTGAAAATAGATGAAACCTTTTCAACTGCAGAGTCATAAAGAATTTTTTTTTAAAATAAGTGAAGTGGAATACATTTTGTTTTAATGAAAAATAACTATTATAGTAGCTTTTTACCAAGTGCATCACCTCATTTAACACTTTATTTCTATGCTCAAATATCATTTAAGTGCTCTTTAATTTAATTTAATTTACATATACATGTAGCATAAAAATGAAGTAGGTTTTATAATCTAAATTATTTTTTAATTATATATATATATATATATATATATATATATATATATATATATATATATTGATATATTAAGCAGTAGGTGGAGAAGAATGCAAAGGTCCATTTAAAAAAAAGGAAGGAAGTAGAACTAGAAATCAATTGGAATATGCATTGGAACGACTTGATCTTGATATAATTAATTCATGAAGAAAAAGAAAAATAGGTTATTCTAAATTAAAAGCTAATTAATGTTCAAGGATAAAAACAAAAACCAATTAGAATCTTTTCAAATTCACTTATATATACATATGCTAGGTATATGCTAGTGCAATGTATGGGTGATGAAGTATTTGATAGGATAAATAAAAATAAAAATTTATTTTTCAATTATGTATTATTAATTTAAATTTTAAATTATTAATTTTAAATTAAAAATAATGATCAAATAAATAAAATACATCTATTATATAAGAAATATTTCTAAATTTAAAAAGAGCTTAATTGATTTGGAACTTTAAATTAAAAAAAGATGAAATATTTTATTTAAAAATAGTGTTCAATCATAGAGATTTTTTAAAAAAATAATAGAATCCAAATGAAATAAAATTATGTATTAGATAATTTTAAATTTAAACTTATTGCTAGTTTGTTTTATATTTCAATGTAGACTTATTATTCTAATTTTATATAAATAACTTTAAAATTTAAAATTATTAGTTTAAATTAAAAATAATGATGAGATAAATAAAATATATATTATATCAAAAATATTTTATTATATCCCTAGTTATAATAATATACTATCTACATCTAATTATAAATAATGCATGGGTGGCATGATTGATAATTTTTGATAGTATATATATATATATATATATATATATGTGTCACCAAATAAAAAACTATAGTTTTAAATTTTATAGTATTAAATTTAATTTTTTTAAATTTTAAAGTAATAATATTTTTTCTTATTTTATTTTATTTTATACTTTTTTGTTAAAATAGGATTGGTTTAGTAGCTTTCTCAATTTTCAAATTATCAAGAATAATGGTTTTTTTAATCTTTTTTCCTTCTTTTCCAATCTATGAATTTGTTGTTAGACTACTTAAAGGGACATTCTTGTCATGTGTGCTGGCTTTTCCAATTCATTTCTTAGTATTGGAGATCGATTTAAAAATTTTTATGTACTTTAAAGTTTTTAAAAAATTATATTTTATATTATTTTAAAATATGATATATATGTAAGCCATGATATTATTTTTTTAATATTTTTTTTAAGAGTACAACTACCATAGCTTTGGAAATATAATTGGAAAGGATTACATGTATGTAACTTTATTAGTTGCCATCAAAACATGTTTTTCTTCTTTTTTTTTTTGTCTCAATTTCAGTATATCATTTACAGCATACTCTCCAATACACTTCTACAGAACTTTTATCTATTCATTCATATATTTACATTATATGAAAGAGCCACAAATAATGCTATTAAATTATAAATAATTTATTTATGATGGAAGAGCAGCATCACTTGATTGTGTTACTGTCTAAGAAGTGAGATATTAAATTTTAAATTACACATTCAAATTTAAAACATCTATTTATAATCACTTAAATTCCAAATAATAGTCACCATTTCCATGTTAAGAACTAAAAGAACATAAGCAATTTAAATAATAATCATAGCATATGTTTAACATAACAACGTATCTAAGATTGAGGGTTATTTAATTGATGATATGATTCTATTCCCCTTCAAAAATAACTTATAAAAATATGCACATGAATCGAAATTTATGATTGTATATAAAGTTTCAAATATTTACAAGAATATATATATAAAATAGTATAAATGAAGATTTCATATAGTGTTATTTTATTATAATGGCACTACTGGCTATCATGACTCAACTCATCACAATATGACATTATTATTTATCACATTCTATTTCATTTAAAATTATTACTTATTAAAAAATTAATGGTTTTAATGGTCATCTAAATGTTATGATAATTAAAAAGTCAATGATAGACTATTGGCATTATAGTCTACATCATACTAATAAGAAAATTAATTTTAGTATGTTAAATATTTTCTAGAAACCTTTGACTTGAATTTAGAAAATACTTTTTCAATTTCAAAAAATTTGAGCTTAAGAAGTTTGGATCTAATCAAAATTAGCCTAAAATTATTTTTGAGCTTGCATTTTGAGATCAAGCTTGATATTTTTATTATTTTATCAAGTCTAATTTTGACTTGACTTGAACATGGACCTAATTGACTAGCTTGATATTTGAATTAAGTTAAAAAAAATTCAACTTAGGTTGTTTCAAGCTTGAATTAACTTATAACCAATTAAAGCAATTAAATCTCAAATTTAATTAATATTTGACCATAAAATCTATAAAAAATATTAGATAGACATTATTACTCCAAAAACATAATCAAGCAATTAATTGAAAGTTACATGCTAGCACATTGTTTACCCATATACCATCATATAATGTAATGTTTAATAGTATTTTTCATTCTTATTGAACCAAACATGATCAAGCCGGGTCCCTATTAATCTCATACATAGAAACTAAATTTAAATTTGGTTTAATTAAATACAAGATGAGTTTATTATGAACTTAATTGGAAACAAGCTTAAACCTGACTAATCAATAGACAACCCAATCCTAAAAAACAATTTTATTCTAATTATATAGTACTTATTTATGATCATGATTTAGGGAAGTGACCTCTTGATTTTCTATTTACTTAGGAATCAAGTTCTTCCCAATTGTTAGAAAATAGATATTACAAATTTATAATATAAATTATTTTATTTTATTCCAGTCATGTTGTTTTACATTATTAGACTTTAATTTCAAATGTAGTTATAATATTTAATATGAAGTTAAAAAAACATTAATGCTACACATATCATTTTGTATATGTGAAGAAAACATGTTAACGTTATACACATCATTTTTTTTATGCGAAGACCTTTCCTTGTTATTATTTTTAGTTGACCTTTGATTAGAATTGAGTGAATAATCAAAGATGGGAGCAAAATATATAACTCATTGTAATGACATTTGTTTGCTTGTTATCTTTCTAGGAGTCCTTTATTATCTCATGCTCATTTTCCTTTGAGTGAAATAGAAGTTGAACTCTGCCTACCTAATAATGACCATAACATTATTTCCTCTTCAGGGGATTGCAAATGGTTTATGAATGAAAAATTATAAAATTTCTAAACCATAATCCTTTTGTTTGTTCTTTCCCGTCTGTTGACTTACACTTAACAGTCTCGAATTTAACATGTTGAATTAGTTATGGGCAAAACATCATTTAATCATTTTCGAAAAAAAGGAAGCTCCAAAATTAGAGGAAAAGTCAATCATTAATATAAAAGAGTTGGCGGGGGGGGGGGGAGAGAGACAAAGAAATAATAATAAAAAATCTCCCATAGTAGCTAATTAAAGGAATAACCAGCAACACTACTTGGAGGATAGCTTTAAGAAAGGTTTTCACATATGGGCAGATTTAGTAGAGGCATCCATATATATATATATATGACATATAAAACATGGTTTACAATGATAATAGCCTATAAAAGGCATAGCAATAAAAAAAACATGGTTTCCAATGATAATAGTCCATAGAAGGCATAGCAATAAAAAGTTTTATCAATATTAAACAATTATTTTTGCTTGTATCTTAGTTTTACTGGAAAATTTAGATTTCAACTAAATTCTGCAAAATAATAGTGTTTGTGCAAATTGAATAAGTATGATATGTTCAACCCCAAAATAATGAAAATATTTGATGTGTATATATACAAGTAATATTTGAATATGAAAATGTATGACTTGCGGTCCGTTATGATATGACATGATGACATGATTCTGGTACCGAGACCTTTCCTTCATAGGGGATATATATGGAGGATAATGTTCTGTTTTATCACATGATTTGATTCTAGTACCAGGATCCTTCCTCTACAGAAAATATATATATGAAGGATACACCTCATGCAGTGTTCTATTTTATGACATAATAACATGATTTTGGTACGAAGACCCTTCCTCTACAGGAGATATATATGGAGAATACACCCTACGTGGTATTTTATTTTATGACATGATGACATGATTTTGGTATCGAAACTTTTGATCCACAAGAGATATATATATATATAGAGGATACACCCCTCGTGGTGTTCTGTTCTATGACATGATGACATGACTCTGGTATCGGAACTCTTTCTCCAAAGAAGATATATATGGAGGATACACCTTATATGGTGTTCTGTTCTGACCCCTTCACAGGTATATATGTGGCCATATTATGCGATTGTAGTGCATTTGTAACAAGATGAAATGTAAATGTTAATGATAGTGAAATTTGGTTGTGATAATTTGAAAAATCTAAAAACTGAATTTTAAAGCATAATATGGAATATATTTTTAACATTTAAAAAAAATGTGAATATCTTCAGATAACAAGATGATATGTATGTTTTGACATATGAAAGCAAGAGATTCATGATATGCTATATTTTTGAAGTAAATATGATATGTTTATATTAGGTTTGCTTAATGAGGGTGAGCTCATTAAACTTTTATTGATGTTTTTCAGAGCTAAGGAAATGAACTGAGATGGATAAAATAGATAAAATGAAGCTCTTGTCAATCTAGCTTAAATAAAGTTTATATTGTATATGTAGCCCAGATATTTACTCTATATGGAATAAGAATGTTTTTAATTTTAATGACATAATTATTTATTATACGATGATTGTTCTTCAATTATTACCTTTTGAATTCATTGGGTTTAGAGCATGACACTAGAACTGCTGTTGCAGTTACGAAGGAAATTAAGGTTATTCATTGATGAAGGAACGTTGAACAAATAACGTAATAAAGACCTTTAGAATGGGTTAGTGCAACATCCTTCTTATCCTCAATGGTCACTAATAAATTAGATAGGAGAATAATACAACTCCACACTCAAAGAAGTGGAGAGAAAAAGCTAGGGATGACTGACTTTATGTCAGCGGGTATAATGTGCTCCTCTTAAGGAACGCTTGCGATTATTCATAAACAAAGGAACGTTGAACAAATAACACAATAAAAGCTTTTACGACTGCTAGTATAAAGACATCCTGGTCACCAATAAACGAGGTAAGAATGACATATCTCTGCGCTCCAGAAGTGGAGAGAGAGAAAGCCATGGATGATTGACTGACTTATCTAGGCGGGCACAGTGATGCGCCTCTTAGGTAACGCTTACGAGATTATCCATAAATGAAGGAACGTTGAACAAATAATGCAATAAAAAGCCTTTAGAACTGAAAGTGCAACCACATACTTTTACCTTCAACGATCACTAATAAACCAAATAAGAGAATGACATATCTTTAGGTTCAAGAAGAGGAGAGAGAAAGCCAAGGATGATTGACTTTATCTCGATGGATTTAGTGATGCTCCTTTTAAGTAATGCTTACGGTTATACATAAACGAAGGAACATTGAACAAATAACGCAATAAAAGCATTTAGAACCGCTAGTGCAACAACATCCTTCTTATCTTCAATGGTCAGACGAGAGAATGAGGCATCTTTTATAACGTTCCAAGCTGACCCAATTAATTTCATAATCTTTTCCCTTTATAACACGTTCCATCACACTCAGAATTTATTCCGAATCGGATCATAGGTGCTACAAGGTGGCTTCACGCCATGACGAAATTCTATCACCGTCCCATAGGTAGCTTTTTCCTTATGCCCACTAACTTCCGCATGCTCAGATCGGCTCTGATACCATTTATAACATCCCAAGTCCACCGCTGGTCCAATTAACTTGTTAGCGGACTGAAACCGTCCAAAAACTCGAGTGAAAGTTAATGGATAGCAATGTAAGACTAAATTTGGGATATTACAATCTTTCCTTCTTATAATGCAAAGTTTAGATTGTTAGTGCTGCAAGAGTGGCTTTATGCCATGACAGAACTCCTCCGTCACTGTCCCATGGGTAGTCCTTTCCTCATGCCCACCAACTTTTGCACACTGGGGTTGGTTTCGATACTATTTATAATGCCCCAAACCCACCTGCTAGCCTAATTAACTTCGTTAACGGGTCGAAACTACGTGGGCCAAAAACTCGAGTAGAAATTAATTGGTAGCAAGTGGACTTGAGTTATAAGTACATTGCATTTTCTTTTCCATCCAATCCAATGTAAGACTAAATTTGGGGTATCACAATCTTTCCCCTTATAATGTGACGTAGTCGCACGCTATAAGTTAGCCAAAATCTATCCCGAACCAGGTCATTGGTGCTACAAGGGTGGCTCCACACTATGGTAAGACTTTACCATCATCCCATAAGTAGCTCTTTCCTTATGCTCACCAACTTTTGTATACTCGGATCGCTTCCTTGGGTAGCTCTTTCCTTATGCCTACCAATTTTCGTACACTCGGGTTGGCTCTAATATCATTTGTAATGTTTCCATCTACTAATTCAATTAATTCATTAGTGGATCGAAACTATATGATCCATAAATTCGAATGAAAATTAATGGGAAAATTAATGGGTAACGATGTGAGATTAAATTTGAGGTATGAGACGTGGCATGGAGTTACAATTGAGATCTCAAGGCTTGCTTTATCTTTTGTCCTACTTCTTGCTACTCCTGAATTTAATAAAGGACAGCTTAGTGGGTCTAGGAATCTCTTGGATGACATGGATTGTTTTGCCATATTCGCCACAAGCTAGACGTTTGGCTGATAGGGATGATAAGGATTTCATCAATAATTAATTTCAGCAAGATATACTATCCAATCCTTCTAAATTTTTACAGCATGATCAAATCATCGGTTTCCTTTCTTGTTTCACATACATTCTATTTCCACCAGGCTGATTCTATTCCAGGCTGGATGGCTGCCGATGAAGGAATATGATTATTATTTCGACTACGACTCTGATGTTCATACTGGTCCACATATTTTCCTTTTTGTGCTTGGTAGTCCAGACATTTGTAAAGTAGTCATTGTTTCAACCGAGGGATTAAAAGATCATGCCAAATATGTTAGTGAATTGGCCGAGGGTTGGCACAGATGATCTGCATTGAGTTGTCTTATTTCTTTTCAAAAATAGCAACCATTTCTAACCACAAAAAAGACAATATTGATTAAAAATAATCTTTTAGACTTCCATCATAGGCCATAAATTATCAAAAAATATTGCTGTCAATGACTTGCCTTCTAATCTAAGCAGCCGCATGCACACAAATGGAAGATCTTGAATGCAAAGTAGTCTAATATTTGAGTAATAAAAAATATTTAATAAAATATAGGATAATTATAAAAAGATCCCCTCAACTTTAAATGATTTATACATTGATCCTTCTTTTTTTTTTTTTTTTGAAAAACCTGAAACTTCTTTTTTTTTTTTTTTGAAAAACCTGAAACTTCTATTTTGTTACACTCAATCTTATTTTGTCTATTTGGTTGACATTAAGATATTGTTTGAAAGAACCAATTTATCATTTGTTTTTGTTTGAAGAGAACAGAGAGATCAATGCTTCCTAGCCCATCGTTCGAATTCTTCCTCTCTTTTTGTGTGGTTTCGATAAGCTTCAGCACCAACAACCTTCACTTTCATAGAATATGTCAAGGATTATAAATCTTTTCATTTTCTATTCCGTTATGCCAAAATAAAAATCAAAATTTTAGTATTCAAATAGAAATTAAACCCTAAAACTACTTACAAATAAAGGAAAAAAAAAAAACGAACAAAAAATTCCTACAACAGCCCAAAACTACCTTAAAATAAAGGGAAAAAGAAAAAGCCTAAAAAATTTTGTTGCTAATAAAAAAAGAGAGGAGAATAGAGAGATTTTGAGGAGAAAGGAAAGGTGGAAACTTAAGAATTGGTGGATTGATTGGGTGTCGATGGAAAAAAAAAAAAAGAAAAAAAGAAAGAAAAGGTAGATAAAACACTTTATTTTTTTATTTTAGAATTAAAATCTCCTTTACCTTCTCCTTTTTTTTACTTACTCTTTGCATAATTTAAAAAAAAAAAAAAGGGTCTAAGTGATGATAATAAGCCCTTCACTCATTTTACAGATCTTGCCTTCCATCCACGTGGATTCATGATCAATTATTGTGGTATTTTACTTCTTGGGTCACATCCCATTGCTTTTTGGTTAGAGAATTTTGTTTGTATTTTTTTATTTTTAAAGTTTTTTAATAAAAAATAAAATTTAAAGTAAATATATAAATTAATCAAAATTGAGGATTCCAATGTAATTTACTTTAAGATAAATAGGGAACCTTTTAAAGCTTGAGAAAATATTGTAAATATTTCACATCAGAGGCTGCAAAAGGTAATATTGAATAGAAAAATTAAAACTCCAATATCAAACCAAAAACAATAAAATAAAAAAGGAAAACAAAAAATAATAAAGTAATAAATTGCTTACGATTATTTCGACTATGACCCTGATGGATACCAAATACGCCAGCTGGTGAGACAGCTAAGAGTTGGCACTTATGATCCGGGAGTTTCTTATTTTTTTTCAAAAATGACAACCATTTCTAACCACAAAAAAGACAATAATAATTAAAAAAAATCCTTTAGACCTCCATCAAAGGGAAAAAGTTACCACAAAAAAAAAAAAAAAAAATGCTGAAAATGACTTGCTTTCTAATCTAAGTAATAAAAATATTTTGTAAAATAAGTAGAGAATTTTTTAAAATTTAAGAAAATATTGTGAATATTTCACACAAAACAAGCAGTCACGTGCTGCAAAAGGTAACATTGAATAGATAATTAGAACTCCAGCATATATACTTAAAACAAAAAGAAAAAGAAAGGAAATAAATAAAATAAAATGATGATGACCTTCCCATCCCAGCAATGTTCTGCATGGCAGCAGTGGATTCTAAACAAGGATTTGAATTCCAAACAATCTTCTCTCTAAAAGCTCTTTATAATGCTCGTACAATTATTATTTGCAAGACGGTAGCAACAATGAGAGCACTGCCAACTCAACAACAATGAGCACTGCCAATTCAACATTCTTGCTCTTGGACTCGGTTGTGGCTTGGCCTTGTCCGCCTACCGTCGGCCTCCTCTCCATTCTCGTCCTTTTCTTTCTCGCTTCCCTGCCGTTCTTCTTTTTACGCCAGCAACCTTCAAATCATGCCAAAGAACGATGCGTACCTCCTGGCCCAACCCCATGGCCGATCTTCGGCAGCCTCCTCACGATGCTCCACCACAAGCCCCACTTTCGATGGGTCCTGGCCATTGCAGATGGCAAGGACATCACATGCATCCGACTTGGTCGCGTACATGTAGTCGTCGTCAACTCTCCTGAGCTAGGCCTCGAGTTCCTCAAGAAACACGATGCTACCTTTGCATCCCGGCCCCTAACCATGTCCACCGGATACATAAGCCCAGGTTTCATCTCGGTCGGTGTTGCCCCATGGGGCGAGCAATGGAAGAAGATGAGAAGAGTGGTGCAATCGGAGCTTCTCAATCCCTCGAGGTTTCGTTCGCTATCAAGTCTTCGTGATGAAGAGGCTGACCACCTTGTGAAGTACTTGTACAACTTATGCAAGGACGGCCTATCTACAATAAACCTTAGAACCGTGGGACGATACTACAGTGGTAATGTAATAAGAAAGATGGTTTTTGGAATCAGGCACTTTGGGAATGGTGGGGAATTTGGAGGGCCTGGCAAGGAGGAGATCGAGTATATGGAGACGGTGTTCAAGGTGTTGTCTTTGATCTTTGCCTTGTATCCACCGGATTTTATGCCATCGTTGAGGTGGCTGGACTTGGATGGACATGAGAGGATGATGAAGGAGGCATTAAGTCTGGTATTTAGGTATCATGATCCCATAATTGAAGAGAGGTTACACAGGTGGAGGGGTGAAATGAAGACACAGACTGGAGGGGAGCAGAGGGAAGTGAAAGACCTTCTTGACGTCTTGGTCTCGTTGAAGGATGATAAAGGGGAACCGTTATTGACAATGGAAGAGATCAAGGCTCAGGTTGCTGTAAGATTCTAAACAACCATAACCTGTCCAAGGCTCTAATTCCGAATTCTAAACTGCTTGCTTTAGTTGGCTCAAAGTGCTAGCTCAGTCATGGGTCCAACAATTTTTTAGTAGATTTCTAAACATTCAATGGTCCTGGTTAGCAACTTCCTGGTTCCATTTCACCGCTTCTTCTTCTTGTTAAAATCTCAACTCTCTTTCATTAATTTTCTATTTCTACTTGCTTAAATCCTCAGAACTCAAATGATACGGTTTTTTTTTTTCTTTTTCTTATTCCCCGCAGGAGTTAATGTTTGCAACCGTGGACAACCCAGCTAACGTTGTGGAATGGGGACTAGCTGAGCTTCTCAGCCAACCCAACCTCCTCCAAAAAGCCATGGACGAGTTGGACCGGGTCGTCGGCAAGGACCGGTTGGTCCAAGAATCTGACCTCCCACAACTCCCTTACATCAAGGCATGCGCTCGTGAAATCCTCCGGCTCCACCCGGTTTCCCCCTTCAACCTCCCCCATGAGCCGATCGAAGACATCACCGTCGCCGGCTACTTCATCCCCAAAGGAAGTCGGCTTTTGCTGAGCCGGGTCGGCCTCGGTCGGAACCCCAAGGTTTGGGACAACCCACTACGGTTCGACCCGAACCGGCATTTGATGGATGGGACCGTCGAAGTGGAGATTGCTGAGCCGAAACTTCGCTTCATCTCGTTCAGTACCGGACGTCGATCGTGCATGGGTGCACCCTTGGGGAGTGCCATGATTGTGATGGTGTTGGCCAGGCTTCTGCAAGCATTTGATTGGACTTTGACTCCTGGGGAGTCCGGCATAGACCTCTTGGAGGAGAAGGACAGTCTCTTGATGACGAAACCTCTACGCCTTCGTGCGAAGCCCCGCCTTCCACTGCTGGCGAATCTTCCTTGAGAATGATCCAAGTACTACTCTAAAGCTCGAGTAGCTGCTGATCTTGGATGCTCTGCTTTTTTAGAATCTATCCTAATAATTGTCCGGAATGAGCTTCTATCATTGGCAAACAATGGGAATAATTTTTGAAAAATTATGTTAAGAAACTGAGGAGGAATAACTAGGACGAGGCTTGTAGGAAACTAATTCCTTCGCCACTGCTTGAGTCCATGGAGGAGTCATTCTCTTACTTGGTTTATTTGTAATGGTTGAAGATAAGAATGATGTCGTTGTGCTGGAAGTTCGGAACGTTATTTGTTCAGCGTTTATAGATAATTCCTGTCCTTAGGGTCATCCTTATGCAAGATTATAGCCCCGGATTGGGATCCAGACCAAGTCCATGTTGGAATTAAACTTAATATCTTTTCAAAGAGACACTTTGGAAAAACATATTTTTTAAGAAATCAAACATCATACTTTGAAAGAAGATATTTTTTGAGAAATTAAACATCACCTTGAAACTAATTAGTTGTATAGAAACTTGCTACTGTTATTATGTGCTTTGAACTAAGCAATATGTATTTATTTTCTGGTAGACAAAGAGTCACTTTATAATGATAAAAGGCCATGTATCCTTTCACAATTCAGAAGAAGAAAGCAAGAGAAATCAGAAATATAATTTCTATTAGCTTGTCCTATTACCTTCTCTACAAAATATTCTTTTCATTTCCTTCAAAATCTGGTATCAGAGCCACAAAAAAGATCCATGGCCTCCATGAACTTTGTTCAAACCCAAATACCCAAACTCATCAAAGATAACTATAACAAGTGGTGTATCCAAATGAAGGCTTTACTTGGATCCCTTGATGTTCGGGATCTTGTAGAAGAAGGCTACATGGAGCCAACCGAAGATGAAGCAATACTCACACAAGAGCAAAGGAAGCAAAATAAGGAGTTAAAAAGGAAAGATAAGAAGGCCCTCTATACACTCTAACAAAGTGTAGATGAAGGCGCATTCGAGATTATCGCCGAAGCGACAACATCAAAGAAGGAATGGGACTTATTACATAAAGCACATAAAGGAGCAGAAAAGATGAAAAAGATTCGGTTACAATCTTTGAGGTCTGAATTTGAATCTTTTAAAATGATAACTGGGGAATCAATTTCTAATTATTTTTCAAGAATGATGTATATAGTCAATCAATTGAAAAGAAATGGTGAAGAAATTACTGATGTTCGAGTTATGAAAAAAATTTTGCGCTCTTTAGATGCAAAATTTGACTTCATTGTTGTAGCCATTGAAGAATCAAAGAAATTAGAGGAGATGACTATAGAGAAACTCATGGACTCTCTACAAGCACATGAACAAAAGCTTTCTAAGAGGATGGAGGAGAAACCCATCGAGCAAGTACTTCAAACAAACCTTATACTATAAGAGAAAGGTGATCCAAAAGACAAAACAAGTTTCCGTGGTCGAGGCCATGGAAGAAGAGGAAGAGGTGGAAGATTTCATCAAGATCAACCATAAAGAAGTGAAGGAAACACAAGAGACTTTCATGCCCAAGGTCGTGGTAGAGGAAGATTTTCTAATCCTAGAGGAAGAGGAAGGTATGGACAACAAGCACTACAATGTTTTATTTGCAAAAAATATGGGCACTATGCTAAAGATTGCTGGTATAAAGATAATGCTAATTATGTTGATGAGAAAATTTATTTTACAAAAGAACAAGAATAAGTAACTCTACTTTTGGCCTACAACAATACTACTAGTATTGTCAAAAGAAGTACTTAGTACCTGGACGCAAGTCCTAGCAATCATATTTGTGGGATAAAGGACATGTTTTTTAAGATGGATGAAAGCTTTAAAGGCTCAGTAACTTTTGGTGACTTCTCTAAAAGACCAGTTGAAGGGAAAGGTAAAATCCTCATCAAGCTCAAAGATGGTACTCAAAATTTTATTTCAGATGTCTATTATGTTCCGAACATTAAAAATAACATTCTTAGTTTGGGCCAATTGCTTGAAAAAGGCTATGATATTCACATGAAAGAATTGAGTCTTTCTATTAGAGACAACAGCAATACTCTCATTGCACATGTTCCCATGTAAAAAAAATAGAATGTTTGAGTTGAGTTTGCATGTTGATGGTTCCTCTTGTATGATGGCACAAATTCTTGATGACTCTACTCTATGGCATCTTAGATATGTACACTTAAACTTTGATGGATTAAAACTTTTGTTTAGCAAAAATATGGTGATAGGAATGCCTTGGCTAAAAATGTCCAAGAAAAAATGTGAAATTTGCATAGTTGGAAAGCAACAAAGGAGAACCTTCATTTCAGGAAGATTAAGAAGAGCAACAAAACTATTAGAATTGATACATTCAGATGTTTGCGGCCCGATCAAACTAACATTTATGAGAGGTAACGAATATTATCTATCATTCACTAATGATTATTCTGAAAAAATATGGGTTTATTTGTTAAAAAAAAAGAGTGAAGTGTTTCAGAAATTTAAGGAATTTAAGTTTTTTGTTGAGAAACAAAGTGGTTTTCAAATTAAAGCCTTGAGATCGGATCGTGGTGGTGAGTATTTGTCCAATGAGTTTTCAAATTTTTTCAAAGAGCATGGAATTTTTCATCAAGTTACCATGCCTTATTCACTTCAATAAAATGGAGTTTCAGAAAAAAAAAATCGAACAATTTTAAATATGGTTCGATGTATGTTGAAAGATAAAAATATGCTTAAAAAATTTTGGGGTGAAGTAGTTACTTATGCAGATTATTTATTAAACAGATTTCCCTTAAAAAGGCTTCACAATATGATACCTGAGCGAGCATGGAGTTCATACAAACCTAAGGTTGATCATCTTTGCATCTTTGGAAGTGTTACTTATGTCAAAGTGTCTGATGAGAAAATGATCAAACTTGATGACAAAGGAGAAAAGTGCATTCTTTTAGGCTATGCTAAAAATTCAAGTGGCTATAAGTTGTATAATCCTATTACAAAGAAAGTGATTTTTTCAAGAGATGTAGTTGTTGTCAACTCCCCTAAGTTTGGCCTCGAGTTCCTCAAGACGTAGGATGTCACCTTCGCATCCCAGCCCCTCACCATGTCCAGTGGTTGCATGAGCCTAGGGTTCGTCTCGGTCGGCGTTACTCCTTAGGGCGAGCTATGGAAGAAGTTGATAACAGTGATGCAATCCGAGCTTCTCAATCCCTCGAGGTTTCATTCACAATCAAGTCTTCATAATTAAAAGGCTGATCACCTTGTCAAATACCTGTACAATTTATACAAGAACGGTCTTGCTACAGTAAACCTTAAAACTAAAGTACGATACTACAGTGGATATGTTAAAAGAAGAATGGTGTTTAGAATCAAGCATTTGAAAAGGATAGAGAATATGGAGGGCCCGGTAAGGAGGAGTTTGAGTACATGGAGACGGTATTCGAGGTCTTATTGTTGGTCTCTTTCATGTATGCACCAAATTTTATGCCATCATTGTGGTGGCTAGACCAAAATGGACATGAGGATGATGAGAGAGGCAATTGAAGAGAGGGTAGAGAGGTGGAGGTGTGGAAAGAAGACAAAGGTTGGAGGGGAGAAGAGAGAAGCGAAAGACCTTCTTGATGTCTTGATCGCACTAATGGATTATAAAGAGGATCCATTATTGATTATGGAACAGACCAAGGCCCAAATTTGGTGAGATCGCTTTGCTTCCCATGTTTAAGGCCGCATGCACTTGGTTGCTATGGATATCGATGCTTCCACCCTCCTCTAGCACACTTGTTTATCTCTCAAAATGTAATGTTTACCAAAGAATCATTTATATATCTTCAATAGAATGGTTGTACTCCCTCATTGATAATAGGTAGCCTTTGAAACCCCAAACCTCATTGATACCACTCCTTCATGGCCTATCCCAACCTTCTTATACCCTTTATGGAACCCAATGCCACCTCATGAAACTTCCCAAGCGCAACACCAGATTGGTCATAATGAATAGATCTTTGTGCCATCTCAACCAATGTCCATGCAACATGAGCCTGCCACTCTCAATGCTACTGCACAACCTCCATGCATCATCCATGTGTCACAGGATCCCTAAGTAAGTTCCCTTCAATGGGCCCAGCTCCACTATTAATGGCCCATCTATTGCAGCACTTGTAGACTCAGCATCACACATGCTAGATAGCCTTGTGCTAGCTATAGCTCATCCATATACATTAGCGTCCAATGCTTCTATACAAAATCAGCACATATCCAAGCTCAACACTGGCATTGGGAATCATGATCAAACCACAAACACCCGTCTTTTGGTGACTCGTTCCATGGATGGAAGACTTAAAACCACAACGATTTGATGTTACCAAACATCCTATATCATTTGCGGGTTATGCAAATCAGGTTAGGCCTACTTGATATTTTCGAGATCAAAAGATCCTTTATGGTATGAAGCAATGGCTCGTGAGTATAATGCAACCATATCCAATTGTACATGGGCTCTTGTTCCTCTATCATCTTCCCAACATATCATTCGATGCATATTAAACAAAGAGTTGATAGATTAGTTGAGTGCTACAAGACTCACTTAATTACACATGGCTTCAATCAACAAGAAGGGGTTGATTGTGAAGAGACTTTTGGTTTAGTTATCAAGCATGTTACAATCCGCACCGTGTTATCATAAGTTATCACTGCTTGATGGCCTATTCAACAACTTAACATTGAAACTGCATTTTTTGCATCAACATCTTTACAAGATTATTTTCATGAAACAACCCCCTAGTTTTAGAGATCCAACTCAATCCACCTTTGTTTGCCAGCATCAAAAAAATCACTATATGATATGGAACAGGCCCCAAGAGCATAGTTTACTCTTTCCAATAACCATCTCTATCTTAATAGAACATTTACCTATGAAAGATTTTAGAATATAAAAAATTAGAAAAGACTTAAAAGAGGAATGAAAATAAAAGAAAGCAGTGGAGAGGGAGCGGGAGAAATACATAAGAGACATCCAACTCCTAGTCGTTGCATATGATGAATATGATCTCAAAGATCTTTTTTTTTTTTTTTTTTTTGATCATTTCTTTATTATCCCATGGAACTTCTACAAATGGAAAAAAAACCTTTTGAGTCCAGTGTAAGCTTATCATATTCCCTCTCTCTCTCTCTTTCTTTCAGATGGGCAACTCATGCATGCTTTTCTTTAGAAAAGATCTACGAGATATGTCTGTCTCAAGAACATCTCCTACGAGGCCAGTGTTGTTGGATAGCAACCATCATGTACGCAGGCCAGGACGTCCTTGTACTCTCTTGAGATGGTGAAGAAATCATAGACCTCGCCATCACTGCTCTTCTTGTATTCGAAAAGAAGAGATGAATGATTGAAAGCAGTCATCTTAACAAATCCGTAATCGTAGTCTCGGTAAAGGCTCCACTTTGGAATACCGGTGGTAAAGTTTGACAAATGGCTGCCACCGCCACCAACAACAACATGGATGGTTCCATTCACCACGCCCGAGTAATGTGATTTTTCTTTATTCACGCACTGGTTCTGTTAAGGAGTTGAGATGGTAAGAGGAGATGCCCCTCTATTAAAAAAATATAAGGCAATAAACATATATCATGCACACTAATTTAAAATGTATGAGGTGCAATAGTGGCATTCATAGTTCTGATTCTTAGATCTTTGTTTCTAAAGGGATTGCACCTCATATTAAAATAATTAAAAATATATTAAGTTTCTAAATTTAGAGAAAAGCAAGATGACATGATAGTTCTGATTCTTAGATCTTGTTTCTTTCCTGTTGCACCTACAAAAAGGCTCAAAAAGAGGCTTCTGACTGTAAATTCCAGTGACAGTTGAAGAGATTGCACTTGTTTAGCTAGGAGAGTGCGCCGTAATAATGGCTTATTTTCAGATGCTGGAATCCATCTCCAAAACAAACCACATTATACTTCAATACTGTCATCACACATTGATTTAGTGTCTTAAGGCATGCAGATTGCTCTGATTTAATAAATATTATCATATTGAACTAAACTAATATCAGGTATGCGTTTTGATACACATCAATTTAGTTTTAGCAGAGACCTTTCACTAATAAAACATGAATTGTTATTGTTAAATATGGAAGAACCTGAAGTGATGAAGCATAGAGCCTTCATAGGAATGAAGGATAAAGAAAAACAAACAATATATCTTAATATATAAAGCTTTGACTTTGAAAGCGATGAACTTAATGTTTACCGCATTCAATTACCATGTTCAATGTGGTCACAAACTAAATTTTATATTTTATTATGCAACTTACCAGGATAATGTTCCGGCACGCAGATGCAAATAAAATAATTAATTGCAAAATTGATCATAACTACTCCCATATGCTCTTAAAATAATGATATTTATCAGTGGATCTGACTTAGCTGTGAGTTAGAAACTCAAATAATCTGTGCTCGCTGAAATGCAGAGAATTCTATCAGTTACTTTAAACACAAAGAGAAAGCAATCTCTTCTTCCTACCTGGTATATTGGACAGGTCCTCTCGTAGTTGTGAACATGCCCATAGAACGCTATGTCCACCTTATATTTTTGCCAGAGATTTTGAAGGCTGTCCCTTCCCATTGGCTCTTCAAATGAACCCTCATCAGCGTAATAAGAGCCAGATGAATAACCAAGGACACGATGAGCAGCAAATATCAACCATGGCTGCTTCTGCCTATCTACTGAGGCAAGGCAGTGCTCAATAAATTTATACTGTTCTGAGCCTTCTCTCCAATCATGCTCGGTGTCTGCTATGCAGAAGCGGAACATGCCATAGTCCGTAGAATACCTGAAAAAGAAATGTAAGTTACACTTTGATATGTATGAGGCCTTTTTCATCCAAATTGATTGGAGTCATTGTGTTTTAGGTGAGTCATTCATTCCATGCGTAGGGGTCATTCTACCTTTCAATCACTTCCCTTGCTAAAAGACAAGTTGATGTTTGGTCCTTTAGTGGACCAGATTTTAATGATTAGCCCCTATGAACTAACCACATAATATTTATCTGAATATAAATTGATGTTGTGGACCAGATGTTAAATGGCCAGTCCACAGGAGCTTAACATTAGAGCCCAATCCATTGAAAGGCCGGATGCCAATTAAGCCCTTTTTGAATAAACTTCCTGCTTACATTTCCATCAGGAGAAAAAAGATAAGGAACTTGCTTACATGGTATAGGACATGAAACAAAAGACTAAAACACATGGAATAAAGTCATGATAAACAATTACAAGATGTCAGCTCCATCATTGATTCTCATAATGAGAATGCTCTACCTGACACAGAGTCTTTTATAGTCCTTTTTTTTTCTCTGTTCCCGGTGAAAAAGATGTAGAATCTTACTGATGCTCCCTTCTTTCTTATTCATCCTTCCAGTTTTAAATATCTAGGACTGAAAATGGTCATAGTTCGAAGGCCACAGAGCTCGGGACAAAAATGATGGCTGGAATGAGAATAAAAGGCAAGAATAGGACTCACAAAACAGATTGGACAGGGCAAAGGGACCAGCAGCTTAATTTCATTTTCGAAAGGAGTTCAATTATAAATCTAGCAGTCCTTCAAATAAAAATTGGAGGAAGGCTTTCTTCTTACCAAAACTTGGCTCTGTTCTCAGCTGGCACAAAGAACATGGTTTCAGCTAGTACACCGCATTCCCCTCCTGAATCAGTAGTATCATAGAAGGATCCTGTCCCAGGCCAGTCTCGTTCATGATTGCCACTGCATCAAACAAAACAAATTCTCATTAGAAATCCTCAGCAGGACAAACACCCAACATGTGATGACCCACTTCAGACTAACAAACCTTGCAATCATATATGGCACCCTTGAAGCAATTGGTTCAATTTGTGATGTAAATTGATCCCATTGGGATAAATATCCATTGGCATATACAATATCTCCTATATGGAAAACAATGTCAATGTTGTCCAAATCTCTAACAATTGTGTCTGTGGTATTCAGTGAACCAGGCTGATAGTTGTTATATTCATTAGACTTATCCCGCTCGGCCTGAAAAAATTGTTGGTGGTCAGTCTCTTACTTCCATTCTACAGTATCAAGGTAATAAGAAACTTCATAACCTCTAGATATTTTCAAAATAAATATGAAAAAGATGTAATGGAGCCATTAGAACTAATCAGGATGCTTCGAAACCGAAAAGGTCGAACAAATATACCTTGATCTGTTCCATAATCATTTTACAAATGGCTATAACTTTCAATAATCTATGAAATTTCTTTTAGACTGAAAAAAAAAAAAAAATGGAAAGGATTGCACCTTTCCCATATCTCCAAAAATTATGACTTGCTGCACTGAATTTTGCCCAGGATAAGGAGATGCTTGGAAAGAATAAGACCTGCTCCAAACGTACGATCCATTAAATAGCTGATGGCCCAACTTGTATGTGTACCTGAAACATCATCACAGACCTAAGAAATATGTTTGGAAACTATCAACCTCAACGTCATAAAATAACTGGTTCTCAAGTCTTTTTATACACTGCATTTGGCCACAAGTCCTTCAAGAAACTTGTGTGTATAAAACCTGGATCTCTCCATCCAACAGTACGTGCCGGTGCACCTGCAAAGGATGACCAAATTTTACCCATGGTCACAGTAGTGCAGAAGGAAATGGCTTATTTTCCATGGATAACATTTAATTGGTTCAAAGTTCTAATCTATGTGAATATTCTATCATAATATAATTAGTGGAAATTTGTTCCCAGAATTTATGACAGTGAAATGTTGCAAGGATGTCAAGATTTTTCATGCAGCATGAATTACTGGGATCAAAGTAGTCATTCCATCAGTCAGAAGTATTCAATCAAAGATTTCCACTGTTCATGCTATGTTACATCTAACTGCTAACTAGCAATGAAGGATCAAGAGCTCATACCACACACGCTTCCGCGAGTGAACGTCAGAGTCCCAGCCGGTGAGCGCATTGAAGTTCCCCACTTTGGGCCCCATTCAACAAAAGGAACTGCCTCGTTGATGTCATACCCACTCGTCCATGTCACAGTCATCTGCAGAGAAACCCATAGGAGCCATCTTTAAAGTGCTGAGTTAGCTCTTGAAAGTGGTATGTTAGTGGACTAACTTATAAGAAAATTTTCACATCAGTTTCTAAGTCAAGCGCCAGGTCAATTGCCTAGTTAATCAAAATACTTGGAAGGGCCAGCATGTTCAATAATCAGAATAGCAGATAATTATTGAAGGAAGCAACAAGATTCTTGTCAAATGAGACATTTTTTTAAACATTAAGATTTTAAATACTGATAACAGCAAATGTTTCTGTAGCCTGATATGCAACAAAGCATTTACTGACCACCATTACTCCCTATTTCTTACCATTATCTACAGCTGGAAACAAAATATAAGATTATGATAAATTTATGTCTACAAAGGGCTCTTTTCCTGCTGACGCCGGGCATGATATGGATCTGAAATACGAGTCAAAGAAAGGGAGATCGCGCACCGTAAAACTGCGAACTGGAGGATCATGTCAGCTTTCTTGTTTTTCATGTTGATCGGCTTGGTTCAGCTGAGTCAGATGCATCCATTTGCAAGGTAACTTTTTATTTTGTATGGATTCAAAAAGTTAAGAAAAAATTGTTGAGCACTATTACTTTTATTTTCACTTTTCAAAAATTACCTTCATTATTTCTAAATGAAAGTAAGGAACCTTTATTTTCATTATTAAAAAAAAAAACTCATATCATTTACCACCACCTTCAATTCTATTTCTATCATCATCGTCACCACCTTCATCGCTATCATCATCATCTCCACCATCACGACCATCACTATCATAGCTAATACCATTATCATCCCTATCATCACCATTGCTACAATAGCAATTGCAATTTTTATCACCACCATTACTATCTTTATTTTTACCATCATTATTGCTCTAGTGCTATCATCACTGTTATAGCCATTGTTTTAACCACCTTCACCAAATTCAACATATTATTATTGGCATCATAACCTTTACTATACCATCTACGATATCTTGATACCTCTATTGTCATTGTCACTGCACTACTATTACCTTTGCTATGCCACCACTACTATTACTATCTCAACTATTATCATCATATTTATATCTTTTAAAAAATAATTAATTATATCAAAAATATTTATATTTTATAAATTTAAAAGTAAAATAGAAATATTTTTTTTAAAATAAGAAAATAAAAGTGATGCCAATACAGCAAAGATTTCCTCATTACATATTAAATAGTATTTTTATCTTTTTTTTCCTTGGGCCTCACTATGTAACACAATATCTAAGTGTGCGCTGGTTTTCAACTTCATTGCCAGGGCCATTTCCATTCATTTAAAGCCACTAGCAGGTGCCATGGGTGACCTTACCAATATATTTATAAAAAAAAAAAATCAAACAAATCTGCTATAAAAGATTCTCCTTAATATTTAATAATCAAGCAAAAGACAAAAAGAAATTAAATAGTAAATAAAACAGAGAGGCCAATCGAAGGCTACACCAAGCTTGATCAGCTTACCTCATCCCAAGATTTTCCTTGTGCAAGCCGTGGATACAGAGGAGCCTTTGGATTTGCAAAGGAAATTGCATTTGAAACTGCTATGAGCTTGGGCTGCAAATTTAGCACCCAAGTTAGTCCTACACCAGTGGTGACAACCGCATCACATTAGTGGGACATGTCACAAGAAGTCTCAGGCAAAAGTTAGTAATTCAGCAAAAGTACAGGAGAAAATTATGAATGCGTAGTGAATCATAAATAGTTGGTAAGAGAAGTAGATTTTTGAGATTACCAAAAACAAATCGATCAATAGGAAAAGTTCAACAAAATTTGAAGGATAAAACTCAGATTAATCAGAATAAATCAGCAAGCACAGTCGAATGTATGTCAAAGTACAAGAGGCTTTTCTCCAGCATGCTACAACACTGCAGGACTTTATGACACGCATTCACAAGAAATAAGTCTATATTTTTTAATTTGAATTAAAATTTTAAACTAAACAGATGCAGCCTGCTATCCAAAAAAAAAAAAAAGAGATCTAGAGTATTTTTTTGGTTTCTTAAATATACATATCTTTCATAAAAATGTGGAATTTAATTTTTATATCAACAAAATTTGTCTTGCTCTGTTTCCCTCTTTCCCTACTCAATGTGTCTCCTGAAGCAAAACCTATAAACCTAATATTGAAACTTTTGTTTATTGGTTAAAGATATAAAATGATGAGTAATAGTCAAGATAAATTTGGAATTAATTTGTGAAAATAATTCAAGCATACGAAACTATGGAACAATGGAAAATTTTGGAAACAGGGCAGCACCCAAATCTGGTATACCAGCCTATTAAAAGCACAAGAAACAACTATCAGTCACAAAAAAAAGGGGAATAAAAAAAAAAGTATTTAAGTTCAAGGGGAAGAAGAAAGGATAGCAAATATGAAATATCTTACATTACTAAGGCCGCCAGTAAACAATGCAAAAGAAAAATCCGCACGCTGGTTGATTAATCGAAACTTCAAAGATCCATTCCCGGTCTTTGCGTAATTTAAATTAGAGTAATTGGCAAATTGATACTGCAACATCATCACCAATGCGAAAATTAGCAACTCTAAAAACATGCAAGCAAATGCCAAGATTTGATTCAGTTGTAGCTTGTCACACCTTTATTGGAGCAGAACATATCAATGGAGCTTCCTCTCTGTCATTACCAATCTCAGCAGGACAAGTAGATGAACTGAGAAACAGAAGAAAGAAATCAACGAATAACCATTCTCATTTACCAGTCGCAAGATAAAATAGTTATACATTTTACATAATGATCGCTGTATTAATTTCAAACCTGTTTAATCTAAAAGGATGATAGATTAGATTTAGAGTGAATTACTTGAATTTGGCAGGAGAAAACACTCCAATCCAATCATCATGAGATGGAGCGGGAGAGCCAAATTCCACTGCTACCCATTCATTATCTTCTCCCTGCATCCCACATTTGTTAAGCAAAATTTATATACGCTAGACAAGAGCAAGAACTAAGAACTTCAAATAAATAAATAAATAAATGGACATGTCACAAATTTTCATACAATACAACTCATGCACCAAGCAAGCATGATTCCAACCTGATTCACCCATCTAATATATTTAATATACATACATATTAAATATAAAATTTAAATTTAATAATTTTAAAACAAAAAATAAATCTTTATTTTTTATTCCTTTCATTAATTTTATATGTAGAGAGAGCAAGTTAAAGCAGTTGAAATAAGAAAATTTTACTATTCTATTATTGAGAGGTTCATGGCCTAAATGTTAATTAAATATACTCATTTTATTATACTTTTAAATGCTATTTAATTATGAAATTAAATATTGATTAAGATGTCGATAAATTGAGATGTAGCCCCTGCAGTATTTTAATCTCAAGATAAGATTAAATTTTTGTAAAAATATATATATATATATATATATAGAAAATATAGATGAATTTTTATTTTAAAATTAATAAATAAATTTCAAATTTCAATCAATACAGCAGCACTATCTATGCAATTCATAATTATATTTTCTCATTTTATGGTACACCTATCAAAATATATTATCGAAAAATATTATCCACCATACCCATGCTGGCAGGGGAATATACCTTGTATATTTTATGTATTTATAATCACAAAGTGACACCTAATGGAGGCCAACATAAAAAGTCAATGATTACTTATGGGTCCCAGAATATTCCCCGACTCTTTCAAAGGCTGGCTTGTCACATACGACGCGAGGCAAGGTAGGCAGATCGTGAAAAACGGCGTTTTCGTCCACGCCGGTGATACGTCTGGGGACGCACAGCCTATTTTTTTTTTTTTTTCCGAATCGTGGTTACAGTGGCTTGGGAAACGCCACCTCGGGGAAAGGGGGCGTTAAATTGCTTTTATTACCCAACGCCCCCTCCTCCGGAAAGGGATTACCACAAAATGGACGGTCCAGATTGGATCCCGACCTCTGGCCAACGGCCATCGTACTCATCTTGCGCCACGACGAAAAAAAAAAAGGAGGGGGGGGGGTTTAAGAACTATCTAACGCTCGTACCTGGAGACCCAGATGCTGCGCCAACGGCCTCACGTGCGCTGCCTTGTCCAGCGCCAGCATCGCCCGGTGGATCGCGATATTTGACAGCGGCTGGACTCCGGCGAGGTGCCGGCGTCCGTCTCCGCCGCCGGCCGCGGCGGAGCCGACGAGGCCCGGCGAGAAGACCAAGAAGAGCAGCAGAAGCCGACGCAAGATGGAAGAAGACCTCATCATCGTCCCTCCGATCCCTTCCCAAGCCCTGATCCCAATCGAAACCCTGGAAAGAATATGCTTCGCTGCTTCGCTTTTATAAAGAGGAGGAGGGAAATCCTTTGGATCAAAAAGAGAAAGGCCAGGGAGATCCAGATGCAGGAGGAAATAATTATAAATTTTATTCCGGGTTTGACTTGGGGTGAGAAAGCTTTCGTTTTAGAAGCCGACGACCGACCGAGGGCACCAAGAAGGGTAGTTAATTAAAACTTCATTTAGGTTAAGGTTTTTCTTTTTTCTTTTTTCTTTTTTTTTTAATGAGAATTTTTGACGATGGTGATGGGGAGGAAGCATTTTATTAATCTGGACCTGCGGCGAAACCTACGTGTTGACGCCCGCAGAATGACAGGATTCCCGCTGGTTGTCCAGGCGGGAGAAGGGGGGCCGTTCGAAGACGGACGGGTATGGTCACCTCCCCGGTGAGCCTAAATAACAGCTGGTACGGATGACCCTACTCTTCTATGCCGGTCCTATATTTCAAAATTTAAAGCTTTGGTTAAGTTAAGCTCTGCAATATTGATTGTGATAACTTTTAAGGTTAAAATATACTTTTGAACCTTAAACTATCATCCAAAATTCATTTCCATCCTCAAACTTTCAGTTGTTATAATTTATTTCTTATATTTTAAAAATATTATATATATTTTTTATATTCGTATATGAACTATTTTGTTAATTTTAATCCCTTTTCTTAAACAAAATGCTAAAAATGTAGCATGGTGAAAAAAATTAGAAACTAAATAGTAATAATTAAAAATTTAAGAATCAAAATGAAATATGAATAAAGATTCAAAAACTAAAAGTATATTTTCATCTAATTTTAATATTTTAAAATTCACACTATATTACATCTAATAACCGATATGGATGGCCAATCCATCTGATAACACATGATTTCAGCATACCTTTGGTTATTATATAAGGAAAGTACTTTATATATTTATGAATTTTAGAATATTCTATGTAAAATTCCATTTTATTTTTCTATTACGTTCATGCTCAAGTGTGTTTTAATTTTATTTAAACAAAATTTAACTATATAGATGTGTCAAAACACCATATTTAACGTTATAGATAGAGTTAAAACATTATATTTAACCCTATGGATAGGAATTGATTCTCCGAGTATATCCTCTGCAAAGATCGGTCCCAGTATCTATCATCATATTATCACATAGTGTACCGAAAGTTACATATTTTTAGTTATATTTCCTTATCAATAATTATGTATTCATTAATATTTACTTATTCATATCATAAAATTCTCATAATAATAATAATTCTTCACTATTTATAATAAATAACTATGCAAAAATAACTGTATAATAGTAGGTATTAAAACATTAATAGCACATAAAAAAATAAAACAGTAATGTTTAACCAGTAATTTATAAATTCTCGAATAGATATTTATAATTAAGTAATTTACACAAATCTTTTAATTTATAATTAGCCTACTTACTTGATCCAGATTTGAAATAAATATACAATGCAAAATCTAAACCTTTAATAATATTTTAAAAATAATTATAAAATTTTATTATTTCAAATCAACTGATTATATGAAAGTTTAGCAATTATTTCAATTCAAATAATCATTCATTAACTATAAAATAAATTTTTAGCAATCTTGCAATATTATAAAAATCTTAATTTATGTTCAAGTTACTTATCAAAGTTTAAAATATTTTGAGCAATCATGAACGATTTATAAAATACTCTAACTTATAGTTAGGCATGCTTTAGGGCTTCATCAGCCTTCTTGATCCTTCAACCTTCACTTTTTTTATTCCTTTAAACTATTGATTTATTATCAAAAGATCCCAATTAAGCCTTATTTATAGAGAAATTTTTTAAAGAAGAGAGATTCCCATTCTTCATAAGATTTTAATCTCGTAAAATCAATAAACTTCCTAGTTTTTATAGATTTCGTTAAGAAAACTAAAGAGATAAATATTGATTAAATATTTAAAAATAGATTCTTGATTTAAAACTAACTTCTAATTTATCTAACCTAATTTTAAAATATAAAAATTTAGATAAAAATACTAAAAATCACCTTTTATGCATTTTTATAATTTATCTGAAGTTCATTAGATATATATTCATAAAATTTCTTCTAACCTTCTCAATTGGCCTTCGATTTTAGTGATTCAAAATACGTTAGAAAACTAACTCAATACCAAACATTATGGATATAAATTTAATTAAAATTTTTAATTATATTATTTTTTTAAATAATTTTTTAAATTAATTCAATTAAATTGCATCTTAATATAAAGTAAGATAATCAAAAGGATTGGAACTCATAAATATACGGTATGATTAATAATTTTTATTATCTTCGTATATTAATAAATAAATATGTTTTCATCTTATTGATCCATTGATTTGTTTTCTAAAAGGATTGGGTAGTTGGCTTGCCTTAGTTCTTGCTTTCTTGGTCAATGGTTTCTCACGCTTTTCAAAGGTCTGCTTGTGTAACACAAGCAAAAACCAAGGCATATATTAATGAGGCCAGTATTCTACGTGGAAAAAGCACTGTTTTGAAATAGAGCTTACTTTGGCATCATGTCAATCGGATGGCAAAGTTGGAGCCATTCTTTGTTTCACAAGCTGCACGCTATTGACTGACTAAACGCGCTAGTAGTGTGTGGCATTAATTGAAAACTTTGGAGATGGGAATCCATTAAATAGTGGAATTTGAAAATAGAAGGCCAGTACATTGATATCATATCAGACGCTCAATCTAAATATTTCTATCTACCTGAATCTAGTTATATAGTAGATAATATATATTATAGTGGTGAGTCTCTGGTGGAGGTGAAACCCATGCAAATAAAATCACCGTCTCCGAGAAGAAAGCAGCCACATTTGTTTGATTTCTGTAACCAGTAGTATTATTTAAAGGCAAGCATGCAATGCAATAAGGAAGCCTTTCCTAGCCTGCCAAACTGAAGATTTCTAATGATGAAAGGAAAAGCAATCATCTTTTTTTATTCTTAATTTTATACGAATTTTAAAGTTATTGTATCTTTTTTATTTTTTTAAAAACTTCATAAGTTGTATAAATTCAAGAATGAAAAAGATGAACATGTTTAACCTTAGCTATATTCAAATATAATCGAATCTATTCTTGAACAAATTTTTTTTTTAAATTATTTTTTAATAGTTCTATATCTAACAAGAAAGTGATATTAAAATACTGCATAAATAATCTATCAAGTCCTAGCCATAACATATATCGCTTGTGAGTAAGTATGATTGAAGATTTTCTCAATTCAACTTGAATGTGTGTGACATAACCTATAAAGGATATGTTGTGATAATCAAACAACAATTAATTTGCACATCCAGCAATCCCGTCTTCTATGGAAGAATGAATTCAAAAGAAAATGATAAGAAAAGAGATTTTCATGCCTTTTGTGAAGATTAGGCTTGCTAATGAACATGCTTATTAAGTGCTTTTGTGACAAAAAGGTTCAATATATTACTGACAAACTTGGCAATATTAATATCTATGCCTCAACTTGAGAGCGGCGTCTAGATTTTGATCACATAACCTTTCACCCAGCCTTTTGGATTATGTTTGGTATTATGAAAAATTGCTTGAAGATTTTGTTTTCTTTCAAAAATCTTTTTTATTCATTTTTCATTAGAAAACTGATAAATTTAGAAAGATTATAAATAAATTTCCAAACATTTTCTTTCAATGCTTTATTCTTATTCTCAAGAATGACTGAATGAAACACCCATCCACAAGCTCGGATACCACTCCTCCATGGCCACATCCCAGAGCCAAAGGATTTGATCCCATTCCGGTATTGACCATTGTATTGGTCCCCATCCCTTAGCCTCAAGCGTTGACGCAAGAATCTAGTGGATATCGTTGACCTTTGTCCCATGCGGAAACGACGTGAGAAACGAAGAATTAGAACGCATCCAAACACAAGAGGAAGACTTTGAATGGTCTTTGTTCTTCTTTTGGGTCCTTACACAATATGAATCAATCAAACCAACACCTAGATTAGGCCCATCATCTACAAAATAAGACAGAAAAATTCTATTAGGTGCATAAATGATACCAATTTAATCAATTACCTTTATATTAATGATACCAGCTTCTTAAATTGCATCAAGCTTTTTCTTTTCTTCGTGTTCAAGTAAATGGTTTCTCACACAACCACACTTTTCTTAAGTAGATAGACAATCAGTCCATTAAACATTTGTGAACATAGTTAAGAAATAAAAGGTATAATAATAAATTTACATCATGGTGGCCCCTCTTAAGACAAACAGAAGGCCATATCTTAAACTGAGAAGACCCAACCTCCAAAGAAGTCAAAATATAGCAGCCTTAGGAAATGAAAAATCGTGGAATTCCTCTCTTTTTTTTTTTTTTTTTCTTTTTTTTTCCCGATGACTTGCATCGGTCAGCCGCAGCTAAAGTTGAAACTTTTTCATGGTTCATGGCTGCCTACAGCATCAGTCTATTTTTGAAGTAATCAGCACCTGTCTTCTCTTGCCATGTATCCTCGGTGTTAGGTATTGATTAGACATGAATGTTGGACTAGCTTAATCCAAACTTAATCCCTTTAAGTTAGACCTAAAGGAGTCATGGGATGGTGTCCCGAACCTCCAAAAACCACCCCATAAACAACTTCTTATAGACTAGAGGTCTACTCAACTTGTAAATCCCTTCTAGTTATTTACCAACATTGGTTTCGAAACTACATGGTAGTATCCTGGCTCTACTATTCTCAAGGATGGTGACTCAATCGAATGGGAGGCTAGGGCAGCCCAAATGCATGACCCATGATACACAGTCAAGATAGTGTTACGTTGTAAAACCCTAGAAGCAAATCTTATAGCCCCAAGTTGAAATGCGACTGAGATCATCCCTTTGCTTATTGAAAAACCTTTCATTTAGCTACCAATCCTTTAATCGGTAGCTGAACCATGTTCGCTAGACATCAGAAAAGAAAAGGAGCCAAATATGGCTATAGACTGCCGACAGCCTTTCCTTATCTCTGCTAACGAAGGCATAAACAACCATATGTCTAAGCTTCTTTTGGCTTTCTTTTCCTTATGCACATCTCTTTCTTAGCATTTCTATTCAACTCGATTTTTTTCTACTTCTTTTTGACTTGCAGCCTCCTTTGGATTAATATACTTTTTAATGCTAATAGCTAAATCAAGTCTTTCAGAGGATGCTTTATGAGAGAAAAGTTAAAGCATGAGTTCTTCGGACTATTGATAGTCATTGTTCTAGCCATCAAAAGGTTCAAATCTTGAACCTCTAGAGCCTCAACATTAAATCATTAAGCATAATTACGAAGCAACTTATCCTTTTCTGTTTGATTGTCATCAAATTAATAGAAGTATTTTTATACCTCCTTCTATTGATAAAGTGGCTAACGAACTAGTAACTTAGCTGCTTGAAAAGACTAATTAAGACAGATCAAAGGCTAGTGTACTAAGACCAAACTACCCTCTTCAAAATGGTAGAAAAAACTAAATATATGATGACATTCGATGCTCTATACAACAACCTCAAAACTTTAAAATTTTTTAGACGATCCATGGAATCCAAGGTTCAATTGTACAACTTGAACGAAGGCATTTTAAACTTAAGGATTGAATGATAGCTCCTTAGTGAACTCTAGCTCGCTCATCACATTTACCTTTCTACCCTTCACCTACTTCATTAATTTTATAACCAGGGAGCCTTTCTTCCCCTTTCCCTTCTTTCTTATTCCTCTCTCTTCTTTCCTTTTATTTTTTTTTAGTGGGGAAAGGGAGGAAGAAAGGGGGGGGGGGGTGGGGGGTGGTGTTGTTAGAGGGATAAATACACGTTACATGTTACTCCTCTAAGGTAAACCTCGATTTTACTTTGTCCATACTTAACCCATCTAAGATTAGTTTTTATTCATAGCTATTAGCTGTCGTTACCCATCTGAGAGTTTAAACAGTTTACCATACTTGTAATGATTCAAGAAAAAGAAGAACACAAACAAAGCAACGAAAAAGGATAGAGAAGATGATCAATGAATCAATTTTAGTCAATTTTTTTTGAAAAAATCAATAGATTTTTATATTTTTTGGGATTAATTTTTATCGGATTGACTAATGTTGAGTGTGTACTTAAAAAAAATGATCTTTCAATTTGAGATGTTCTATTTCCATTAGATTTCTAGAGTTTCTTCACTTGTTGATAAGGCCTTTGAATTCGAAAAAAGAGAATCAATGTTCTTCTTTTAGATCAAGGGGGATTCAATGAATTCGTTGTTCTTTGTTGCAAATTGATGCCAATCGATTGGTTGAAAATATGGCATCTTCTCCAGCACTTCGATATTTTTAGATCCAATATAAAAAATGAGGTTAGTAACCAATAGATCCTTACTTAATATCGCTTGTTTTGAGAGATTAGAATGGGAGATATTAAGATCGCAAGAACCTATCGATTTTTTTAAAAAAATCTAAGAAAAATTGATCTCTGATTGTCTCATCTATCTCCTTTCATCAGTCCTTTCATCTACCTTCTTTTTTTTAATCATCATGAGTAAGATGGGTAATGACAACAAACAATTACAAGCGAAAGCTAACTTCAAGTAAATTAAGTGATACTTTTCAAACCACGAGTAGAATAAGTAAAATCAGAAGATACCTTAAGGGGTAAAGTGTATTTATCGCTTTTTTTCCCCTTCTTATCTCTCATTTTTATCACCTGACCTCTTTACAGTGGTAGAGAATTATTTTCTTTTCATCTTATCTCCCATTTTTCTTACCTTTCTAGTGGTAGTGAGCCTAATTTCCCTTCATGGCCAACAAAAGTGGCTACCAGTGGAGTGGACCCGAGCCCAAACAGTGGAGTTCATGGTAGAGGAGGTGAGCAAGGTTTAGAATGATGACGGTGGCATCAAAATGCAAGAATTTTTTCACTTTTTTTCTTTTCGGTAAAAGAGGTTTGTAAGCACACTGCAAGAAACCATGGAATTCTCAGCAACTAAAAAATATTGGGAAAATAAAAAAAAAAATGCAGCCAACTAAAATCTTACATTTTTGAGAAATAGGAAGAAATGGGAGGTTTGAACTTTGTGGAAAAAATAAATAAAAATATTTTGATACCACTTATTGGGGAATCAAATCATCGGTCTTTTAATTGACAAATGACTGCTCAACCACCATGGCAACATTTTATATCTTTAATATGTTTGATAAAAATTAAATTCTTTCTTCCTTTGATAAAAATAAAAATGAATAAATTTATGTATTTTCAAAACTATTTTATTTAAAATATTTAAAGCATCAATAACTTCAACATATTTCTATATTCGTATATAATTTTTCTCATAAGTTCTTAAACTATACATAGTTTTATTTATGATGCAATTAAAAAGTAATAGTGGTATTTAATATATAAATTTTAATACTTTATATTATATATTTTATTTAAATAATTTATAATTTTGAATATATTTTTAATATAAAATCTTTTTAAATTACTAATTAAGATTGTTGATCAAATTATTAGGAAAATGCAAACTATTTTGACTTATCAATGAAAAACAAAGATGAGCTATAAACTAATGCCCGATATTTTATGATAAAGTGAGGTAAAGTGTTTTTTATCGATACTTTTTAAAAATGCTGCTAAAATAAAGCCATAGATTCTAAGATTTTTAATAACTTATCATAGGTTTAGGGCAAAAGTGCTATCTTGTCACATTTTAAAGAACATTGCTAAAATAATGTTAAGAATTATATAAATTCTGATAATTTATCATAATTGTAGCATAAAAGTATTATTTCCCTACATGTTCTAGAAAAACTAAAATAATGTCGCAGCTTCCATGAAATCCAACAATGTATTATAAATGCAAGCTAAAGAGTTATTTCCTGATTATTTTGTTTAAAATGCTGCTAAAATAATGTCATCAATTCTAATATTTCTTGTAGTGACAATAAATTATACAAATGAATCTAATTTTGGAACCTAAACTACTCTTATACAACCAACAAAAGACTTTACTAGCATAGTATGCTAGTACTTTGGAATGCATATGACTCCCAATCATACTACTAAAGACACCATTTAGATTCATAATACATGAGATTTATTGCCATTTATCCTCATGAAAACATCAGAACATGTGGAGCTATTGGTAGGAATAAGTGAGCCTAGTTGTCTAATCAATGTATAATACATGAGTTCTCGGTGTAACCATATACCACGGTGTATAACTTAATTCGAAACCCTCCATTGCCCCCACTATTATCAAGAAAATAGCCAAGTTGTGTCTCCAATGATATAGTATAGCATAGTATAATAACCATATAATGTAATATGATGTAATATAATATTAACTATTATATAATATTAACTTTTATGATCATATTATAATGACATAATATTATAGTGTAATATATAATGTAATATCATAGCATAATATTTAATATATAATAATTATATAGTATTTTATCATACTATAATATTATATAATATATTATTATAGAACAAAAATAATGGGATTTGAATGGTAAATAATATATGGTATCCCTTGTCAACATTCGAAGATAATGAAAATAACTACAATTATTACCTGATACTATCAAATGGTTTAGATATTCTATCTAGGTTGTCATATCCCTAACAATTTAATCAACCTAAGGATTCTAGAGATGTTTGGTTGGCAGGAACGTGAGCTACCAAGTTGAGAGTGAGGGATCGGAGGGAGAACTTTTTTTAAAAAAAAATTGATATTGCTTTTGGTCTCATTTTATTACCATCTCTACCTCTCTATCTTTTTTTCATCCTCTCTCCCTTACTCTTTTTTCACTTATTTTATATATTACATATCAATAAATAAAATAACATAATATTAATACGAGATAGGCTTAGCTATATTCAAATAGAGTTAAGCTTAGATCCGATCATCTTCCTCATTATTTTATCCATACAGTTCACAAATTTTCAAGATGAAAGAAGGAATCCGTATAGTTCTAAGGATGGAGAGCTAATCGAATCTTATATATATATTGCCACATCATTTATAAATCATTACTATTATTAAAATATGAATTTCAAATTATATAATATTTTTCTTTGCTATTCTAAAATATTTTAATTATCTTTAAAAAATGCATAGCAAATAAATGGAGGATGGTGGATGTTGCAAAGGCAAACTTGACCAAAACAAAAAAAAGTTCACCCTTCTCAGCACCATTCCTCAAACAAAAAGAATCAACTCTGTTTAAAATTGCTTTCCTTTAGACTCTATCAACATTAAAATTTATTTATCTAATATTTTAATTATTTTTATCTTCGTAACGTTTTAAATCCATCTATTTGTTCAACTAATCTGTTAATAAGTTAGATTTATATAATATTAAAAAGTTAAACATAAAATAATTGATGATATAAATTATTATTTATGCATAGGATATTACAATCTTAATTGTTCTTCATTAGTGCCAAAGGGATGAAGCTTCGCCACGGGTCAAGTCAACATGATATTAAAAACTTAAATATAAATTAATTATTAGCAAATAAATTTAAATTAATATATATATTAATATATATATATATTAATTATATTCAATACGAGGTTATTCATGCATACCCTTCTAAGGTCTGATACGCGGACAATTCTTCAAGGCTCTTCCAACCCTCGTTTTAACGTGGGCTCCAGCCTCGATCCCAAACGGTAAACAAAAATCGGGTAGAGATCCGAACAGCCCCAACACGTGGCCCGCGTCGGACCCCAACTCATTTCTGCCCCCGCTGTGGCTCTTCTTACAGCTTGACATCTTCCAAACGTTGCCGATATCCGCCAGCTGTCAAATTCAACGGCTGCAATCCATAATTTTTCTCCGTCAGAAGCACCGTTTTATTCCAAAGAAATATCGTCCGTCAAATATTACACCTGTCAGACATCCGAGGCTCTCACAGAAAATTCTTCCAGCTGCACCCACACCGGATTCATAAAAAAAAATCGAACGGAAGCGACGGTTGGCCTCACGTCCCCTGTTCTCTTTGCACCCATTCCCCCTTCTTCCCCCCCCCCCCCCCCCCTTGTTCTCTCTCTTCCCGATCAAAGGAATAAAAGAAATCAATGAGATTTTTGCTCTCTTTTTTCTCTCAAACGAATGGAATCCGATTACATTCAATCCAGGTAAATTCGACTAGTTTTTATCAGCTTTATCGTTTCTAGATGTCACCTCCCATTTAGAAAAAGTGGGGTTGATGTGTGTATTTAATTTCTTTTTTTCCTGTTTTAAATTGCAGAACAATTGAAAGCTTCAGCCTTTGAGATCTGGTGTTGTGATTGGTTTCTCCATGGACGGCGTTCAATGATTCATGTAAGTACTTGAGAAACATATATATCACCTTTATTTCATCAAGAAAACTAGTTTTTGTCTGCTGCCTTGAATGACTTGCATGTATATTATGATTTATCGATTGCTTGTCTTTTATCCATAGCTGTGAATTACCAAGGGAAAAAAAAAAAAAAAAGAAAGAAATTAAGTTGTGCAATGTGGAGATGGAAGGAGTAGCCATATGCATTAATATTTTAATTGTTTTGGATTCAGCTAGGAGGCCGGACTTCAAAGTTCTAGGCTGTGGAATTGGAAAGCCACTAGATTTTAACTTGCCCTTCTCTGTAGGAGAATTAACTGAATTTGGTTCCTCTGTTGATTCCAGTCCAGGCCCATGAATGTGGGTTATGCCATTTGCTTTTTGAATCATCGAGAATCATTGAGACCTGGATCATGATCGTGATTTAAGATGGTGTTGTTTTGTATTGTTTCATTGTTTCTTTTAAGTAAATGAATACATGAGATTGTATCATGTTTATTTTTCTCATAACATGGATGGACATTGCAGCAAAGGATTTAAAAAATTTAGAATGAAACATGATACAAGTGAATTGATTGGGAAAGGATTTATCACTTCAAGATCAGCTAATTAAGTCAAGGCTGATTTTTATGGACATAAAAATTTGAATATGAACTACATGTTCGTTCCTTAATTGCAATAACAGTAGATGAACAACAGAAGAAGAGCTGTGAAGAGGGGTTAGGTGACCATATACCACTTTAGAAAACTTGTTGTTAAGGTGAGGGCAAGACAAGGAGTTTCCATGAATACAAGTCCATTAAGAATGCAAGGGAGAAATTTTCTTTGGATCATGTTCAGTGTGCCACCTGAATGGTCCAAGGAATCTCTATTATATAGAAAGAGATGACCCACTGTATATTTCTTAATTTTTGTTCCATTCTTTGAGCCTAAGAATGTATAAAGTATTACCTGAATGGACTAATGAATCTATGATGTATCTACTAAAAGAAAAACTATAATGTATAAAGATGTTATCTGTTATCAGATTCCTCGTTTGATAAAGTTTGCAGTCTTGCTCCCTTTGTCAGAGCACTCACTCTTCAGATAATACTTTTTGGAGGAATAATGGAGGAAGTGAGACACTTCCCCCAAATTTATTGATAGAAAAGGAAGACTATTTGCATAGTTGTAATTACATGAGGAACAAGTGTAGAGAAGGGGTATGAAAAGGGGGGAGGGGATTACATTGGTAACCTCAAAGGGAGATATTTACTTCAGGGGAATACTAGGCTTGAGAGGCTCCCATGACTATCTAAAAATTTTTCAGTGCATAAGGTGCCTCAGAGATTGAAAGTTGGAAGGGTTTTATGTCAATCAGAGTTAGCAAGAGAGTTTCTTCTAAGGAAGATATTTGAGTTTCTCGTGCCATGTTTGCCAAAAAAGAGCCATTGGGAGTTGATCCCAACCCTTTTTCATCGACAATCGTATCTTCTTCCATCTCTAAGAAGTTCAAAGGGTAAGTAGATATAAAGGCTAGCCTTTCAGCTTAAGACATACTTTCAAAGAGGGCCAAAGAATTATTGTGAGGAGACACTAGATGAAGAGGTGGAAAGCAGTTTTAATTTATGCTGCAAAATGGGGATACAGAGTTTGCTAACGAATGTTTTCAAACAAGTACCTCACCTATATGTAATCTATTCTTTAATGCAAGCTATAAAAAATATTTGATCTTCTTTAGTACCTCAACTCTCCAAAGAACTTTGTGGTAGGGATATCTATTACCATCATTGTTGATGATCTTGTAGTGAGAGTCAACAATGAACTTTTGGTTAGTTTCCACACAGGTGTATCTACTACTCTTGAAGGTTAGACTACTGAAAGGAGGTCGTGTGTAAGATCTAACTTTCACTACTGAAAGGAGGTCGTGTGTAAGATCTAACTTTCTGTTTAACAGAAAATGACTGTCCCAAACTATCTAATCCTTCATTTCTGAGTTGTCCAAATCCATTGCAAAGCAACCATAGATTTAGTTTTAACAAATCTCAGGTAAAGCTCATGGAAGAGAGAAGAAAGAGAGTGTGGTCCAATGAAACTATCTTTCCAAAATCTGATGTTTTCTCTATTACCCAACTTGAAGGAGGTGCAATTCTTAAAGACATCCGATTCCTTTTAAATATCTTTCCATATAAGTGCTACCTTGATCAAAGATCTTTTTAACTTACATTCCAGTCTTCCTCTTCAAGTAATATGGATTGTTGATTTGCTTCTTTGAGGTGTGGACTCCGGACCATCTATGCGATTCAAAAATTTCCATGCCCATTTTGTAAGTATTGAGTGGTTCATATTCTTTAAAATCTTCAATCCCAAACCTCCTCCTCTTTTATCATGGCAGACATCATCTCAATTCACAAGGCAGTGAAAACCATTGACATTTTCTTGCTGGAATGGAGTAAAGCATGTCTTATTTGCTCAGTCCTACTGACAACCCATTTTGGTAACTTGAAGATAGACATATGGTAGGAAAGGAGGTCTGTTAATACAGCATTGAATAGTGATTTTTCCATCCATGGATTGAGGTCTTCCCTTTTCAAGAGGTGAGTCTAGAACCAATATTTCCAATTGGGGCATCCAATTCTATTTTAGAATCCTCTTATCACTCAATGGCAAGATAAGTGAACAGAAAGGTACCTTTCTTATAGTTCATTATGGGGGAAAAATTGGAAGCTCTTTTGTTATCCACATTAATGCAAAGAATTGAGCATTGGTGAAAGCTAATTTTCAACCCAGCAGTACTATCAAAGCCCAATAGGATCACTTTGGCTGCCGTAATACTCCCTCTTTTCCAGCTCAAAATAACAGGGCATCACATGTGAAATGCAAACTTTTGATTATGTTAAAACGAAGGTTGTTTCCAATACCTTCTGTAGCCTAGCAGAACTAGCCTGATTGAGGGGTTCCAATAATACATCAATAATGAGGATGAAGAGGGCTAGCGGGATTTCCTTACCCCAAACCTTGTTTGCACTCGATCCACTTGCTTGGGGCCCATTCGCGAGAGGAACTATCAATGTTGAGTAGAAAAATGAGTGAATCCAACTGATCTTTTTTTTTTTTTTTCCAGAAAACCCTTAGCTTGCAACATAGATAGGAGGAAGCCCCAATTAAAGTTATCAAAAGCTTTTTAAAAAGTCTAGCTTACGTAGTGCTCCTTTACTTTCTGTTTAGATGTAGTAGGCAAGAATTTCATGAGGACTTTGAGGGATTTTGATAATCAAAAGTCCCTTAATAAATGGGGACAGTGTTTCATCCACTAGTTGAGGAACAAATTTTGCTAGTCAGGTGGCTAGGATCTTTGTGATGACTTTATAAAGGCTAACTGGACAAAGATCCCAGACAGTCAGGAGTCCATCCTTCTTTGAGATGAGAGTTGCATAAGCAAAAATAGCCCTTCATAGATCCAGAATTTCTTTAGGGAAGTCTTCAAACTTCAAAGGGAACAAAAGGATCATTTTTCACTAAATTCCAACACCTCTGAAAGAAGCAAAAGAAAAACCTGGTTCTAGGAGCCTTAGAGCTTCCAAGGGAGAACTTGGCCTGCCTTACTTCTTACAAGAAGTCATCCGCAAGAGTCTCCAGGTCCAAGAAGAGGGTGCCATAGAGGAGATTCCAGTCGATGGACAGTCAGATTGCTAGAGAAGCCAAAAAATATCCAGTAAGCGCTTGTTTGTTAAAGAAAAGATATCCACAAATCTATGTTCTAAGGCAAGCTTCACTATTACAGATATTTTAACCATAAAAAAATCAAGTCCTTTCTCAAAAGTCAAAACATTGTGCCAGGTTTCTATTGAGGATTTTCTACCACTTACTCTGACCAAAAATATGTTTATGCTGACAAATGCAGTTTGTTTGCAGGAGTGTCAGCCGATACCTTGTTACCACAAGATTAACTATCAATCCAAACATTGATTGACAGCATATGTGAAACATACAACTCTTTAAATCTTCTTATTTGGTTCCCCAAAAGAATGCAGGTGATAAGTCCTGGTCTATTTGAAGACCTAGTTATCTGCTCATGTTTAGATATTTGGTTTGAAAGTGCTCATGGCAAACTAATATTGATCAATTGGTTATGTACTGATATTTGAAGTAACTGCATTACTGGTATGGGTTGGTATGCCAGAGAAGTAGAAAAATTTGGGCTATGGACTCCACTAATTATGATTTAGCATAATAAGTACAAACCATATGCATGTTTGGCTTGTACTCATGCACATGTGCACCCTGGTATAAAGAACTCATGCATGTGTGTGCATATTTTTGAGTTTTTTTAAGTCTACACATTAAAGTTTAGTACTGATATGTTCCTTAGAAATACAACAGACGATAACAAAGATCAATCTTCTAGAGTCTACAGTTCATGTCCTTGGATTATGCATAAAAAGCATGGCATGCCATACTGGTCAGCATGTTGCCATATTGTACTGGTACTGATAGGTAGGTGTACTAGCACTTAATACATCCCATGTACTAAGCCTACTAGGTAGGGATGACAAAGGACACGATCCATGAACACGACTCGAACCCGACATGAAGTTAGTGGGTTTGAGTTGAGCATAAATGGGTTGACCTATTAGACACGATTAATAAATAAGTTGGGTCATGAGTTGACTTTGTAACCCAAAATTGACTACAATTGATCCGATTATTAAATAGGTCAATTCGTGTAACCTGACCTATCAGATCTATTTATCTAAGTTAATCTCATCTTTGAATTAATTATTATTTTATGATGATGATTATATATTTATGTAAGGATTTTATACTTATTTCTCTTTTTTTTTCTTAAATGAAAAAATTTTTGTTTGTGCTTTACTTATGATTTTTAATGTATAATTACTTTATAAGTGAATTGTTATTAAACATATTACATAAGTTACACAGTTCTTATATAGGTTATACGAGTTGCACAGATCATACAGGTTATTTACGTTAAACAAGTTACATAGGTCATGTTGTGTAACTCGTGTAATCGGTTTTGGGTTGAAATTTCTGATCCAATTAATAAATGGGTCAAGTTTGGATTGACCCATTTGTCATGGTAGTTTGAAGTTGATCTGACCCGTTTACGATCCGTTGACATAATTTGCCACCCGTACTACTGGACATACTAACATTATGTTAGTATTTTATCGATACGCCTCTCAACACTAAGATGACAAACCATAATAAAAAGTATAACATGAAAAACCTACAGAAGAAACTCAGCTTATAGAAGAAATAAAGTGGTCTCTTTGATTCCCATTTATGTTTTACTAATGTAGTGAATTATAGTCTAAAAATTTAATAAATCTATTAAATTTTTCATCAGATTTCATTCTATGATTCCGGATCATTTTTGTTTGCTTATTATGAAAGAAACCAAAAGAATCCTGCAAGTATTAGCAGTTATAAGATCATCAATAATTACCAACAATTGATGCCTCAACCAAGTTCGAAGAATCCTAAAAACATACCGACTTATGAAGTAGCATGTATCTCAATCATTAGAACATTGAAAGTTAAATCATCTTTGTGGCTGACCTTTTGAATTAGGTTTGGTAACATATAATATACATTTTATCTTTTTGATGTTCTTTGAATTTATTACTAATGTTACACAGTATCCACTCTGATAATAGTTTTTAGTCTTAGTGTACTTAGCTTAGTTGGCATCCCTTTCCACATAGGAGAGGCCCAGAATTCAAACCTGGTCACATCACAGAGAGAGAGAGAGAGAGAGAGAGAGAGAGATTTTGATCTTTCTCATCTGAATTTGTTATCTATTGTAGGGAATGAATTATTAGTTCTCATAATAATGGTGTCTTTCTTCATAAATTGCATTTTCTCTTGAGATTTGTAACTTTTTATCTTTCCCTTTACAGCACAGAGATCCACAGAACATAGTGGCATAGAAGGTCAGGTCCATCAGAGAACATTTTATGGATCCTGTTCATGGGAATTCAAGTAGCAAGCATAAAGATGATGAACAAGGGCATCCTACTCTGGGAAACAAACCTGAAAGAGAGAAAGAAAGTCCTAACTCATCTTCCTCATCTTCTGATGATGAATCATCTGAAGAAGATTTCTTCGAAGTTGATGCAACCGAACTCACCAAATCATTTCAGGAGAGAACTGAAATTTCCAGTGATAAATTAGCCTCCCAGTCCATGACTCAAAATGGCCAAGTTACTGGTACCTATGGGGTTGGGAATCCTACTGATGATAACTTGGGCATGTTTGGACCAAATAATTCTCCTCCAGTTCAGGTGATGGAGAGGTCAGATGTCCCTGACCCAAATAGAATTCCATCATCCGTATTCACAAGAGCCAAGTCCACAGCACCAGTGGAGTGGAGTGTGGCTTCAAATGAATCATTGTTCAGCATCCATATGGGGAATTCTAGCTTCTCCAACTTCCCCAGCAGTCCAATGGACCCATACTCACCCATTTCACCAATAGGTGGCTTCAGCCCTGTGGACATCAATGGAGGGCAGAAGTTGGAGCTTCCCAGTGCAGCAGAGGCAACAAATGCTGCAGCCATGCAGGATGTCTCGAGGGAAAATGCAGAGAAAGTTGGTAGTAAAGATCAGCACCCAGATGGGGATATGCATCATTCTGCTAGCACATCTGACCGCTCCGAAAGCAGCATGGCTAGCATCCAATCTTTTGCATTTCCAGTGTATGATCTGTCTCACCTGCTTTTTAGACTTAATTCAGAAGTAGAGAAAAATATCAAGGAAAATAAATTAGGCTACAAATATGACAACATGATACTGTTTTTTAAAGTTTGGAAGTTCGTGAGATAGATGATGTGTCATTAGTGGAAGGATTAACTTTGTGGCCAATGGAGGGATGTTAGCAGTGAATGTGGATGGATTTGGTTATCAAACTAATTTTTTGGTGACATCAGATTGACAGATGGAAGAAGTAGATCGGTTAAGGAAGGACCTGTGAACCAACCGCAGCACTTGGAGCCGGTACAGCAGTCCCCCCCACAAACAGAGACCCCAAAAGTAGCTCCTGCTGTGGAAGAAACCAAGTGGTTTCCATGCTTTACTTGTCCATTTTGTTGTTGAGAGAGTGAGTATTCTGGCAACTCCACCTTTCTTCCTCTGATTCTATTAGGATGCCACAAATTGACTAGATCTTGTGCAAGCAATCTTGCAGGTTTCTGTTTATCATTATTATCTATTCCCATCTCTGACAACACATTGAAATTGAATTAGGAAGATGGAGTTTCTACACTTTGGAATCAGGTCAGAAGAGTTTCTTACAGTGATCGAGTCGAAATTGCAATGCAAATGTTAGGCTCAGCATTCATCTCTAGTGTCTAATATTTTTTTAAGAGAGTTACAGATTTAAGTTCTCACTTTTTGGTTTGATACCATTACAATTGAAGGAGTACAGTTTTCTCAGAGGACAAGCTTTGACTCAGATAAAGCAAGGCAACAAGGCAATTGTGTGATCAATACCTCTAACTATCTTTCTATTTTTCATAATGCCTTCCACAATTTTCTTAAGGTGTCATCTCATTCATTTATAATAAATCTAAACCTTTGTGACTATTGTTTGAGGGACATCAGCTAATGGGATTAGAAACTCTTTAAGGTGGAAATTATTGAGTTCAATATGAAGCAACATCATTGAACCTGATATCTAATTTTGTTCAACATATGACACTGCTGTTGGTGACCCAGGCTGCAGTGAGAGACGCAGTTAGAGATGGCACCACTGCAGAGTTGGCGGAGATATTTTCTTGGGAACTTGAATGCTGGACTGCAAAGTGGCTGGGTGGACTCTCTGCAGGTTGTGCTCAAAAAATGTGCACAAGAGCTGCGTCACAAAATTTATATTTTTTTGTTTATATTTTTTTAGGGATAAACAAGTGCAATTTGGCTGGCTTGTAGTCCCTTTGTAGAACTGATCGGCCAAATTTCTGCTATGAACCAAACTTGATACCCTGTTAACCCGCAGCAAAGGTTTTTTCGACATGCATTAAAATTCCTTTAAGCATCTTGTAAGAATTAGTGAAAATATTGATTACAGTTCACTAATCATTCAATAGAACAACTGAATTCCTGATCATTGAAGTGTTATGGGCATGAGTTGTCTGAGGTTTTTATTACTCTGCTTGAAATAGACCCTGCCAACTAAGGGCTTATTTTGCCTGGATTTAGAAAGCTCCCAGTTATCCATGTGTGAAGATTTTGGCCTGAAATATGATCTCGGCAATACTTTGATATAGTAGCACATAATAACAAAACACCATGGATGATTCGAAAGTTTCATCATACTGTCATCAAAATCTGGCTGCATGATGAATATTTGTGTGCACAGGCCATTGCTGTGGTGGTTGGATCCCTCCTTAGAGGAAGTTCTGCAATCAAGACATCTAGTCTTGGTGATGTACTAATTCAAGTATTTGAACTTGGGAAAATTTGTGCCAAATACGTTCCCTCTCTCTCTCTCTCTCTCATACATACTCTCTCAAATAAACAATTTTAATCGAAATTATATAATAGCACAAAAATCTCATTCTTTTAATTGAAATATTTGTTTTATTTAGACAATATGATTGAGGAAACTACTGCTGCTAATTTATTCTACCACCTTATCACACCGTACAAATTCCTGACTGCATGATGTTTGAACATAAGGAGACAACGGGACAGCTTTAGAATGGAGGATATATTTCTTCATCTCTACCCTTCATCCTTGGAAAGGGAATGACTTTTCCCATGCCTTGCCTTATAATTTCTCATCCCCCCAAAAAAAAACCAAAAAAAAGCTTAAAAAAAAAAAAAGAGAATCTCAAATCCTCGTTTTCTTTTTTTTTTTTTTTTTTTTCTAGAATTGACAATCAACTTTAAAGCCAATTCTATTAAAAAAAAAAAGAAAGAGAAAAAGAAAAGGCAATACAAATTTATTAAAAACTGATGGACATTTAAAATACATTAAAAGATTTAAATTTAAGCGCTTAAATTTGATCCAATTTTGTGTAACTTCACTTGTTATCACATATATTTGAAAAATACTTATTTAATAACATTTGGAGAAAATGATCAAATTTTATGGATGGGCTCGAAAATGAAAACCCCAGTTTCTATCCTCTCATCTTCAAACCCAATAAATTTTCAAAAGTCTTTTCGTTCTCACCTCCATCCCTATTTAGCCCTTTCAAAACCACTGCCACTGGCAGTTCTCCGCAAGAATTGGTTTCCCAATCCCTACCTGAATGCCAATCATAATATCTTTTTGACTTCTTTTAACACCCTGAGTCAAGAGGATTGAGAAGTTTTACCTCACAGGTTCCTGCAGTTTGTAAGAGGAACGTGCGCGCAAGGCTATCCAATGTTTTTTTTTTATGTATTGCATGCATGTTGATCCATGTCATAAAACTTTAAGTGTGCATCACAAGGCATAGCTGCAATGAAATGATTGAATTAGATTCAAAGCCTCATTCAATGATCTCAGTAGTTCTTGTGTACTGCAGGAAACTAAGAGATAAACCTCATTAGTGAATGAATCAGCTTAAAGTACAGGATTGCTCCCACAGCAAGATTAGCATACTTGAATTCCAGCATGCCAGTGAATAACAGATGAGTGACCCTGCACCAAAGATTTGTCTGCTAGAAGCCAAGAAACCTATCTATTTCAATGTCAGATAAAAGACCTCTAGATTGTAAGACCACTTCCTCCCATTCCCTCTGATGTCTTCCTCCCACCTGCACCCTTTCATTCCCTCCACTCATGTGGAAAAGGTTGGGCTAGCTTGCTTCTTCTGCATGCGAATTTCAATCTTCGGTCAATAAACTATGGTAGAAGAGCTAATAACTTGACAATTCTAAGGAGAGTAATCTTGCCCATTTATCCTTTTAATCATCTTAAGTTTTGCCAGAATTAATTTAGTATTTAAGTAAAGCTAAATGCAATAGTTATTGAACAAGCCATTGGAAAGATCTTCATGGCCAGGCTGGTCGCTCCACAGCAACTAGCACCCTCCAAGCACTTATAACAGCCTCTATGGGCCAGGAGACTAGCCATTGGAGCTGTTGCTGGACTGGTCTGGATTAGTCTCTAAGTAAAGGACATGGTCCAAGCATCCCACGCAAAGAGCAGATTGGAAATGCCTTTCTCCGAAAGCTATACAATTTTCATCACAGCAAAAGACCATTTGGTTCACAATAATTCCCTTCGGTAATCTTAGATTATTATACAGATTACTATATTTGATAGCTAGATATAATAATTTGAATGATAATATTTAATTTACAGTAATCTTAGATTATTATACAGGTTACTATGTTTGGCAGCTAGATATAATAATTTGAATGGTAATATTTAATTTACAGTAATCTTAGATTATTATACAGATTACTATGTTTGGCAGCTAGATATAATAATTTGAATAGTAATATTTAATTTACGGTAATCTAAGATTATCACAAATTATGATAATCTGATTTCCATCTGAAAGGTAGGTATCTGAGGTTACTAAAATCCGGTAATATTAAATTATTTTTTTGACTCCCATATAAATATTTAATAATAGTTAATCCGATTATATATTTAATTTATACCAAATAATATTTAAATATTTAATATTAGATTTATATTTAATATTAACTAATATTTAATAGTTTAAATATTATTATATATTTATGTAATAATATGTAAATATTAAATTTAAATTATTGATATTTATGACTTTTTTGTACATTAAATTATTATATAATATATTGCTAAATATATATATATTATAATATAATATATAATGAGATATTTAATAATGTTATAATATATATTGTATTATATATTATATTTATAATATTTATAATATTGAAATATATAATATTTTTAAAATTAATTTGTAAAGAATCTTGATATTTATTAGAACATTTCATATTCTAGCATAAAAAAGAGGGAACCACTTAAAAAAAAAAATTTATGATAAAATTTAAAAACAAAGTAAACTATTAACATATTTTATCATTATGAACTAAATGTGGTAATATTTCTTTTTTGAGAATTTAATTATCAAATGTAAGATTATTAGAAATATAAGATTTCTTATAATATTACATTACTATAATTAAACGCCACCTCATTGCTATCTTTCTGCATATATTATATAGTTTTGAAAGTAATTATTTTGGGCAACTCAAGTAGAGAATTACGTCCAAGAAAGATCCAGAGCAAGTTGTAGCCCAAGAGTGTTAAAGATATATATCCTGCAAGAGAGGGGCATATAAATGAATGCTCCTAGGACAGTGCCTACCACACTAGGTCTCATTATATTTCATTTTTTAGTTTCATATTACCTTTAAACTTTTTTTTTTTTGGCTACTAAATTATCATTTGGACTTTAATAAAATGATTTCCATAATATAAGTTTCTGATTTATTCAGTTTATTTTAAACTGCCTTCAGCAGTCAACGAGCGCTATTGGACTAAAATAAATTTATATGACCTTTTGAAAGATTGTGTAAAACTAATTTAGATATATGCTTAGGTTCTGATTCATAGATGAAGAAGTTTATCTTCCACATGTTAACTAGTGGGAACTGATGTGTTACATGACTTGTTTGAATATCGATCTGTGAAGCCAGTGATTGTGGGCCTAGAGCTGTAGAGCCCCCAAAACATTTTTTCCCTCGAAGGGTATAATTTACCATAATCAAAGATAGAAATGTTTAATCACTCAACAATGGTCAATGAACCTATATGATCGCCTTAACATTGGATTTTTTTACACCAATTACTGTGGTTAGATTTGCATTGAAGTGGTAAATCACTTGTTTCTTTTCGCTTTTAGACATTTATGGTTGCAGTACTCCAAGTATCTACGCTTGTTTCTTTTCCTTTGGTCCTGAGCTTTGTTTTCCTGAACTCCAACCCCACCAAAACGCAGCAAACCAAAAGGTAATGTGTAGCATGTGAAAGGAAGGCTTGCTTCAAAAAGAAAAAGGCCATCTCCAGATTAGCTCAAAAAGTTCTCTTTCGGATGCAAGTCATTTTTTTCTTTTTTTTTTAACAGGTCTAATAAAACTTAATTAAGGATGAAACTTTGTTTAGTTTAAGTAAAGTAGGACATTATGTTAAATTTATTTTAGGCCAAAATGTTTCCAAAATGTTTGGTTAACTGCCATCGATGGAAGACATCGAAGAAAGCTAAGACAAAGAGATAACTTTCATTAGTCAAGGCTCAACTAATCTGAGGTTAACAAGTCATTGATCTAGTAGTATGTCCCCATCTGCTCTAGTATTACCTATGCAAAGTATTTGCAGTCAACATACAGACATACAAAATGTAGGCTATGGATATATTAATGTTGCTTGTGATCTAAGCCGATGACATTATGGGGGGGGGAAGGTAAGGCAAGAGAGGCCCACAATGGCCTGGACAACCATAGAAAATTTTGCCTATCCCTTTCTAATGGTCAATGTGGAAGGAGCAATCAGTCATCCTTCCTCAATGATATCCCGGGTACTCTAAGCACTAACAGCGGATTCTAAAAACCATCTATAACTATCATGCAGACAGAGTGTTTCAGTCTCAAAGAAGGCAAAAAGCATTAGAAATCTTTTCTTATATATATAGATCACCCACAAATTCTTCAAGAAAGGACAGTTTAGTTGTGAAGCTTTAGTTACAAGCTCCACTTCAGAAGAAAGCCTCCATGATATTAATCAAAGGTGCAAAGAAGCCATCGCATGAATGGGAAACCTCAGCTTTCCATTCAAGTAGGATAACATCAGCTAGAAAAAACAAAAAAAACAAAAAAAAAAAAAAAATTGAGGGGAAGAGGGATAGCTGTGACCCTTGTTCACAAAGCTTCAGCTTTTGTTTCAGCTCATGGCAACACCAACCAATGATAGTCGACTTGTCTTCCAAGCAAAACTGACATCTAAAGCCACTTCCACCATCCATCCACACCTTTCCCACCTTTTCTTTTTCCTCTTGTTCTCTCCTTCAGCCTGCTAGCCTAAATAATTCATCTCTGAGACACCCAGTACTCTCTCAGAAATAAACTCCAACAACCTCTTCTCAGTAATTTATCCTTTTGTAGTCCTACAAAATTCTGTGAAATGGGATCATTTCAAATGCCTGCAAATTTTCCAACTTCTGCATTGCCGGAGTGCTCTTGTGCCTACCTACTCCAAGAATTGAAGGTTAGTTTGTTCTGTAATTTAAGTTCCTCGCTCTTCTGAAAAGAATTTAAGGTTCTTGGTTGGATGTAGTACTGTACTGATTTCTTCTTGCCAACTTTGATGGACTGCTGGGACTGAATAGCTGATTTGGGATGAAGTCGGTCAAGATCAGCTCGAGCGAGAGAGAGTTCTCCTTGAACTGGAACAGGAATGTTTGGAAGTTTATAGGAGAAAGGTTGACAGTGCTAACATCTCTAGAGTTCGACTGCATCAAGCATTGGCTGATTCAGAAGCAGAGTTCACTAATCTTCTGCTCTCCCTTGGAGAACGATCATTCCCGGGGAGGGTGAGCTAAAACAATGATCTTTTTTTATATGCATCAAACTCAATAGATATCATTGGTACTAAGTGGTATGTATATCTCTTGGTCAGCCAGAAAAATTGACAGGGACACTAAAGGAGCAGCTGGACTCGATTACTCCTGCCCTACGAGAAATGCAGCTGAGAAAAGAAGTCAGGGTGAACCAGTTCCAGGAGGTTCTGACACAAATCCAAAGGATCTCATCAGAAATTGCAGGTCACTCGGAACATGACATTGTTGTCGTGAATGAAGGCGCTCTCTCACTGAAGAAACTCGAGGAATATCAAAATGAGCTTCAAAGACTTCATAAGGAAAAGGTAGTTAACATTAAGCTAAAAAACATTTGCACACCTCTAACATGAAATGATATGTTTTGCTTTTCTTTGACTCTGAAAGAGTGACAGGCTCCGGAAAGTGGAAGAGTACATAAATGAGGTGCACAATCTTGCTGAAACAATGGGGATGGATTCTTCCAAAATCGTTACTGATGTTCACCCAAGCATATTACATGGTTCAAGTGGACAGCAATCAAAGAATATTAGTGACACGATTTTGGACAGACTCAAAAGCACAGTACAGCAACTCAAAGATGAGAAGCAAAAGAGAATGGAAAAGGTGCCTTTCTTATCCTTCCCTTCTATGCTTTCTCCCTTAGGATATGTGCAACATAGCAACAGGAAGAAGGAAGCGAAAACAGTCTCTCAGCGTTGTATAATAGTTTGTAAACTGCTGAGCTTAAAATAGTGAATCCAACAGCCAAAATATTCATATTGTAACTAAGAGAATCCATGCCGGCATGTGCTTAATTATATATTAGATTGATCTAATTATTTATAAAGGACGAAAGAATTCAGATAATATTTTCTTGGATAATTTTTTTTTTGAATGAGATCCTATGTTATTGCAATTGATATTGAAGTGGAGGTAACCCGTGACCCACATGCCGATATATGTTTAGTTTGACATTGATTATCTATTGGATAAAATACTTATTCAGAATCGAAGAATCCAAAAAATATCCTCTTAATTAGTATTGATTATATATGGAGTAGGTCTTGATACTTATTCCTTAGAAATATCCAAATCAAATAATCGGACAATAAGAACCAAATATTGATGAGAATCCTACCATAGGAATAAATTAAGAACTTCTACATCTAATTTTATATCATTACAAAAGCTAAACTTTACGATCAAAATATATGTCATATGCCATAAAATAAACAGGGATGAGTTTTGCTGGATCAGATTGAAATTATGCTTTTAAAATCAAGGTGTCAATATTGTTGGAGGATTATTGTTTTTTTCTTCATTTCACAGAAATGTTGTAGGAATGTTGATCACAATGTTTAATCGATTCGAGATTTAAAAATGCCTTCTATTGAAATTTTTAACATGATATTTCTTATTTTATATGAGCAAAATAAATATCAGGCATTTTAGGATTCAAGATCATTTTCAAGTCATAGTTAAGATAATGGTCGCAGGCATTTCAAGATCGAAGGTCAAATTTGAGATGAATTGGATAGATGTCACACAATGCACAAACTCAAAATTACTGAATTATCAGAAGATGGAATGGTGACAAAATTTGGTAGCAGAGCATCTATATGATTAATCGTTTAGATTCGGATCCAATCTAGTCTTCCAGTCATGAAAGTTTTCTCTATGGACACTTATGAATCAATTGCTGTAGATGCCAACAATAGCACATTGTGCAGTACTTTCAATTCAAAATTACAAAAACTACATATTTGCAGCTTCACAGGCTTGGGAAAGCATTGACTAATCTGTGGAATCTTTTGGGCACACCCTTGGAGGACAAGCAACCATTTGCTCATATCAAATTTTTCTCACCATCAACCACAGTAAACTACACTTTGGGCCCTGGAAGTCTTACCCTTGACATAATCCACCAGGTACAGGCACTTGCGCATCATAATAGTTGAGGATTAAGAATAATTTTCAAATCTTCTTTTAATAAATGTTCCAGTATTTAGTCTATACTGGTTGCTAAATTTGCCTATATTTGCAGGCTGAGTCTGAAGTAGAGAGATTGGATCAGTTAAAAGCAAGCAAGATGAAAGAGCTATTCCTTAAAAAGCAAATTGAACTAGAAGACATCTGCAAAAAATCTCACATGGAAGTACCTTCTCAGACTGAGATGGATAATATTATGAAACTCATCATCTCTGGTGAGCCACTTGCTTCACTGTTTTTTTTTATGATTTAAACAATCCTCAATGGTACTTTCAATAATTCAAAAAAAAAAAAAAAAAAAAAAATTACATGCGCTACCTGAAGGTGAGATGGACCATTGTGACCTCCTCACGTGCATGGGAGAACATATATCCAAAGCAAAAGAAGAGGCTTGCAGCCGGAAAGACATAATGGAGAAGGTTGAAAAGTGGATGGCTTCATGTGAGGAAGAACGCTGGCTGGAAGAGTACAGCAGGGTCATTCCTTTCCCCTGATCCATCAATATACATGCGTGCATGCATGCATGCATGAATACATAATTTATATACACGTATAGGCTTACTTATGACTGTTTACAGGACGAGAACCGTTACTCGGTGAGCAGAGGGGCTCACAAAAACTTGAAACGCGCAGAGCGTGCTAGAATTATAGTGAACAAGATTCCAGGTAAGAATTGATCGTAGTAAATCAAGAGTGATGTGTAACATAAACTGATATGATCTATTGCAGCTTTGGTGGAATCGCTGATGATCAAGACTAAAATATGGGAAGAGGAAAGGAAGAAAGTCTTCTTGTATGATGAGGTCAGACAAAAAATCCTTCGAGTAAAATACCATGGACTCTACCTTTTTGTTCTGTTTAGATCTTGCATGCGGCTTGCTCATGGATACCCATGGAGAATCTTTTGTATCCCATCGCGAAGTTAGGATATTCTGGCGGCAAACTAAAACTAAAATGCAACAGAAACTCAGAGAAAAATTTATGAACTATTATCGTTCTCTCTTATTTCAACCGGACGGCTTGATGGTTCAAGCATTAAAAAGATTTTTAAAAGCTACAAATTTTTGTTTTTATACAGCCAAGATATGCATTTTGTTTTAATACATAGTTACCACGCAAACAGCATGGTGACATTTGGTTAAACCATGCACTTGCATTAACATACTCCATTAGAGGAAGATGACATTTGGTTAAACCACGCACTTGTATGCTAACATTCTTCGTTGAAGGAAAATTATTTTCTGAAAATTTAGTAAGCAAAAACTACCAACACCATGTAAGTAAATTCCTAGTAATGAGTGTTGAGAAAGACTTGGGGGTGGACATTACACTCTTCTCTCAAATGTAGACTTTGGATGCCGAATATCAAGTCCATTTGATTTCCAAAAACGTAGATTATTTTTTCTATTATTATTGTTAAACGTAGATCTACAGCTCGACATCGGTGATTCTGAATCATTTGATCTAAAATCCACTGACTTACAATTTTTAACCACTTAATGAATAAACTAGAAGTCTCCTAAAGTGTTAGTAATATAGATCTAACAGTTCATGACTTAGATCAATGATGTAAAACTCTCTTGTTTCGATTCAAAAAGAATATAACTCACTTAAAGTCACACCTGTCTTTGATTCTTAGAGTTGACACCAATTATATCTTGAAACAGAGTTACGCCTATTGTAACTTGAATTTGTCCCTATTTTTCCAGTATTCTACTAATTCTACAACTCAACCTATCTTTCTGTGACTTGGCAGGCCCCTCTTTTGGCTATGTTTCAGCAATACATCTTGCAGAGACAGGAAAAGGAACAGGAGAAGTACAGGCAAAGGGTAAGTTTTTGATGAGGTACAAAAGAATGTCCTTTGAGGAAGGATCCTTCCTCAAAGGATGGTCTGGTACATGAGACGGTTTCAAACTTGGAATACCACCTTTGTGAAATCACTCGCAAATGGAATCAATTTTGTACAGGAAAGGAAGAGGGTACAAGCTCAGGTTGCAGCACAGCAGGACAAGTTTGGGTCGAGGCCAAACATAAGCGCCAGCCGTCTTTCAAACAGGAGTTTAAATAGCAGTTTCAGCAGTTATTCCCCTTCACACAGGAGGCTCTCCGGCATAAACCAACATCTAAGCTCAAACAGCAATTCTGCAACACAAAGCCCAAAATTCAACAAAATGGGTAAGAAGACACAGGTGAAGAGGACGTTGGTTAAATACACTCATTCACCCAATTTAAGAACGGAGACAGCCACAGAAATCTCCGCCACGTTTTCAGGCCCATCATCTCCGTGATTTTTCTTAGCTAAAAAAAGTTGGTCTTGCTTCATAGTAAGATCACATCAGCAGAGAAGGGGGGAAAAATTTGTTGTTTGGAAAATACTGATGCTTGTAAGAGAGAATCGTGCATGTTACCATAAACAGTAACGATACATCATGTCACTAATCTTCCCCGAGGACCCAGGCCTCGGCCAGTCTCAAGAAATAGTAGTCGTATGAGAGAATCGCTAAATTGTAGATCAACACTTGTAACTACTATTGCTGTACACACTGTTACTGCTCCACCAAATCATTTTCCACCATGGAACCCAGAATTTGCCATGTGCTGAAAGATGCTAATCATTCCCAGTCAGTGGGTGAGTCAGGCGCCATCTTTTATGGGTACCTCCTCTGTTATTTTGATACAAAACCTGTGAACCAAATCAATACATCAGGCAAAATAATCAACATGGAGTTGGAAGGCATATCTGTAGCATAGTGTTAGATGGTAAGTTCATGATTCAAGATGTATTTCCAAGGAATTTCTCTGATGAACATCAATGTGTTCAGCCTTTTTGTATGCACATATGTTAGTGTCCCATTAAATAAACCGTCATAGTAAAACAATTCATAAATGAAGCTAGCAACATACTCTTCATCAACGATGACTGAATTAGTCCAAGATTTAATTATAATTGTGGATTATGCCTAGCAAACTACAAATGGCAAGTACATGATGCAAACTGGCTTTTTCCCAATTAGAATTACTTAGCATGATAAAAATGTCAGACAACAAATAACAATATCATGTTTGATGGGGCAGACACTCAAAAGATGGACAAGGCAACCATTCAATTGAACAAAAGCTCATCCACATTATGATTGGATTATCCAATCAAAGAAAGAGGGCACTTCTAGTAATAAAGGCTGAGGATAGTTCAGGTACTTTTTTTTACATTTTTTTCATGATTTTTAGACAAATTTAAGGATGACTCTGGAAGTGGCTATGCAAACCGTGAGCATACATATTTGAGCAAGAAGTATCAAAAGAATACATTTGGTTAGGTAATCAACTAGGAAATTTGAATATGATGGAAACAAGTTTAGGATTTTTGTTAAGGTTATTGCTAGAGAGATTTTATCTAGGCTCTAGCTTCTAACAATATAATGGTAGATACAAAAGGTTCGGAACTGATACCATTTCAATACCAGACTGGTATGGAACATACCATACTGAACCAGCGGCGTACTAATCAAATGGATTAGGAAGTCCCAACCTATAAACCACCATGTACCAAGCCAAACCGAGCGGTTCAGCATGGTATGGTTCAGGGTTGGTACGGGGCGATACAAAGCAGTTTGGCCCTTATTGAACCAAGCCATATCAGTTCCATGCTAGCTTGGTATAGTTCGCCCCAAACCGTCTAGTTCAGTACAGTTCTGCCATCCTTGGGTAGATAAGTTTCTTTCATTGGCCATGACTCCACTACAAAGTACCTTTATTGTGCACACATGCACATTATCGTGCACACAAAAATATGCACATACGGATACAAGCTTACATGCCTACCTACTTACATACCTATTTATGGTTACAGATATTTATCAAAGGCAACTTACAACTTTTTGATCATCTCCTCCTGTGCATAAGTATTCATCATTTGGAGCCACAGCAACCTGCAATTCACAATCAATGTGCCATTTAAACCTGGGAGCAAGGGACTGAATTGATAAAGGCCACAAGAGACAATTTATTGCAATAAAGGAAGAGACATACAGTATTGGCACATCTTGTATGGCTGATGATATGCCTGACACAAGGCTGACCTAGGGCAACATCCCACATTGCCATGCTATATACAGAAATTAATCAGGATCAATTATAAGCATGATGGAGAATAGAGAGAAAAATTTTAAGGAAATGAATATACCTCCCATCACCACTCACAGTAACCAATACAGGCTCCCTTTGAAGCCACCGAGCATCATTTACACCCTGATCACCCTCATCAACATGGCTGCACGCAATCCAAAAAAAAGCCAACTATGTCATTGAATATGACAAGTAGATGTTGACATTAAAAAACTATATAATTAAAAATATATAAAACATATACAATTTTTCATATCAACCCCACCCTGCTCATATGTAAAATACATACAAACCCGTTGCATAACATAGAACCATCCATTCACAAAAACCAGTTATATAAAAATAAAATAAAAGAATTAGCAAAATATGGATTTATAATTAATAAGCTATATTTTATCCATTAAAGGTTGGCTTTCTAAATTAAATCCTTTGCCATTTCTGTATCAACAGCTAAATCTTCTGCAAAGGCAAGCCTCTACAAATCCTTAGAAGATTCAAATCATTCCACTTTGAATATTCCGATCCTTCCAAACCAAGTCATTCCCTTGTTAAGCACTCCTTTAATCGTCCTTGTTTCATTCATACTTAAAGCATACAACTCTCAAACTTTACAAGATTGAAATAAAATACTAGCTGAGTGCCATTGTGCATGCCCATGTCATATTTGTCAGGCATTCTGGAACAAGATGCCTGACAACACAATTTTCATGCCTATGGTGAATGGCCCCTTATTCTATTGCTATTGAAAGTCCCGTCTGTTGATCAAGGTTTGCTATACCAAGTCATGTCACCCAGTACTGACCATACTGTATGGTACAATATGGGGGTTCGATACAGCAGCATGCCAACACATAGCCATCTCACCTAAAGCAGCGCACCATGTGCCAGTATGGGATGTACCATACAGCAAGCTACAGGCACGGTGCCCAGTACCGCATAGCAAACCTTGATGATAATGCATACCATTGACTACAGGTAACAAATATCAATTCTTTGTTCAACCTGATAGAGTTATGTTTATTATTTCCTCTTCAATCTTCAGGTACCATAAGATGCCTAGGTACTACCTATTTTACATGATAATCCAATATATTTATACGTACATTTTGGCATAGAAATGTAAAGAGAAGCAACAGCCAGCCAGACATTTTTGTGGCTCTAAGCATTTAACAACTGTATGAGTCTCAAATCATGGTGCAAGGACCAAAAATAGAAGACACAAGGACAGAGAGAAGGTAGTAGAGGAAAGAAAAGAGATTAAGAAAGGAATGCACAAGTACAATGCCCAGAACACACTCCCCCTTAGATTATGAAGATAATCCACATTGTAGGTGGACAATCAAAACTAAAATGGCCCCAAGTGGGAGAGCCAGCCAATTCAAAAAAGCGATAAGCATGATCCGAGCAATCACTCAAACCCATATCCAAATAAGTGTAGCCCATATATAAAAAGATATACCTCCCACACTCTTATACCCAAAATTGTACAAGTTTCCAGTGTGTCATTTGTTGACCATACATTTTTCCTTTTTTTAATAGAATGCAAAAGAGGATTTAAAATACATGTATAATAATGTGAGTCCATCTTTCTCCTTTCAAAGCCATTTCTTTCATATCAAACTCAGGAATAGTTTTGTTTATGGTCACAATTTTCAAAAGGAATTAGAAAACTACATTTTTCAGAGGTCTTTCCAATGAACTAACAACTATAGAACAGGTATCAGATTACATTTATGATGGATAATGGAAAAGGCGATGCAACATAAGCACTTTATGAACCTGTAATGTTTCATCAACTTATGATCAAATAATATTAGTAGATAAGTACTTTGACCTATTAAGTACGGATCAATGACATGAATATAGATTTGCTTCAGCTTCCAAAATGACTGATACCACCAGTCTTCTTTGAGTTGGTAGAAGTTCAATCATATAATGGTAAGCCACAAAGTTTTACTATTTCAAACTCACCCTGGCAGTTGACCAGCATGTTCTGCGGTAGGCATTTGCTTCCCATGGCTCAAACAGTGTAGAGGCCTAAAGAAACGCATATCATTGCTTTGACAAGATGCATCTAGAGAAACCTGCCCACGATTCATTGGCAGGAACCGTGTATCCCATACCAAGGTGTTATTTGATGTACTAGAGGCAGTAAAATAGGTACCACAACCACTAAATGAAACAGATGTCACCTGTAATGACGAAAAACAAGTACACATCAAATAAAATTTAAAAGTTGAAAAAAAGAGATCAAAATAAAATAAATGACAAAACTAAAAGCGAAACAAAAGGCAAAAATAGAAGTTCTTATTTGGTGGGTCACTATATCAGGCAGAATGCAGCTGCGATTTGTCAGAAACTGCCAAATTCACACTAGTCTAAATAATTCTTTTAAAAAAGAAAATGTTTTCATGCTCTGAACTTCCTAGGATGGCATGGGGAAACTTGCTGCAAGCAACAATTTCTAGAAAAATTTCAAGTGAAGAAAATAGCATAACAGGCATATGCAGGAATATAGTTTACTTTATCTTCCTCTGAACATGAGGATAATCAGTTAAAAAGATGCAACAATGGGCATTATTAGCCAACTCTACAGAACATACTCCTAACATGGTTCACTGAACCATGCCAAACTGGTCGGGAACTGGTAAGATTTGGCTCTTCAAAACAGAATATAAGCTTAATGGGTTAGTGCTTGATGGCGGGTTCAAATTACAGGTTCAATCAGATTCGACCTGTTTAAACAATAAAAAAGCCCTTTTCTCCAGAGTCATGATTTTTGTGATATCTCCCAAAAATCATGGCTCCCACTCCACTCCTCTACTCTCTCCTAAAAACCTAGCCATCCATTGTCCGCCGTCATCCATTGAAGAAGAGAGATTAAGGGAGTAAAGGATGGAAGTTGTCGTTGTTGTCATCCCCGAATCATCCGATGTCCATCAAAGGTAAGATCTTCCTCTCCTCTCTCTGTCCTTCTTCATTTCTCTCTCCTCCTTTTCTCTTTTTCTCCTTGGTTCGCTGTAGTTCAGTACAGTACATAATGGTACCATACCAGACCAGACACCAACCGATTGGTTTGGCAAACCTTGCTCCTATCATATGACATTTGTAACATGTACATAGAACAACAACATGCACTCAAAAATATGAATGTACAATTTTATGTTACACTCTAATCTCTCAGTAGATCAAAGATGGAATTCTAAATTTAGATTTAGACAGTGAGAATGTAGTATCCAAATCTTATTAAACAGAGTATAAACACATGGAACAATAGGACACATGGGAAGTCATGGCTGAAAAATAAGACAGACAATCACATGCTGCCTTCTATTTAGCACATCAAAATGAACAATAAAGAGATAACAGAGAAATGAAGGCAACAACCATGTTAATGGCAAGGCATCAAAGCCAGATGATGCATCTAGTAATGTTATCACAAGAAGTATAACCTTGAAAATTGAAAATAGAGTAAGAAATATTCCACAGTAAAGCAAAGAGCAATGAGATAAGCCTCAAAATTCACAATCCCAACATCATGGTGAGACTTGATATCCTAGAACAGTAGACAACATATGTAAGCCTTGTTTATATGAGGGGCAAGATTCAGATTATATGTTCATTCACCAAAGAGTTCAGCGCTTGTCAAACACAAATGCTGGCAATCATGGATGCTGTACAAGCTAATGACAAAGCTAGAAATCTTGATAATAAAACTAGAAACCGTCATCAGTGAAGGATGGGCAGAGAATGGTGATGCGAATTATAAAGAAGCAATTGACGAACAAAGAATAAGAACATAGGGATCAACAAAGTATTCAAAGATCAGAATAAGTCAAGGGTGAACCTAATTAACAGATAGATGCTTGGGAAGCAGTACAGAAGTGTAGACCACAAGGAGTTTCAGGAAAGCACAAGCATGACAACAAAGGTAAAAGACCAAGGATATAACAACTGGAGGAGGGGGAGAATCAGAATAATCTCAAAAGTAAATGCAAATATCATATCAGCTTCAAAATCTCAGTATAATCTGACACCCATGCATTTTGCTCATACATATTTACATAGTTACATATTAGATAGATAGAACCATGACATTATTGAATAGTATGGTATACCTTAAATTAATGTCTAGCATGATCTTTTATCATTTTTGTTGGTTGATAAAAAATTCAAAATGTTTTAGAAATTTCAGACTTCAATTCGAAATAGCAGATCTCACACCGGGTGATTCCAAAACAATGCAAAATTTTCTAAATGTGAAACATGTATTTTCTTGACTTGCTTTATTTTTCAATTGTTTTTAATAGCAAAACAGCCAATGTTAAAACATGCCCAACGGAAACCCAAGACTGGAACCTTGATCTCAGTCAACAAAACTGTCCCTCAATCAGCATAATTCTTGAGCTATATCTACTATTTTCTGAACCTTTCATTTCTAAATTTACTACACATTAATCTGAGCAATTGTAGCCTTAATCAAACTTTTGAGCCTCAAGCATCTTATGCTACACAACAATCTGACTCAAACAAAATTCTTTTAACTATTTTCCCCAACTTTGAGAGTCCCCAGTCATAAACATTAACTCAAAAAGCACCAGAGTATGGTCAGAAAAATAAAATCTTACCAGTTATGATCCTGGTAAATTTATGCTTAAAAAGGTATCCAAAAAATTTACTAAAATTTCAGCCAAGTATTTTACAGTGAAGACAAACGACCTCATGACCAGAGCCCACTGAGAGATAATTAATTGCAGCACAAGTCCGGATATCAAATAAGCCAACTGTGCCATCCCCAGCACCTACACAAAGTACCATCCAACTAGTCAGTTGTCCTGCAGAGCTGAAATTAGTATAGATTAATGTCAACCAAACATCAGAGAAAAGAACACACCGGTTATTATATTGTTGCAAGTTGGATTTGTTTTCAATGATGTAATATACTGCAGGAAAAACTATGTCAGAAGCTGTTGAATATGTAAGCTTTTTGGGAGAAAAATAAAAAGAACATACAGAATCATTAGCAGCGAAAGATAGACAGGATCCTGGAGATTCAATATCCCATAATTGCACTACAGCTGGACCATCATATTCACAATCACTTCCGCAGACCAGAAGGTTTTCACTGCCAAACTCCATAGCATCAATGGAAGGATAAACCTGGTCATGGATCCTGCATTCAAAAAATAAAAAGAGAAATTCATTGAAACTTATAACAAGTGAATTTAGAAATTAGAATTAATACATGACTATTTGGCCTGTATCGTGAGAGAATTGCAAATCATAATATACTTTTGCATGAGAGAGGTCAGAAAAATAAATAATATTAAGCACTCACAAGTGCAAATATCCACATAAGAATGCATAAGCATAGAAGGCATATGCACACCACACCCCTGGCACAAACAAGGCACCATTGACGAAATGAGTTGAGCACTTGTATCTATCAGATACAAGTATCTATATCTATCAGATACAAGTATCTTCCAAATTCAATTGATACAAGTCAATTGAAGGAGGTTACTAATAAAGCTTGATATTAAATAAGCTACCAACCATGGCAGAGCCAGGATTTTAAGCAAGGGAACAGTGAAGCAATGCCGAAAAATTATTATCTAAATCTAGAACATTTGGAAAATGAGGCCACCACTTGTGTTCACTCAAGATCAATTAGTAGAGACAACTGAAACATGTACTGTATAATAGTCAATGAACAAAAAATAAAACAGCATTAGAAATTAGGGAAAAAAACAATGATTTAAAAAAAAAAAAAAAATCCAAACTTGCATCAAATAAAAACTCAAATGGGCACTTCTTCTTCTTCTTCTTCTTCTACTTCTTCTTCTTCTTCCGCCACCGCCGCCTTCTTCTTCTTGTTCTTTCTATTTCCTTTTTTTAACAAAATGATGGGCATAAATGTAACAGCAAATTGTTATGAGCAGGTTATCCTAAACTTACCACAATAAGTAAATATTGAAAAATTTGAGGGCAATATGGACTAAAGAACACAGAAAAATAATAGTGTCACTACCTTTCGGGAACTTGGTAACCTAATTCCACCGAGACTTGTAATTCCAAGTCACTGAATGGGTATTTTGGTCCACCTACAAGGCTTTTCTGGTACTATATTCACAAAAAAAAATTGGTCAGAGTGGTAAAAAGGGTCTCAACTACAGTAAATTTTTGGGATCTGGCAGAATTTATTTTCATTGAAATTTAAATTCTAATTTGATAAGAAAATCTCCATGCGTTGATGGCTTATTTTGTCCAGAAATATTCTAAAAGGAAGCCAATAATTTAGTATCTGAGTATGAGCTGTGCATGGAATATTGTTAATGTGGATTCTTTTTGAAAAGAAATCAGATACTTGGAACGGCATTGAATGGTACTTGGAAATAGAAAGTATGAGGAGCAGGAGGACAGAGGGCAAGTCAACCCCTGGCTCTGCCATTCACCATCAAACCAATGTGACACAATTCGTGGTTCAAGTCAAAAATTGATTGACAAAAAACATGTTATATGATTCATCTGAAGTGTTGAACAGATTGAGTTTGCCCAGGAAAACAATTTACGTTTAAATGTCATAAAATGGTAATATAATGCAAAATGAGCCACAGGTAGCCACAAAATTTATATCATACAGCTGCCATGTCAGACTCTGCATATCAGTTCTATAAAGAACTGTAATGAAAGGTAATATTAAAATATTCTCTACAATAAATTCTGTGAATTTAAGGAAATTAATTTATAGTGCGAGTCATTTTTTGGAACAATTGTCCTTGTACCCTCAACACTCATTAGCAAAAGTAAATAAAAAAATCCTAAAAGGATAACTTATTTATAAATTAAAAAAATACAAACCTCTCAGATCAGTTATCAAATATCCCTATATAAACAGGTTAAGTACTTAGAATCAAAAACTTCTATAAACATATTGGTCATGATAGTTGATGATAATTGACCACCCCATTTCCACCCTCATTCCATATATATATATATATATATATATATAGAGAGAGAGAGAGAGAGAGAGAGAAAGAGAGAGAGCTACATTTGAACGTAGCAAAGCCTAAATCCGATCACCTCCCCCACCCTTGAATCCACAAAGTTCATAAATCTCAAAGCTGAAAAAAGTGAAAAAGGTGGGGTAACTCCGGGATTCACGTGGATCCAAGGGTGAGGAAGGTGATCGGATCTTGAACTTGGCTACATTCTAATGTAGCCAAATCTACCTCATATATATATATATATATATATATATATATAGAGAGAGAGAGAGAGAGAGTTGGACTTGGCTACACTAACGTATAGCCAAGCCAAAATTCAGTCACCTTTCTCACCCTTAAATTCACATAGATCTTGAAGCTAAAAAAGTTATTTGTTAACCACCGTTTATTGCATTTATCCTGTCTCTATAAATATACCTTGTTTTTCGCAACACACTACGTATAAAAAAGTTTTTGTCATGCTGAAGAATAGAGATATAAGTCATATTCCTATTCTTTTAATTGAAGAACAAAAATATGAACCATATCCTTATTCTATTACTCATGTAATTTTTCACTGAAGAACAGAGATATGAGATATAACAAAAGAATGAACATAAAGGATCCTTGGATAAGAAAGCCCCCGCAACACACAACAAAATATAAACCCCCAAACTCTATGTATAAGAAATAGAGTCTGAAACATATGCATACCTATTTCTTAACCAGCAAATCTTATCCAAACAGAATAGACAACTTAACGGTTCAAAAGATAAACAATCTTCAAGAATTTTTTTCATACATCTCTAACCAAAAGATAAATTTCTGAGGTTTGGTGCCAAAATATTATTTACCTTAATTGGGCAAAAGAGATGCATGCACGCTATTTCAAATCATATGTTCTACAAAAGAAGATAAAGCACAAGAAAAAGAGTGGAGAGAAGTGATGCTGCAATATGGCTCTTTAAACAATGCATTCAATGTCTTAAAATGTGGGGCATAAGGCCACATATGCAACCACATATATGGATGCAGTCCCCTAACGGCACCTGATAGCCTATATGTGGTCATACGGCATATAAGTCAAAAAGGCAGTCCATTTGACACTATATGGCCATCTAATGTAGCTCAATTAGCATTTCATGGCTGCATGAGTGGCCCATTTAGCATTATGAGGCCAAACATGAGGCCAACTCTTACATGGGGTTGTGGACAGAGCATGTGCAAACTGATAGTGAGGTTGCATGTGAGTTTCAATTATGTTATAACTATTGTTATTAGCATTAAGTACTATTATAGCTATTAGTATGAAGTACTAATTATTAGGCTCTAATTATTAGTTTTATTGATATTAACATTATTGAGAACCTACTGAAGCAGATGGGCCCACTGCAGAGTCTGGTTTGCAGGTTTTCCAATGCAATTACAGGTGAACTATTGTTTGACCTGTTCCTGTGCTAACTGATCCTTGATTCATTCTTCAAAATGCATTGTTCTCCCCTTTCTAAATGGGTGATCATCTCCCACGCAAGTCATCCATTGTACCATCCTTCTTCCAACACCTCTCTCTCACTTGATTATGCCACAAAGAGGAAAAAGAAGGGGCCTTGCTGCCTTCACTCCCATCTGCTCCCCGTCCAATGCCATGGATCCATCTCTGCGTTGTCCTGATCTAGTCATATTAGCCAATGTCTCCATAATTATTGACACCATCACCCCTGATCCCACTGGATTTGGCCATGTTGCCTCGAGATCTATTTTGTCAGAGATCCTTTCCACGCAATCATGGTTCCTTCTTAGCCGGATTGAGCTGCACCCACCTCCCTCAAATCTAAAGAGAGTTTCTTTCTTCCATTAAAGAGAAATGTGATTATTTTTTTTTTAAGATTGTGATTGAGTCCAACCTGGATGAGTTGACACCAGCTTGACCTGCATGTTCAAGTGCTTAAACCTTCAGGTCAACAGGTCAGATGATTTTCTTATTCTCTCAGGGTTTTTGAACAACCCAGTCCATAATGGGTTGTGGGTGGCAGGTCTGACAGGTCAACCTGATCAACCTAAATGGATCTTTAAACACTGGTTATTAACATTGGTATTATTGTCCAAGAAGATGTTACTACAATTATTATTGTTTGCATGGTACTTAATAGACCATACTTATACGCAGCCGCATATTGTACATGCGCCATCCAATCCATATTTTTTTCCACATACTGTAGCTGCCTTTTAAAACACTGAATACATTTGTGACAATAAGAAATGGAGCTTTTTGCATAAATACCCTCCAAAATTTTCCTTATTACATGCATATAAATAATTGCAAATCACATATATATATCCTTCCAAATATTTATTTTTAGAGTTATACACCTCTGGTTGCACTGCCATTTCAAAAGGTTGACATTTGAGACTTTGGAAGTGAAATGATGAAATTTTTTTCTTGTTGGATGTAGACTCTGCAAAAGTCAAAATGACTTTTTGACATTTCATCAGTCATCAAAATTAAAATAAAAGGTTAACCCTCATCCTCCTCAAGTAGACATTCATTAGTCATCACAGAAATGGCCTGCTGTGCTAGCAAACTAATAATCAAATAACAACAGACTTTAGAAACAGCAAAGGTTCTAAAAAATTGACAGACATGAGATAGATGGTCGAGATAGATGGTCAAGATAGGTAAGGGGCAGTGGTAGGAAAGTACATGCAATCATCATGAGACATTTTAAAGGGATGAATAGTGAATATGACTAAGGGGAGCTTATCCATGTTCACAACACTGACAAATGCTAATTTCTCTGTGACCATGTATATGCAACTGTAGTCAAGATTATAGAACACATCCCACTGAAATTTAGATGCCATATGCTCGTTGGAGTCTCAATCTAGCTCCTATTTGGCTAAGGCAAGGGATTTAAGACAAAAGCAGTCCAACATTCCCTGGACTTATATGTCTCTGTCTGGCCGTAAAGCCTCATACAAGCTTAAGCAAAGGTCATAAGTCTCAATCCAGTACCAATTTGAACACCTTCAAAGTTAAAGAAGGTGCCCACCATTCATTTCCCAGGACTTTAAAGAGATCCCATACATGTACGCTTTAGGCCAGCATAGAAGCATTTGCCCACCACAGAGAAACATTTGCCCACCAACTAGAGACAGCATGGTAACCTCTATTCACAACTTGTCTGGTGGGACACCTCAATGAGAACAAAAGCCAGACACAAAAAAGCAATTGTGCGATGCTTTTTGGGTGTGAAGCTACCACGATTACTAACCTTTCCATCCATACCACCATGCACATACCAGTGCAATTAACCCAGGTCCATACGAGAAAATAGGAGGGCATAGTTATGAGGTAGAATAAGATTAGATGTCACACCTCATCAAAATGCCACAACAATGAGACTCAAGAATGTGTATCATACTGTAGGCAAGGGAGGCAGATATGGTCTTTGATGAACAAGGGCCTGGATCGTGTGGTAAATTTCCCATTATGATAATTCAAATGCTCATTCAATTGCAAGGAGAATCAAGATATCTACTAGAGCATCAAAGTCATTCGACGGTCCAAATTGTTCTTGTATTGAATCTGTATTTTTTTTCTAAGTATTTTATTTAAGTCTTATATATCACATTACCTAGCCATTAGATGACTTGGGCCTTGAGTTACCTAGTGGTCAAGTACTTGATGTACATGTTGGGCCCTAATTTTTCTAATACATTTGGTTTCTTGGTACTTAGGTTCAAAGGATCTACTAGAGTATATGATGATTCAAGCTTCCATCTAATTGCAAGGAGGGTCAAAAGATCTACTAGATCATCAAAGTCATTTGACAATCCAAATTGTTCCTGTAATGAGTCTCTATTTCTCTGTATTCTATTGTAGTCTTAGTTATTACATTACCTGGCCACTAAGTGACTTAGGCCTTATGTTACTAGGAGCCAAGTTACTTGATGTACATTTTTTAAATATGTTCGGTTACTTGCTACTTAGGGTAGGCTCTATATAAGATATTGCAAAGACAAAAGATACACTTGAATAATGAGTTGTGTTGCATGAGTCTGCATAGTTGAGAATGAGTCTGCGTAGTTGAGAAAGATTATTGTTTCTTTCTTCTCTCTCTCCCCAATTCTCTCTAGTACCTTCTCTCCCATCCTTCGCTCTTTTTCCCTTTGCCTTCATGTAGTCCTCTCTCTTAGTTTGCTAAAATTTGAACAATATCATGAAATCAGATTATAGGTCAACACCAACGCTTCTACTTTAATCTTAAAATCCTAATATAACTCATCCTAACACTAAATCCTGTTCCCTATACCCTAGAAAGGACACAGAAACCTTTTTGTCTTTCCTTCAATTCACTAAATGGTTCAGTTCTGCCTTCTTTTCTGCAATAGGACAGCAAAATAAAAAGGTAGTAAAACCCTTAACTTCCCAACCCATTTAGGCCCACTAATGCATGCCAAGGTTCTAAATCTTGTGGGATAAGACTGTCCTATTTTTTTTTTTTTAAAACACACCACCACCCCATCCTGGCCCGACAATTAAGACAGAGTGTGTCCTAAGATGCACTAATTGGGATGTTGAGATGGTGACAAGATAGTCTTATTCTAACACTTAGGATGGTAACCCATCCCAGCAACCAACAAGGCATTCCGCCAAAATGATTATGCATACGCAGGCCATCCCCAAGAGGTCCTTTGTTAGACTAGTTTGAATTAGTAGAACAATTAAAAAGGAAAAAGACAGACACTGTGGGTTGTATTATAGGCATTTTTTTATGTAAATATGCTTAACATTTTCTTTGAAAATGGAAAAAGCTAATCAAAATAACTTGGAACTGCCAAAGTCAGTGAACTGTCAAGAGTGCCAACTCCAATAAAAATTGATATTTTCAGTCAGTCTCAAATCTGTTTCAGTCAAAACTTCAGACATTCCCATGGAGGTAGCCAGAACCTTGTTAAAGCAGTTTGCAGGTTATTTTTTTTTTTTTTTTTACATTTTCCATCTGACTTAATTATTCTGGATAATGTTCAACAAACTCTAAAAGGGGAAAAAATGCAATGGTATTTCTTTCGGGTCATACATCAATGTGAAAAGAAGGCCTCTTAGGTGAACCGAAGCCAAATATCTAATACAAGCAAACATGTACGATACCACTTTCACAAATAGTTATGGAAACAAACCAAATGCAAAATGGTAACCACCATTAGAGCATATTACCAGCATTAATCTAAAAAACTTTCAGGGCATCAAGATCCCCTTAAAATTCACTTGATTCTGAATTTAAAATTGCCTTGCATGGTCTCCAAGATTTTCATGTGAGAACAAGATCGTCGGCCATGTAATATGCACAAGAGTTTTGATGTGAATTACAAGTCCAATAGACTCAATTGATTTAGACTAGAAATCAGCAGATTTCTATATAACCCAGTTCATACAAATTTGCATACTGGTTTTTGAGTTGGTTTAGTGGGTTTTCAAGTCATGGTGTCCACATCAGGTGTAACATCAACACTATAAAAAACACAGAAAAATGAAAGCAACTTGACATACGATGCCAAATTCTTAGGATTATAAGCATATGTGCTATTCATAGCAGCTTGTGGAAACTGGCCAACTACAAGCAGAATAGCAAAATCACAAAACGAATAAGCATAAAGACATGAATGAACATAGCATTAGCTGTCATGCAATTTCAGAAATCTAATTGTTAATTGATACTAAAACATGTGATATGGATAAAGCAATTTCTTACTTGATAATTGTAAACGTTATAAAGAATTATAATTGAATAATTTGTGATTAATGGAAAGGGATTTGATAATGGTTAAGAAGCAAACAGTGAGATCATCTAACTAGAGTGTCAACATTGTTTGATGACTTCATCTATTTGAAGATTTGTTGAATCTGCAATGATATTGTGCCAACTATGCAATTTAATCTAGCACCTTATGTGGTGGTACATCCCAAATGAAAACAATTAACAAAGTCAAAAAATATTCCAAATGCCATAAAGTAAAAAGAAAAGGAGGCATCGAATAATCTGCATTCTAAACAAGAAATTATTTCTTTACCTTAAATTTGAATTTAAATCAGCAGCAAGTTCGCCCCTCAAAGCATTCCATAGTAGAAGTTTTCCATCCCCTTTTGCTCCACTGGTGACCACTAGACCTGAACCACTTTGAGCACATCACATAATTGATAATACCACAAGGTACAGAATTACAAATTAAATATTGCAATAAATGGAAAAAAAGAAGGTATAGAGATACTAAAAATTAAGGAATTGTTCTTCTAATTAAGGATTGTGTGTGTGTGTGTGTGTGTGTGTGCATATGATATAGATTTGGAATTGTAAACATGACTAGAGAGGGAATGAGAATGATTTATTTTGAATTTCGATTTCTTATTAATTTGGGCTGGTCCGATTTCAACTCAAGCTTACTTGAAACTTGCTGGGCAGAGCTTGGGCCCACACATGTTGTATTAAGTACCGGCCAGGCTGAGCTTGGACAAAGTTTCTAGTAACCTAGGCAGAGCCTGAGGCCACCTATAGCCCAACCCAACCAGACCGATGCACATCCCTACTGCTGGATGTTCTACATTTGCATCATTAAAAATGATTACAAGATTTTCAGTGTACAGCTACATGCAGGAATTGTTTTAGGAATTCCAAATTAAACAGAAACAATTTTCTTTTTAGATATCTAAAAAAGAATATGTACTATTTGAGATAAAGCAATCCACACCTTAGGTTTCTCCATGGCATTGTAAAATATTACAAAAGCCACAAGGATAATGATGATTAATATTAACATTTGAAATAGATATACCTCAATGACAATATATGTCAACTTACAGGACTGCCAGCTATTGACTGTCATAGCATTAATTTTTTGTGTATGTCCAACTGAGGCTCGGTCATCTCCAGCGGACCCCAAAGTAAAAAGACAAGAACCAGTTATGCAGTCCCAGACCTAGTTCATATTTAGAAAAGAAGAATTGGTAACACAAATTTATTCTCAAACTTACCCCACGAAACACTTCAAACGATCTGTTAAAAGAAATTAGGTTGCAAATAAAAATATAAAAATTACCTTTAATAAGTTAGAACCACAGGACACTACACTCGCACCTTTCACTGCAAATTCAACAGCCTGGATCTATCAAACAACAAAATTACAGAGAAGTCACATAACTCTGAACACCAAAATATGCACAAGCACAAACTCCAAAAAAAATGAAAAACAAATATTGTAACTCAAAATTCACTATCAAACACAGCACATCTACAAAAACAAAGTCACATAAAGAAAAAAAGATTAATCAAAACATTAGCATTTAAAGTAAAATCTTGTGTGTGGGATGGACCAAATTTACACCTATAACCAGAGTTCAGTGATTCCAATATCTCTAAGTTCTTCAATATATTCCATTCTGATCATATAATTTCTTCATGTCATAAAGTTGTTGACCAAAAAAATAATCCTGAAATGCATTTTCATTTTGCCAGCCAAAAAAATTTAACCACCCCTTCCCCCAACATCTACATAGCTAACATGAAAATCTTAATAAACCGGACGGACGGATGGACGGACGGATGGAGCATGTTTGCACTCATGATATGCACATGCTACCAAAGTATCACATTAAATAGGCATGATTTGGGCAAGCTCAGTTTCCACACGAACCTAAACTAAACAATTATGTTAAATTCAAAACCAACCTAATGAAAACACATCCATTTAGGTTGATCATTTCATATGTTAAAAATTCTTTGATTAAAATTAATTTTCATAATTATTTTACTTTCAAAATTAATTTTCTAATAAATTACTTGCAGATATTTTGAAAAAAAATTAATTTTAGACATGTTGCTTTACTGTTTAATAAATATAAAAAAAATTTCCATTGCGGTGAGGAAACATATTCGCAATTTTTCATATCAAAAATATTCTTGTTCAACAATATTATAGTTGCAAGTTAAGTGTTATTATGTAATGAACTAATGTAAGAACTCCAAAACACATTGAAAATGATAACTAGAGCACTTAAGGTGACATCCATGCTAGATTACTTGCAATAATTATAGCATTAAGAAACTAGCACAAGAAAATGATAACAACAAGTTTGGAGGCCACAATAGACCATATAAGGGCATTCTACTTGCCTCAAAGCCTACCCTTCAAGATCCTTTGTTGGCACGATACCTACTGTACCAGCACTTTGTCAATGTGGAATTGAGTCTTCTCAATTGAAACAAACACTAAAAGACACCAGAAGAATCTTATAATCTTCCAAACCCCAACAACTCAACTTTGTTAAATTTAAAACGGTATCCAAAGTGTTGCTTTTGTTGAGAATATAATAGACTAGCCTATGATATACTTCTTAAGATTATCTACATCAACCATTTTCTTCGAGTAGAAGAAGCACACACATGTTTGGATTATATAATGCATCAATTGATTCTATATCTTCCTTTGAAATTGCCTACAAACCTCCCCCATCCTTTAAAAACGAGAATTCACAATGATACAATTGCACGTAAGCTCCAAATCTACTTGCTGATATAGTACCAATTTATACCCTTATATTTTGCAACAAGCACAATCATTAAACCAAGAAAAGAAAGAAGGTGACATGAAAGCAAATTTTCAAATATTACTTGAAAATGAAGGGAATATAAAAGAGTCCTGCCTTAACTCTTATTTTGGTCTGAAAAAAGGTAACAAGCACCATCCATGGGCTCAAGCAAAAACTGATCAAGTTATTCAATGGTCTACTATTGATGATATATAGACTTGAACATTTTTTTCGCACCAGGCCTGGCTGACATTTGATAACAACATAACAATTGCTACTTCAAGCCTGACTAGCCAATTCAAAATAAGAGAGCCTGGATCTGATCCAACCCATAGGGAGGGGGTGGCAAATCCTATAATTCTAGGAGGGGGCAAGAGAGAGAGAGAGGGAGACAGAAGGGACGTCAAAGGATTAGAAAGGAGGGGAGGGCAGTGGCAGTGGTTCCAACCAAACTAGGAGAAGGGGGGGGTGTGGAGAGAGAGAAGTTTAGCAGGAGTAATCTAGACCAGCATAGGAGGGAACACCATAGAAAAGGAGAGAGAAAGGGTGAAAGAGAGAGGGGGCAGCAACTTTGACTAAATCTAGAAGGGACATGAGGGGAGGGGAGGGGAGGGAGAAAGGATAATAGAGACGCAGATGACAATTCTAGGCTAAACCAAAAGGGGGACTTGACAGAGGATGAAGCGCATGCACGAGTGAGAAAGAGAGAAAACTTGAGGGATACCTTAAAAACCAATAGCGGTTACCACTGAAAAGTGGAGGGGCATCACCAAAGGGGGCAAAGAGAGAGAATGATTAGAGATTATAATTTGCTACTTCCACTCTATGGTTGTTTTTATTTTTTAAAAAACATAAATACAAATATAATATTAAATACTAATTGAGCTAAGCTAAAATTTGGCCAACCCAAATCTGGCCCAATTTTGATTCAGGCCTAAAATTTTCAACCCAACCCACCCATCAAACTGAAAAACTCTACCTAGGCCCACCCAAGATTGGGAAAAGCAAACCAGGCCAATTTTGCACAAGCTTAATTATTTATAGATAAGCAACCATTTATGAAACAGTAGCAGACCACCGATTTCAATTTTGGCAAACTTTTTGAAAAACATAAGTCAAATCATATCTTGATTATTTCGAGATCGAGCAGAATAAAGAAAAAGGATTCATGTAGCCAACCTCAGTTATTTTAGAATTAAGGATTTGTTGTTGTTGTTTATTGTATATCTTGGGTATTTGGACAAGGTCCAAACATTTATTGCACTGCGAGAGGTGTAATGAAATACTTGTAAGTTATAGCCAATCAATAGGAATTAACCAACTACTTATGTAAGAATGTATATCTCAAAAGATTTACATGCAAAACCTACCATCTAAAGCCTTTATAAAAGGAAATAGAGGAAACGTCGGGAAAAAGTACTCATAAGTGCATTAACTTAGGAAGGTTGCAAAGGAGACACACAATGCAAGAAAGTACTGGATATTAGTGAGTACATAAACTATGTACAATAACAAAACAAATATAAGATATCCAAAATACAAATCAAGTCATACATACTAATAGAGCATCATGATTATGTATTCTTGCAACGTCTATGCAAAATTATATGCCATAGCATCAATTCTAGAAATTGCTTTAGAAGCTTCCTAGAATTATATGCCACTAACACCACTTCTAGAAATTTTCTTAGATTTTTCATAGCATTATACAAAAAAATCTTGATAATTCAAACAAATGAACAAACATATTTTCACCTCAAGGATCTCACCAACAATTTTTACGGGCAGTTGTTACCTAACATTTTCCATATCCCTTCATTTACTAGGCTGATCACCAAAACCTTCATCAAATTACAACTCTCCTTTAGCAACTACCAGCATGAAACGTAATTGTGAACAGAGTAACTTGTCCTCCCCATAGCCATCTATGTTGTTCTAATCATTTTCAATTCTCGACAAATTATGTCTTCACTAAAGAAATAATAAAAAGACTACACTTGAAATGTTGCCGTTGTCTTGCATCTATGCCAAAAAGATACCAATTTTTCTTTAACTCATCCTAGGGATCATGCTCTAAAGATCCCCTGCTCACCTTCTAATAAAAGCACTGAAACTCTCTACATAGCCAATGCATATATGTCTTCCAAAATGGTCATCCTGCAAACATCAACAATCTGAACTTGTCCTCATTAACTTATCCTAGTACTTATTTCAAATCTTATAGTTTCTTTATGAACACTAGCATAAACATCTCCAATCCCTTATCATTTCCATTTATAGGCCTTTGAACCATGTCTTAATTCCAGAAATATTTTGAAGAAACCATTAACTTCATGCATCACGATGAGAACCTAACAATGGAAACATGTAGGGCATAGTAGAACAATCATGCAAACCACCAGACTATTCTTAGACTTTATAGTGATCATATACAACTTTGTTAGGATAGCATCCTTTATAAACTACAATTTCGTTCTCTCCTTGGGGTATTTGTAAGATACATTCTCAAAAACTAAATTGCAAAATATCTTCTCTAGCAAAATCCTATTTTATTTTGAGAAGAAAAATGGACAACATTCAGAAACACCCAACCCCACTATCTTCTCTTCTCATTTGCACATGCCCCTATGTCTTATACGATTGCATTTCTGACCATGAGTACATTTCAGTTCCTCACATTTAAGGGGTTTCTGATTAAATTTGAGTGTTGGTATAAGACCATGCAACCAGGCAGAAACTACTTGCTTGCACTATATTACAACCATGGTATGGCATACTAGCGGGTACATTACTGTACCAAGTGTACCATATCATACCGGTACCGTATTGGGGTGTATCGACACTTGGTATGCCCTCATACCAAGCATACCAGGCATACCAATACTATGTTAAAATTTTACCAGTACGCCCTTCAATATCGAGCCCTGGAGGACACATTTCATAAGTATCATCCATTAACTAACAATACCAAAACATAACTTTCAGTAAGCAAACCTAGTATTAGTAGCATATGAGAACAGTGAACTAGCACCTCAAACCTTAGTTCTTAAGCTAGGGCCAAAGAACAATGATTTCCTCTTTGTATCCCTAAAGGTATCAACTTACATACTCATAATTACATATAATCAAACAAGTGCCCTCCCAACCCATATCAAACCTCAGAACTCTTCTCCCCTGGACCAAAAGCCCAATTGACATAAAATTTCACCATGAACCTGCAATTTGTTGTTCAAATTTGATGAAATATCATGTTCCAATGGAACATTCCAGAAAAAATGAACTATAACTCATTGTAATTTTAGATTTCATCAAAGAATCATCCTCTCCTCTTTCTGCTTTATTTCATATTACACCTTCACTTCCTAGGTTTTACAGCATCAACTTCAGATCGTATAAGAAGCTAACATGGACAAAGATTTTTTACTCAAAGCACACTATAATAACCCCAAGGCTGGTTCACATAACAAAAGGTGCAGCACCATCTAATTTCGAGCAAATATATTCTTGGGAACAATTTGTTAATTTTGCAGACATCTTCCTGGACTTCAGTGAGTCTCAAGCTAGTCAATCAATTGTAGAGAAACAATTGGTGGGAGGAAGAAAGTTCAAGTAAGCAGACAAGATCTAAAGATTTAAAGCGCTTAAGACAAATCAATTATTTACACATGAGACAAATCAGTTATTTACACATATGAACACAAAATTGGTGGTGGATGTCAACCTTAATTTCTGTTGGGCAAGTATTCAAAATTAAATGTGTTCACCGAGTAAGCACTGATCTATGAACAATAGCAATTGAATAATCTTCATATCACCAGGCACAGGTCTCCAACATGGAGTACATCTGAAGTGCAAGTTCTTGTTATTCTCAGCTAAGAAAGCATACTCCTAACAACCATATGAAAAGGAAATTTTTAATGGCAAGATTTTGCTAAATTCATTGTCTTCCTATACAAATTGTAGTAAACATATGTACAATATTGAAAGTGGACTGAATCACAACCAATTTGATACCTGACAGTTATGACCGCTCAGTTGAACTGCCCTTCCAGAGAGAAGATTATATAGTAATAACTCATTTGGGGCCTGCCATACAAGTTAAAAAAAGAAAAACTCAATCAAATGTGATGTCATCTTTCAACTGGTAAAAATTATGAATAAGATGGCCCATATTTCAACATGCACATTAACCGGATTTTTATATTGAAATTTGTATCAACAATAACTGTAATTTAAGAACTACATAATTTGTGAAAAGTCAGCTATCCAGTCCACATAGATGTAGTAATATCCATTCCTAACCTCATTAGAGCTACAGACAAGTTGAGGAAGCCCTTCTGGGTGAAACCTTACATCAAGAACCTTTTGGACACCTTGCTGAAAGTCAATATGATAAATAAAATGTCAATGAGGTGCTAACTAAAAGTAAATAAAACAAATTTGGTATCATGGGAAAAAATAATTCATTTTTCCATATAGAGAAAAATAGATTATCGTCATTTAGCATACATCCAGGCAATATAAGATACTAAAGTAAATAAACAAATAAATATCAATGTACCGCTAATTAAAATATACAAAAGGATAGTATGTGCAAGAACTTGAATAACGTTGGTGCTGGGCATGCCGGTCCTGTGCTAACACCTGCTAGGACAGGCATAGTGGCACTAAGACACTTTATAGCATGGACACAGTTTTTAGGTTTGAAAGAAAAGATATTTGATACTTTTAACTCCCTAATTTTATTAAAAAATCAACATATTACTTAAAACACTTATGTAGTGCCTTACATCAAATGATGTAGGTATGTAGGCATTTAGAACTTTTGCAGTTTTGTCTTCTAAGCTATTATGACATCCTAATAATGCATTCAGACACCTAAGCTCTCTACCCTTCAATCCTTCTTCTATCTTTCAATGCAAAGAAACAAAAAAAGGAGGTTATGAGCACTTTTTGATTTAACCAAGCAAAATCGAGCCTTATTAACCAGCACCAATTGATATCAAGCAGCTTATCTAATACTAACCTACTGCTATGTGTTGGTACTGGCCTGGCACAGCATATGCCAGCTGACACAGACCCCCATGGGCCAGCACTAAAAACCCTCTTTATGTACCATAGGAAAAAAATAATAATCTAAATTCAAAGAATGATTGCAGATAAAAAGTAATAATCGAAAAAAGAATGATCAATTGCAAGCAATTAACTAGTATCATCATGTCTCTGTTTATTGCATCCAGGCATCTCTTCAAATAAATCGAATCTTGTGTATATCCCAACAATCCAATATCTATGCTCATTTTTTAAAACTCAGGACCATAATGAGCGGGGCTCATGTGTCAATTTATGAATGTGTTGGGTGCTTGAGAAGTGTTTTTACACACTACTCTTTTTGAACCCAGTAATTCTACATCATTTTGAAGTCCTCTCCAAGGTTTACATTGACTCCATCCAAAATTTTCACTACTATAATGAAAAATAATGTTCTTCATTTTCCCCATAGAGCCTCTGACTAGATTCAGCTGTGACAATTGCCATGTCAGATCATACACCAAGAAATAAAAAGATAACATAGTTGTTCGTCCCTGTAACAATTCACAGAATAGATTTCATTGTTTGAAATGAAATGAGGATGTGATCCTTTTTCAAAACAAGAGTTTATTGATTGCCATAACAAGATAACAGTTACATATCTGGTGTTATTCACATTATGCACATGCATAATGGGTTTTTGGGAGTCCCATTAAATGCCACTATAGGCCCATTCTTAGAGTCACAGAGGCCTTGGTGCTTCTCTGTTTTCTCTTCATTTCCATAATGCAATATTAGATATCAACAACTGTTTTGACAATTCAATAGACAGATATTCAACTGCCGGTACGCATATGTATGTCATCTAAAGGAAAATCATTGAGTTGTATGTACATCAATCTTTAAGTCACCAGCCTTTGAGACTAAATACCACCCTATTTAATGAATACAACTTTGTTCAGCAGCTTTTAAGTGAGAAAAAAAAAAATTTAAAGCAAAAATATGACTTTATTTAGTAGCATTTGTAAATAAGAAAGCAAAACTTGAAATAGAGGGAGAACAGCCATCCATCCTATTCAAGTGCATTGCATGTGCTCAACACAGGTGTGTAACTAGTGTTATATGACCACAGTACTGTTCATCTAAAATAGTATTGAATTTATTTATCATAGTGATCATTATGCATATACATGACCTATATAACCCAAAAAACCATCATATGGCACTCCTAGCATTTTTACTCAGACATTTTGTTTCTAACCCAACGTAATATAATTTTCGTGGACCTGGATACGATATATTGACACACACACACACAAAAAAATGGTTGATAAGATATTGATTTGGCACCATATTATAACTGCTGACAATTTTAAGCACATAAAAAGAATGCTGACTTTTCACATTATAACATCAAGATCTCACCCCACATAGAGCAAGTGACTTATAAAAGAAGGATATGTTTCAGTTCACATGTACCAGTTTTCGCAAGAAAGCCAAGAGCAAGCAAGAAACGGGCATGCATCCCAAAATCGAATAAAAAATCAAAAAAAAAAAAATCCTAATCTTCTCCAACCATGCTTTTAAGCCACATGAGGTTTAATTTGATCAATGCTTCTGGCCACATCCTCCTTCCTTGCACTTCACCCCCACATAGCTCATCATCCAGCCTCCTCCCCTTCCCCTTCCCCTTCTTTCATCTACTGACATGACAAAGGTTTGCCCTATGTAAAGAACTTCTAGTTAATGGCATATCTTCACTGACATGACAGAGTTTCACCTATGTCAGGAACTTTTAATAAATGGATATCTTCTTCAAGCTCGCTTCTAGTCATAGAAAATCCAGGCCACTCCAAACCCTAGAAACTCTGGCTGAAAATGTAGCTCCTTCCAAATGCTACCACCATGGATCAGTCTCCCCTTTCCTCTCAAAGCTGGAGCATCTCTGGTCAATCCAATATCACCCAATGGCACGAGATTCTAGGACACATTGGCTATGGTGCCTATGCCCCACCTGTGATTGAACAAGCTCGCAATAGCCTGCACGGAGATCCATGATTGCCAAAGCTCATTACAAGAGATCATCCTCCCAGACTTTCTTACCTACCTTCTTGAGTACTTTTGGCAGAAGGACAAGGGTGTTGTCGACCACCCTTAATTTAGGTGGGAAAAGTGTTGATCAAACTAAACCACATGTGGTTCTAAAGAGTGGTCTAGGAAAAGACTAAGATTTTTTTCCGTTTTATTTAATTCTGGTACACATGAGCTAAACCCATCCAAAAAAAAATTATAAAAAAATCAGAACACTAATAATATTGCACCCATGACTTTATATATATATATAGGTAGACTTGACTATATTCGAACGTGGCTAAGTCTAAAATCCGATCATTTTCTCCACCATTGAATCCACACGGATCCCAGAGCCACCCACCCTTTCCATCTTTGGGATCCATGAATTGTATGGATCCAAGGACGAGGATGGTAACCAAATCCAAGCTTGACTACATTCAAATATAGTCAAGTCTACCTCATATAATCATTTTAAAAGTCATTATTCTCGCAAAAGATAGATTTCCTAAAATTCACATAATCTCATGTTTCCTAAAGTCCAAGCTCATAATTAATAATCTATTGTTTACAAGAAAACGTATACATGTTATTGATTCCATAACTTCACAAAGAATTCTATCTTTACTTATCCCATACAAGATGGAATATTCTTTTACTATATTACAGACCAAATATGCAAGTAATACATCGAAAGGATGAAGGAAGAGATTCCTTCTAGCTGCATGAAATTTTTTCCCTTCTTGTGCAAATATTATTATCGCAATTGTCAGTCATCAGCTTGGTCAAGCTAAATCTTAGTTTCAAGCAGTTCAATATTAAAAAAAGGCAATAAGAAGCCAACACATGTTTTTAACTTGATTTATAATCTATTGAAAATGCAGAAGGCTAAAAACATGTGTAAAAATCAACGCCATTTTAATTATCAATATATTTATAATAGCAAGATTTTGAAATATATACCCTGCCATTAGGTTGAGGAAGAGCGACACTAGATGTATAGGCACACCAAGTAGGAACCCATGATGAATAACTTCTTTTTGTAAGCCAGACAGCAGGCCCTTCAAATTGATTCCCAAGTGATCTCCAACCTATTATAGAACATTAACATCAAGAAATGAAATTAATCCCTCCATTACCAGCTGAAAACAAAACAAAATCTTTGAAATTAAAATATGTTTACGGATTTCAGCAGCTTCCAATACTCAAAAGACCTTAGAAAAAAGTATTAAAGGAGAGAGACAAGAAATATGCCTTCAAGAAAAGGGATCCATTTCTCCTGATTCCTTCCTGCATAAGCACCATGAGAGTGAGCCAATGGCCAGCTGATACCTTTTTCTCGCCCCTGCAAACATGAAAAAATATTCCTGGAGGAAGATCTTTGTGGGCCTGATGAATTAGTGTCTCCTTTCCAGATATTAAGGTTTCTTGCTTCCTCACAGTGTGAATTTGAAGGGTGATGAACTTGAGATGTCCCTGGTTGATGCAAAGATTTAAAAAAGTGAAATAATTTAATAGAAATTACTAGAAATATAGGACATCTTCTGCTCATGATTATGAGCCATACAAACAAAAAGAAAAGTACTCAAATGTTCGATGTTGCACACCTGATAAGACATATCATAAAACAAATTCAATCAAACAAAGAAATTCCATGTCACACACTAATAGAGAGTATAAGAACATAGTTCATTTTGTCGCCATAAAATCGAGGCTCATACAGAAGGAAAAAGACAAATAAACCATGACAGATGTCAGAACTGACATGCATAATATGACATGCCAATATGGTCTTCCTTCTTCATCAAATATTTTGACTACACAAGTATTTTAGTAGCTATGGTTATTCACAACAAGAAGCAGAGGGACAGCATCAAGGCAAGTATACCTTGTTAAATCAAAATTCCATGATAGAAGAAAAGCCTAATAAACAATAAGATTTTAAAACCAGCTTGTCACAAACAAAGGCCCTAGAGCTTTTGAAAGAATACATTAGTGCATGGTGGAACACACGGCACTGTTAAATTAATCACAACACACTTTGACCCAACAATTTACAAACACCATTAGGGGAAAGAATGACATGGATGATGTTATGCAATATATTCAGATGATATGGCCATGGATTGAACATCATGTACTGTGCCTGTGTCAGCAAACCAGCAGGATAGATGCAGCCACATACCATGCCAAAAATCTGACAAAATTAGCATTGAATGTGCAAAAAGATAAACAGGTTTGTCAAAAGATTTAACAAAGGCATAGTAAGATATGCTCTTTTAATCCTTTTCTCTTTAACCTAAATCAATGTTAACTGTTTTACACCAGTGTACACACTATAAATAAGCATTATCTTTACTATTCTATAGAAAATACCATCACAAGTGAACTTACATATCTGTGTTGATACATTTTTCAAACATGTCGCATAGTTTCTAGTAGTTCATCATACAAAATACCATTACACAACAATGTTTTCACATTAACAGAACAAGCAAGGACAGGCTTCATGGTAAAGACGGTAAGCAGATACATATCTATGACAATTAATGCATTGTAGGCCTTCATATTGTACATAATTACCAGCACTGTCAAAACTTCACATATTAGTAATGCAACCGCTAATACCCACACATTTTTACATTATTACAGATATGAGCCAAAAGTGCCAGCTCAGGCTCAGCAATACTTGATGCATATGGTTAATATGAAAAACGGCAGCCTATAGGGGCAGATCTGCTGGGCATCTAAAAGTCTCTCTATATATAAGTCATCTATATGCTTAGAATGCTGGTTCAATCTCATATCATTGAATACATAGAGATAATGAACCATATTTGGAAATAAGAACTACATGTTTCTGAGTAAAATCTACGCCAAAATGATGACAGAGGCAGAGAATTCCACCTCCTATCATAATCAACTCAAAGACCTGCCAGACAACCTCATGTACAATGATGTCATCTTGACTTTCAAGGATGCTAAAAAATGACACTTATTATTGCATAGATTTCATGACTTACATGATTCAATTTGAACTTAAGGCAAGAATAAGATGTTTGATTGATTTCATAGAATATATCACGAAAGAAATTAAATAAACATATTGTCAATTTCTAGCTTTTCATCTAATGTATGATGATGATATTCGATAACTATACATTATTTTAAATACAGTTTTCAAGTGTACAGAATAACAAAATATAATCAATTGGAAAAAGCCTTCATACTGTCATGAATGCAAAGAACAATGTTTGAAATGGTTCAGAATATGTTTAAAAATAGAAAGCAAGTTGCATATGAACATACTAAAAAACATTATCTTCAAGTTCATAAGTCACATTGTAACATATTCAGAATATTGGAGACTACATCAGAACAGCCATTGAACTCATGGAGTGTCAAAAATGAAGATAAGACCTCCATCTACTCTTATAGATCTCATATATGAAGTTTGAACAAGAAAAAAAATGGAAAAGGTTAAATCAGATTGACCATAGGGATTTATGAGAGAAGAAACAAGAAAAGATATCAGTAAAAATTAATAGAGGAACCAACTCTAGGACCATTTTTTACTGTGTTTACCAGTCTAAGGTGAAAATCTAATTTGATTGCAAGGCAACAATACTTGATTGTTTAACTTATATATAAAGGCTGAAGAGGACAGGCTAATAAATATAAAGAAGAAAAAAGAAATCAAGAAAATGACAGGGAAGAGGGAAAAAAGTTTAAAAAGAGAGTGAAGTTTCACTGCATGGTTTGACCAAAAACTCAACTCTTCAGCAATAAATTAGACCATCAGCTACCCAAGCCCAAATTGCAAAAATATCTCAATAGAAGGGCCAGTTAATCATACATGAAATTCTTGTGACTACTGGAAACACATTAAAACCCGCCATAAGAAATGGCATAGCATAACCAACAAACAGACGTGCATATCTACAAGATCCCAAAAGCTGGATCCTAGAATCACATTCAACAAAGCATTCAAGCAAAGAATTTATATAAATCACTTACAACATCTGCAGCCAGCTGCTTTGCCACCTCTGACCCTGCTTCCTCTTTTAAGAGGTGCAGGTGCATGAAATCCTGAAACATGTCCAAATGTTTGACCCCACAAAATTCAAATGATTTTTCTTTATTTTGATTAACAGAGTTTTTTTTATGGAATGTTATCCTTAAATGTGTGTACATATATAAAGGTCTACATGGATCCTTGAGTCAACAAAGCTAAATTTCATTTGCTTACTATCACATGTTTCTACTCAATTTTGCAAAACCATCTCACAAATTTGAAGAGGTATCACCCTGAATATGAGTTTTGACGAAAAGGTACCATGGCAAGTCGCCATTTAGCACAATGCTCATTCTAAAACTTTCCAGTGAACATTATAATACCAGAATACTTTGATTTCAACCAACAGGCTAATTTTGATGGAAATCGAGCCAAACATGACTCTATAAATCAGTTTAGTCATTTGGGGCCAAGCTCAGTCAACTACAGTCCAGTTTTGGTGGTTTAAACTAGGTTCACCAAAAAGATCATCAAAATTAGGCATGGATGCTAATATTTATTAACTATACAGGTGCCTACCACAGGTTTAGATCATTCTCCCTATAATTAACCATATCTAGCTATATACTGTCAATTTTTGGATTATTTTCCATTTCTGAGTTAAAAGAGGGTACTTGTCCCAGTAAATCTAGCCTAGAAAATAACTTTTCAAGAAAATTCAAAGCATTTGCCTCTAAGAAATTAAAAGGAAATGTAATTTTTACTAGACATGGAAGCCTTTTTAGATCTACAATAGATTAAAGAAAAGTGAAACAGGAGAAAAGGGGTCTATTCAGCAGCTCAAGCGCAATGGGTAGCGGTTTTGCAAGATATAACTTCAAACTTGCTCAATCTGACCTCAAATCTTGTAAGCATTTACCTGAGAAGTATTTAACTTTAATCTTGTCAATACTTCATAGGCACTTGGTTATAAGTCCATCTTGCTACTTTATACAATGGGTACATATCATATGTAGTTTTTTGCTGATACATTTTACTTCTACAATCTTTCTGGTTGTAAGAGAGTTGTGGAAAAGGAGAGGAAAAACAGATGCCCTCTCTTTGGAAAAGAAAATCTTACTTTTCAAGTGATTTAGTTACTGGAAAATTCAGTACTTTGTTGTAGGAGTAAGTAACCTTCGCACCTGAAATAAGTTCAGCTTTTCATTTCAGGTGTACATTTTTTCCAGCAAACATGGAAAGGAATCCCCCAAATTTTATGCTTTTTTCTACATAACACCTGAAAAAAAAAAGAAAAAAAAAACTTTTCTAGAGAAATCCTAGTTTTCTACACCCTTTGCCAATATTTACACTGATAAGTGTTTAAATATTATGTTGTCAACAAAAGGCTTTTTTGGGGGGCACTAGAATTTTAGACCAGGTACACCAAACCATGCTCCAAGATCATGAGTTATATAATATGCTCTAAAATCATGTGAAACATTTTTGTTGGCTTGGTTTATTTTTATTCCATTTTTCCTGGTCTTTCACAATGCTTAATCCTTTAGGCCAAAAAAAAAAAAAAAAACTTGAGACAAAACTGCAAAAACCGAAGATATCTAGGCTTGGTGGGCTCAACCAGAACCAGGTTTTCAAAACTTGATCAGAAATGATAGACATACAAATGGATCAAGTTATATAAATCAAAATTCTGTATGGAAAGATTTGCTCCAAATATTAAAAGGTAAAACATTTAATATAGCAAGAGAACTGGCAACAAAAATAAGTATAGTGGTATTTAATTCAAATAAGAAGTACAGTTCAGCCTTCTAGCAAACAATTTCAAGTTAATTATATTTGCCTAACCACATCTAGGAGAACCATCATCCGACAACACAATTACTTGTTATCATCAATAAGATCCACAAAACTACTGAGCAAGGAAGCCAACATACCACATGATGCTTCAGTATAAGACCATGCGGGAGTCACAATGACAGGATTCCTCTTTCTCTTTTGCCCACTTTTTGTCTCTAACAGTAATCTAGGCTTTGACTGTTCAGTGACTTGTACACTCACTACATCCCGAGAGTGAGAGGCATATTCGGGCACAATCTGAGCATGTACATCCCGTTTTCCCACAATGGATACATGACAACTGGTATTGTTATCAGACTTTAGTATAACTGAACTTGATGGGCAAGACTCGTTGAAATCAATCACATGTTTGTGTTTTGAGAGGACATTGGTCAATTGGCTCTGTAAATCTGTTAAACTGAACAATATCAAAAGCGTATTGAAGGTGGGCACCATGCTAAAAAGAAAATAATATGAAAAGGTCCAAGTTTAATCACTCACAGTTCATATCTAAGGAAAGCTTCCTTCTTTTTAGAAAGTAATATTTTATTGTCTCTTAACACACCACCTGAAAATTTGCCTGCAAAATATTAGAAAATCAAATTCTCATCCCAACAAAACATCCACAAAATTCAATAACAAACAACACAAGCTTTTTGGTACAACCAAGTGTTCTTAATTACCAAGGAAAAACATGGACAAAAGCAATTGCAGCATTAGCATGTTAGACTAAATGCAAAATAACTGATCAGTAGATTGAAGGCTTTAATGGAGAAGGAAAAAAACAGGAGCAAAAGCAAAAAACTGGTGCTCCTCCCACACCCCCCCCCCCCCCCCAAACCGAAAAAAAAACACACACACACACACACCGCCTGTCTGCACACAGCTACAAACTACAATCCTAAATAAATGGTAGCTTCCTTTTTGCTTCATATTACCAATATAAGACTAAACACAAATAGAATTTGGTGTCAAACTCAGTAAAGTCATGAATAACATGCATTATCATATCCATGACCATCATGACTGACATGAATTATCATATCCATGACCATAATGGAATAACTAGCCATATCTAGTCATTCCCACCCAATATAAATGGAAAAATGCTTGACAATGGTGGTGCATGTTGTGTGCTCTTGCCTATCTGAAAGATCATGGCTATTTTAACATGGTCCATTAAATAGCTGAAAAAGATATTCTTATATGGCAAGATAAAGGAAGATCAGAATTTTCAATTAAAAAAATCAATTCTTTTGAACGAAATCAATAAATAAAGCATCCAAGTTAATTTTATAGAAACAAGTTTATGCCATATTGTTCTATATGGAATCTGCAATCCTTAAATACAAACAACCAGCTTGAGCATTACCACATAGATCATGACCACTGGTACAATCCTATCTGGTATGCTTGCGAATAAAGCATGATAATAAGCAATCCAGCAAGAGTTGGAATGAAGATTGAGGTTTTATCCCCCAAACCTTGCACTGTGCATGCTTGGGCATGGGAGAGAGAGCAGAAGGGGGAAGAAGGCCAGCTAATAATGACAATTTATCAAAGATTTCACTAAAATACAGAACCAAAACATATTGTACAATGTGCTTGATGATCATTAGCAGACTTACGTCTTGGTATTTAGCTGTTAGAGATAAGGGAGTTTGACTAAGTAATTCAAGAAGAGTCACAGTTTGAGTATGGGAGCTTACCAGGAAAAACTTGAGCCAATATTCATAGACAAGAACTACATTGAATTTTAAGACTTGATTCATAGTCTTTAACAGAATCATCACTTCATTCACATCTTCATATAAAAAATATAAATTATCCAGTGCATGTTAGGGGTTCCTTCCTCCAAAGAACAGAGATTTACTATTGTTAAATGTAGTAGATGTTAGAATGGCACCGATCTTCAACAGCATTACTTTCACCCCAAATCAATGTCATGGTCAATCATTAGATATGCTTCATGAAAGTATTTCAGCAGCTAACACACAAAGGTATAGCATATCAGCACTAAATGAAAGCTCGATCACTGGAATATCAAGTTCCATGTTTCACAAACTTTTTGACAAGATGATGGTATGTCTCATGCAAATATCAGTCCAATAAAACACAAAAGCATGCAAATAAATAGAGACTGTCCTAAATTATGAATAGATATCAAAAGCATATAAACAACACTATGAAATGCTCCACACAACATTAAATAAAAAGTCTTACATGGAAGAGGAACTTCCCGTGTTGTCATCCCACTGTTGAGAGCCTTCACAGAAGCTCTGGCAGCTGATAGCTGCACGCTCTGTTCTAAGTATCAACTTTTGTGAATTTGATGCCATCTTATAACGAATACAAAATGAATTTACAAATGTAGCATAACTATGAACAGATTAAGCACTGTGTTTAAAAAAAATAAATGCGTGAAGCAACCAAATCTAAATCCACATTGGGGAAGAAAACCTAGGAGATAGAGTTATTTTCAAGGGCCTAAAATGGCTGTAGCAAGATACTTTAAGACCATTACTATCTTTGAATGCTTAAATGTTGTATTCATGTCTTTATCCATAGAAAATGTGATACACCACACATGCTTCATCCATGTACATCAAAAAGAGATTAGCTCCCAAGCATGTAGTTTTCTGCTTTAACTTCAAAGCATTTCAACTTCAGGCAAGGGACACTTGGTATTTGCTTGCTTGGCTCATGGAAACATTCAGCATTACTGTTTTATACTTTTATTCACATACATGAACCACTAGCACAGATATAATTGTGTTTATTCTCAGTCTGTGTTGGGTATCATTATAGTAACATAGTTTCTAATATCTTTCCCACCAATAGAATATGAAACCTACCGAAAATGTTCTTACCACACAAAAAAACATGACTAATTACCCAAAACATGCATGACAAAACACATATTTCTTTGTCTAGAGGAAAGTATCTACTAATGAATGCATGCATTTCATTCAAGAAAATTAATTGAGTCTGGGTTTTTATTATGATGACGCTAAAGTTCTGCTTGCCAAGTTTGGCATGCCAACCCAAGCATCTCCGACACTGCCAATGTAACCATCTGGATGCGCGGTTTAAAAGATTTGTGCTTTTAATAGTGAATACCACCCAAGACAAGAAACTGTACCATAAGTTTGCATATCAAAAGTATAAACATGACAGCAACCACGATACCCAAACCAATCAGCCAGAACTCAGAATGGCATCCAATAAATTAATCAAAAGAATAGAAACGGGGTCAGTGAAACAACATACAAGAAAAAAAGGAATTAACAAGCGAAGGATGGAAAGAATAAAGAATAAATGAAGCAGGATATCAGTGCATTTAAAAAATCAAACGATATCTAATTAATAGCAATTTGCCCACTGCAAGTTTCCAATAATGTCTTGACAATTTCCCAAGGATCTGTTTTGATGGTGAGGAAGTAAGAGAAAAGAAAGCTTTTTAAAGAAGAATCCTTATTTTCAGTTTTTGGCAATTCATGCTTTTCATTTAAGAAATTTAATTCAGAGTCTGGTTTTGTATTATGACAAGGTTAAAGCTCTGCTTGCCAAGATTGGCATGACAACACAACCATCTCTGTCACAGCCATGTAATCATCTGGACGTGCAGATTCAAAGATAGTTGCTTTTAATAGTGAATACCACCAAAAACAAGAAACTGCATGATAAGTTTGCGTGTCAAAATTATAAACATAATGGCAATTATGATACCACACCAATCAGCCAGAACTCAGAATGGCATCCAATAAATTAAATGGGTCTGTGAAACAACATCAAAGCAAAAATGGAATTAAGAAGCGAAGGACAGAAAGAATAAAGAATAAATGAAGTAGAATATCAGTGCATTTAAAAAGTCAAATGATATCAAATTAATAGAAATTTGCCCACTGCAAGTTTCCAATAAGATCTTGACTGCATTTCCCAAGGATCTTTTTGATAGTGAGGAAGCAGAGAAAAGAAAGCTTTTTCGAGAAGAATCCTCTTTTCCAGCGTTTGGCAGTGAAGGAAAAAAAACTTGAAAAGAAACAATTGAAGAGCATATATAGCGCTAACATAGTCTCTAAGCGCCTAAATTTGCTCATGCCAAAAGGTAGTTATTTTAGGATGGAAAATCAAGGTTTCTTTTCTTCTCTCTCCTCCATAACTAACCATCTCTTGTCCAACCAAAAAATAATTTTTTCTTTACACTCCCTTCCTGATTTTCTTAGTGCAATCAAAAAACAAAAACATCCCAGATTTCATTTTTTTATTTGTATATGAGAGGATAAAAATACCCATTCATTTCTTGAGAAGATGAAGATTTATATTCCTTTCCTTTACATCAGAGAAAAATTTATATTTCTTTCACTTTCTCAGCAAACAAACAGTTTGCATAGGTTTCTCTATGTTACAAATATAAAATACCAAAAAAAGGAAAAATTAGAGATAAAAGAATGATATATTCAAAAGTTTGAATCCATCAAACAAGCAACCTATCAGTATTTTCAGTGATCATGTAGTCAGTATATGAAACATATAACTCCATTGAGCCCAACACAACTGAACGCCCAGTATACGAGGCATTCCAAGAGAAGCAAGATAGAGACGCGTTTCATTGGATCGTGGTTATCGAGACAATTTATAAAAAGATATGAAAGATAAGGGAAAATATAATAAAAGATTAAAAGAATGTGAGAACGTTGGCACCTTTGGCAATTTGCCCCTCTTCTTCAGCAGCTTCAAGTGCAACCTCTGAATGTAGTGCATCATATGGTACCGAGAATGCTTCGAGAACAACCTCTCCATGACCGCCGGGTTCGCCGACAGCCACTCCGAGATCTCTTTACCACTGACCAACATATCCTTATCCAGCGATTCCAACCACTTGTACACGGGCTTCCAAAGGTCCGTGCGCTGGAATCGGTAAGGAAATTCCACTTGGTCGCTTACTTCCACCTGCAATGAGATCAGAACCGAAACTTTACAGACAATTACAGCGAATTTTACCGATTGAGCGGTCAGCATTGAGAGAACGAGGGGATTGGCACCTGGTGCGGCATCGGGCCGCGGTTGTGGAGGGAGAGGAGCCACCGGTGGAGGTCGGGGCGGGGGAGCGATCTGATATCCTCTGGTAGAGCGGCCTGGTTCGAATCGATCCAGGCGTTGATCTCGCCAACCGTGGGGTTGTGGTTCTTCCGCAGGGAGGAGAGCCAGGCTCGAGCGATCTCCTGCCATGGCTGGGTTGCTGGAGACTGAGAAGTGGATGGATTAAGATTAGGGTTAGGGTTTCGCTGGGGCGACTGGAATGTGCTATCCGGTGGAAGGGTTTGGAGGGGAAGAGCCTCCGACATTCTGGGCGCTTTCGGTCGGAGACGAAGTGCTTAGGGGTGGAAGTAGGGTTATCTCCAGCGTCCGGGGGACGGCCCCGGATTCGGGCTTAGAAGGACGGCCGAGTGCTCAATGATCTGGGCTTGCCAAGCTTAGAAATGGACCGGGCCATAATGTTATGCAAGGCCTGGCCATGTCTAATTTTATTTGGGCCCTATTTGGTTGGCAGCTCCTTCCGAAAAGGAACTACTTCCATCCCAAGAGAGTGCCAAATTGCTACTTGTTTCGACGATGCTTTCAATGCTGGTCAATGAAAGGATTGCTTACTTCTTCTCAAGAAGAGAAGCCACTTTTAATGTTCGTACAAAACGCTTCAATCCATGCATCAGATGGGAAAGAGCTTCTTTGCGAGTGCAAGTCAGGCGAACCTTTCCACGAATGCCCGTTTCCACCTTCTCCTCTCGCGAGCATGGAACAAGCTTTCCTCTCCCGAGTTCCTCATCCTCCTCCCAAGGCGATTTCCCTCATTCTCTGGCTATTGCTCATTTTCTCCAACGATTTCAAGCATTTGAGGTGGATCTAGTGATCCGATGATCCCCCTCTCTCAGAAAGTTGACGGTTCTTCGGCATTCTCCATCATTGCCTCTTCCACACCATTGCTACTCCACTCTCTCATCAAGCACAACAAAAGCCTCCATCCATCTCGTAAATCTCTCTCGTCTATTTCTCCTTTCCTCTGTCATTTCAGTTCTTAAGGGGATCTTTTGTTGGGATTTTGTTCAAAATAGTGCTGGATTTTTGTTGACAACTCTTTCTGAAAGACTTTAACTGTTAATTGTCCGGATGGGAGAGAGTTCACAGATTCTCCAACAGTAAAAGACAATTGCATATTTTTAATCTTTGTTTTACTGGGGACTTAACTGTTAATTGTCTGGACACTTCTATGGTCATAGTCATACCTAAGAAAGGCATTGGCAATGAGATTGCCTTGGTGGTTTGAAAGATAGGTTCAAGTGAGAACATGAAATTCAATTACGGTAATGGTATATTGAAATAGTACATACACATTTATAGGCTTTATTATTATTATTATTATATAGTAGATGACACAGATATGCAATCTAGGATCACTTGAAGTATCTAACCAATTCCTTGCATTAGTTTATGATCCTGATAAATATGTCAGAAGATACACTAGTTGCATCGTTAATGGTATCAAGTTTCATACAAAAGAGTGGGATAGCTATCTTAGAAGTCTAAATAGCGGTGTGGTGTAATTGAAGAAAATCATGAAGATGACTAGATTGATATGTATGGTATTGTCACTAAAATTATTAAGTTGGAATATATATAAAGGACTGCCGAGTAGTTTTATTCAGACATGATTGATTCGACTTTGATAAAAGAAAAAAAAATTATATATATAGTCATTAGACAAGTATTAATATCAACAAATACTAGTGCAAGAATAATCCTTTCGTAACAATATTTCAAGCAAAGCAAATTTTTTATATGGAAGATACTAAATTAAGGAAAGATTGGTGAGTGGTGCAAAAATTTCATCATAGGGACTTGTATGATGTTCCTAAGGTGCAACATGCTTGCATATATGCTTAAAAAGTATCAATGAGATATACCAAGAGACTGAAATGTTTGAAAATAATAATGTTATCTAGCTTAATAACTATAAAGATGTCTCATTGCATAGGAATGATATTGCTCCAGACATCATTGATGCGAGTGTGATTGAGACAACCAAAGATGTAGAGCATGGATTTTATTGAAGACTTTGATTAAGAGAATGAAATATTACTTGAAGATTGTAACCAAGAGGAGCAGCTTAATAGTACTGAGGATGATAATAATTCTGATACTATATTGTAATTATTTTTTTCCTATTAATTTACATGAAAAAAAATGGACCAAATGTTGTGTTTTGTTCATTAGTTTTAATAAAATATTTTTGATTGATAAAACTTGTTCAAAATATTGAGATACAGTATTGTTCAAGTTAATAAAGTATTACCCAAGATTATTATCATTTTGTTACATATTATTAAGTTGCACATCTTGCCCATTAATGCAAGATCACCGGTTCTTGGGCCTCAAAGATGTCACCTATTTCTCTTCACAATTTGCTGCTAGTTTTAATCTAAAAAATGAAAAAAGTTGCAAGCAAGCATGCTTAAAGAACTATTCTTGCAAAACTGTTATTTTTCAGTGCGGTGGAAATGCTTCTGAGAGTGATTACTTCTTGTCATCACAGTTGTTCTCACTTATGAACAATCAGCCTACAGTAACTATGTCACGCCCCAGACCCTAAAATGGATCCAGAAGGTGGCAACCCCCGCATGCTAGGCATGCAGGGCATTCTGTAACAGAAGCAATTATTAAATCAAAAGTCAATTAACTAATATGCCATTAAAAAGTCACAATATTCTTATTACAATTTCAAATAAAATAAATATTTGGACTACATACAAAACTGATAAACATAAATTATATCTAAACTAGGCTGATAGCAGCTTCAGTCTACCCATATTCCTCTTCATTTCTTTGACTCTGAAAAACATCAACAAGAATTTAATGAGTTCACACTCAATAAGTAAGCCTAATATAAAATATATCATATAATTTTAAGAATATTACATATTAGAATTTACTTACTTTCATATGTCAGAACTTTCATATTATGTCTCAAAATTTCGGTTTCAAGTTTTGAAGTTATCACATTTATAATTCACTATCATTAACATCTACATTTCATCTTATTACAAACATGTCATGGTCACAAACTATAGCCATATATATCCCTGTGACAGGCCAGAACAGAACACCACATATAATCCCTATGGATGAGGGTTAGAGCAGAACACCACATTTAACCTTATGGATGAAGGTGTATCCTCTACATATATCCCCTGTGAAGGTGGGTCCCGATATCAAAAATCTTATCACAAAGTCACATCATAGTGGACTGCGGGTGACATATATTTTTTTTATTATTCAGAACTTATTTTCACTTCTTATTCAAATATCATCCATAAAATTCTTTAGATTAACTTAGCATAGGCACACATTCATATCATATTAGATATGTTAATAATATTAATATCAAATATTTTTTTTATTAATTTATGGTTTGAATATATATATCATAACTAATTATTTTGCATAAACAATGTTAATTTATTATTTTTATTATTATCACATTTACTACTATCATTTTACTATTGTTATCATTATTTATTTATTTATCATTTTTATTTATTTATTTATTTTATGAGTTATGCAGAATTTATCTAAAATCTAAAAATAATATTCTTAAGCTTTCAAATGAACGAAATAACATATCAGAATTTATTTGCATGATAATAGCAGATAAAAAGCAATATCTAAACATATACAAATATTTTATTCAAAAATTGCATAATTTAATAATTTACTAAATTACTCATGATAAATGGCTTACTTACCTTTTATCGCTAATTCACAAGTCTAAATCAATTGTTTAGGCTTCTGACACCTACAACATGATATTTGAATTTTTAATTTCTAAAAATCATGATGCCAACATAATTCCTATCATTCTACCGAGTCTAGTTTTGGATCCAACTTGGGGCTTGATTATTTTAATTTGTATCAATCCAAACAGTGTAACAAAATTTTTTTCATAAACTAGAACTATCCCAGATTTAATCCTGATTTTAGAATGGTTGGGTTATGACTAATTTGGGTTTCAAAAGTTGGACCCAACTGGGCTCAAATGGATTGAACTTAAGGCTCCAAGACCAGCCCATCATTTTTTTTTTCCTCGTTTTTTGAAACCCAAACTCAAACAGTGACGTTCGGCTCTTTTCCTTTCGCTCTCTGTTCTTTTTTTTTTTTTTATCTTCTTCTTCCTCTTTTCAAAAATGCACTCCATCTCTCCTGGTCTTCTCCCTCTTTTAAGCTCAACACACGGCTTCATCTCTTTTTTTTTTTTTACTCAGATCCCATATCCATCTCCCTCTCTCATGCACAACCCAGATCTCTCTCTACCTCTTGCTCTCATCTCTCCGCCCTTCGGATTAAATATTAGACTAAAATATTAAATAAAGGCAAAGGGAGAGAGATTACCTGTGGGTGGATGAGACCCGTGAGGAGGAGATAACGACGAGAGAAATAGAGAAGAACCAGGTGTAGGATGAGGGGAGGGAAGGAAGGGTTCTTTATCCTCGTTACCTTTCAAGGATCGCATGAATAGAGAGCTAAGGAGGCGGTCGAATCTTATCCGGTTCGGTTTGATAATGCCGCGATGATTGCAGCGTTATATATATCACGGCGTTACACAAACTAATTATAATTCAATTCTATATATTAAAATCCAAACTGTCTCTAATTCAACCAATGGGACAGGGAGTTCTCCATCGTCTGGAAAGAAAGCAGTGGGGTTAGAGTGATACTGGGTTCTATTCTTGGAGCTTTATTTGTTGTATTCCTTGTAGTTGGCCCTTTTGTTGTTGCCATGAGAAGGAAATTTTTGGATATGGAAGAAGAGGATAGTTTTGATCAAGTACCGAAAATGCCAACTAGGTTTTCTTTTGCAGAATTGAGAGTAGCTATTCTGTAAAAAGCTTGGAGAAGGAGGCTTTGGGTTTGTTTTTAAGAGAAAGTTGGGTGACATTAGAGTTGCAGAAGCGCCTGGATGGTATTGGTTAAAGAAAGAGAGAATTCTTAGCAGAAATTGAGACAATTGGTAGCATTCGCCGCATTTATCTCGTCAGGTTGATAGGGTTTTGTGCTGAAAGGTCACATAGGCTTCTAGTCTATGAGTACATATACAATAAATCATTGGATAAGTGAACCTTCTATAGAAATCAAAATGTTGCTCTTGAGTGGCAAACAATGCATAAGATTATTGCTCATATAGCTAAGAGACTATCTTACCTTCACAAAAAATGCAAGCAAAGAATTTGCTCATTTAGATATTAAGCCACAGAATATCCTTTTAGATGACAATTTTAATGCTAAGGTTTCTGATTTTGGGCTAGCTAAGTTGATTGACATGGATCAAAGCTATGTGATGACCAGAATGAGGGGAACACTGGGTATTTAGCACTTGAATGGCCGGCATCGAGAATTACTAAAAAGGTAGATATCTATAGCTTTGAAGTTGTAGTCGTGGAAATTGTGTGTAGAAAAAAGAACTTTGACTATTCCTAGCCTGAAGAAAGTATTCATTTAATTAGCTTATTGCAAGAAAAATCTTGAGAAGATAGATTACTGGATCTCATTGACAATAGTGATGATATGCAATCGTATAGTGAAGAAGTTATTGAATAGCAGCACTTTTGTCTGGTCCCAGGTGAAGAAATGTTTTCTATAGATTAATAAGCTGTGTTCTTAAAGGTATGGAGTCAAATGTGAGGGATGAGATTTGAAAAGTATACCAAAGCAAATAAAAAGATGGTCATATACATACTAGTAAATAAATGCAGACTTGAATGTCATATTCAATCTACTAAGTTATCTTTAGAGATCGAGATTATATCTTGTCAGTTCATCCTAGTGCAGAAGAAATGGAAGGCTTTAAATGAGGATGACAAAATGCATACCTATGAGAGCCACTACAAGTTTAAATTTTTGTTAAGTCTCACTGTTTCTAGATAAACTATACACTTGAGTAATTTCATTTTGCCACACCAATTATGCTTCATGCCTCCAATATTGATATTTTGTTCTTAATTTATAGAAATCTCAAATAGTTATGTTTATAATAATATGTTGTTATTTCACACTTCTTTTTAAGTAAAATTTCTAATACATTTAAAGGATGACTATATTAGAACTAGTATTAATAAGATTCTTTAGAAGTTATCTAAAATTCAAAGATATAGACTCCACCTACACTTTACAAAATTTTCATCAATTGAAGAGGTATGCCGAAATAACCCCACATAATATAACTTAAGCCAAGAAAATTGGGATAGCCTCTCTGACATATGGAATGATTCTAGATATCAGGTATAAACTGATTTTTTTTTTTTTTTTTATCTATTCTCAAATTGATAGGCCTAATAGCATCTTTAGTTATGCTTTTCTTTTCTTACAAAACAATAACCACTACTCAATCTATTTTTATCTTTGTAATGAAGCAAATATGTTCGACAAATGCAAATAATCAATCTCAAGTATGTTGGACTTATAATCAAGGATCAAGGGCATTTGTTGCAAGTCATCATTAGATGGTAAGATTATATTTGTGGTACTTAATGAAATTAATCTATTATATAATATTACTTTTTGTGATTATAATTTTTCAGCGTAAGGACAACCAAGAGTCTAATAAGTTTGAGTTTTTTTAAGAATACCTATTATTCAAAAGGAATGGACAACACCTATAGCTCAAATAGAATATATAATATATTTTTTAATATTTTAATATGAAATTTAGGTTTTCTTATAAGATTTTCAATTAATGGTTCTTTTTTTAAATTGGTAGGAACAAATGGTGGAGTTGCAATGTCAACCTGCTCTACAAAATGAGGAGCCTATGATTGTTGATAATATAGTAGATAAGGTACTTGGTAAGAAATTAGGATATATCAAAGGCTTTGGATTTGGACTTAAGCTTAGTACTTCTTGAACTTCACAACCAAAGACCACTGAGTTGGAAGAAACTCTTAAGAAAATGCAAGATAAACTGCAAGCATGCCGGTCAAAGTTAGAAACCATGATAACTCAATTCAAGACAAAGTTAGAGGCTATGATGAACAGTTATAATCAACTTTATCAAGCTTTATTAGCATTAGGAATCCAATTGCTCACCTCAATATTTCAAGGTAAGATATAATTGATTATATAACTGTAATGACAAAACTAATATCTATTGAAATAATTAATTTCTTTTGTGTGAGATATTGTAAGTTATGAACTAATATATTATTTATTTCTTTGATTTTTTGATAGATTGTGGCATCTAATTGATCAAACTTACCACCAACATAAGGAGCCGCTTAACGAATAGGTTTACATTTTAAGCTAAACTATAGTTTTAACCCCTGAACCTAGGATGTTGTATTACTTTGTTCCCTAAACTTTAAAAAGTTGCAAAATCGATCCTATACTTCCATTTTTGATTTACTTTGGTCCTTTTTGATTTACTTTGGTCCTTACCGTTAAACAGGGCAGACGTTGTTTAATTCTGTCTTATGTGGCAGCTGACATGGCATCCACTGTGCCGAAATAAAATAAGATCCGTTAATGATCCGTTAACCCATTAACCTATTATCCAATAACCCATTAACCTCCTCCCTCTCCTTCTCTCAAACGGATCTTCTTTCTATGAAACCCTTACCCTCCCTCCCCTCCGTCCCACCTCACCCCCCGTCGAGGAGGACGGCAGGATCCACGTCACCGTCCGCCGATGAGGCTGGAGTAGGTGTTGGGGTTGCGGATGAGCTTGCGCCACACCATGATGAGGATGAGCCTCGTCATGACGCTGGCCGAAGGCAACGCCGTGCCTCTCGCTCCTCCTCCTTTGGCGCCCTCATGCATCTTGTCATCGCCTCCTCCCTCCCTCGTGCCCACCGTCTCTCTCCATCACTCCACGATTTCCGAAGCTGAAGTCTTCTCGCTCCATGTAGTCATCTCGCTCCTTCCGCCCATCCACTGGAATTCAAGCTTGGTATAAGCTGAAGCTAGAGCTAAACTAAATGTAGATAAAAATCATGGGCTAAATGTGAAGAACCTTTGCCCGGAGAAACCGCCAATCTGACTTCTTTGACGGTGGAAGGATCAGTCGCGGGTGGCAGACCGTAGTCCTGGTTATTTCCGAACACGTCGGAGACTGGGGATGCGCTGGAGCTCCACACGAACATGTGGAGATCCTTGGTCCCTCCGTCCTCCGCTTTCAGCAAATGGGTTTGCCCGTTGATCTTTTTGCCGCCCGTCCTGGGAGCGCCTGTGGCCACCGCTGCCGCCGCCGACGCTGCCGTCGAAAACACGGTCGGATTCGATGCCGGGTAGTGGAACCGGGACTTGGCGCCGACAGCGGCGGCAGCAGCACCGTGCTCTTCCTCGTAGTTGGACAGCCTCGACGCTCCGGTCGGCATCACGCCGTAGACATCCGACGCGCCGAAGTTGGAGCTCCGGCCGACCATAGAGTAGAAGTCGATGTGGTTGAAGCCGCGGCGTCGGGTTGCGGGACGACTGCAGGGAGTAAATCTCGGCATTGGTGAGGTTGGAAGGTCGAGGGGTGGTGGTGGAGAACTCCTGAGACCGCCGGGAGTAGACGTCCGAGCGGGAGGCGTTGGAGCGGCGGACGGTGACGTGGATCCTACCGTCCTCCTTGACGGGGGAGAGGTGGGAGAGAGGGAAAGGAGGGTAAGGGTGTCATGGGTACGGAGAAGATTCATTTGAGAAGGGAGGGGACGAGATTAATGGGTTATTGGATAACAAGTTAATGGGTTAATGGGTCATTAACGGATTTTTATTTTATTTTGCTACGATGGATGCCATGTCAGCTGCCACGCAGGACAGAATCAAACGACGTCTGCCCTGTTTAACGGTAGGAATCCAAGAAAAATAAAAATGAAAGTATAGGATCAGTTTTGTAGCTTTTTAAAGTTCAGGGATCAAAGTGACACAACCCCTCTAAGTTTAGGGGTTAAAACTATAGTTTAGCCTACATTTTAGCTTTCAATACATTTAGTTGCTTTTCTTTGTGAGGGTTAAGAATTTCTAATGAATTCTTTTGTTTAAAACTTATACAAGAGATATTGTGGTGTGAATAGCATCTCTTGTATAGAATTTTGATTGGATAATGGATTCTGTTAATCTTATTTTTTGAGTGTGATATTTTATATGTGAATTGTGGATATGTTTGGAATATAATTTGGAATACATTTGATTGTCAATGGAAAATATATGCAATAATGTTTAAATTCATTAAAAATGGATTTTCTAATTGTAATATTTTACTTTATAATAGTTATTTGGTTACTATCTTTACAAAGAGGAGAACTACATGTGGCACTATTATTTGTCATAAAAGAATGATAAGTATATATTTTGGTGACACTTAGACTTTTGTCATCCAATGCAAATGAAATGTTATGGTATAATTTCATCACAAAGTTTTTATCAAATTTTAGTGATACTTACCTTCTCATTATTAAAAGATATGCAACCATCATAATGACCGTTAATGACATTGGAATGTTTGTCACTAATAAAAAATATATATGAGTGCAACTATTATTATATCATCACAAAAATTAAGGCTCAAATCTTTTGTGACACCATACTTCCCGTCTAAAAAGGTAGTACATGCATCACCTACACTTATGACATAAATAATAGGTCATGTGTTTGGTGACAAATAAGGATATATGATATGTAATTTGTAAAGATTTTTGTGACATATTATGTGTCATCAATTGCCTACATTTTCGTGATGTTCCTTTCTTCATCACCGTTATTAGAAATAAACTATATACGGTGACGAATAGGGATACTAATGACGAAATTATGTTATATTATGTGATGCATTTATTGTCACCAACATGTATCTTAATAGCGATGCGGACTTTTTCATCACATATAATGAACCCGAGCCACCTATTTAGTGATGATTTAAGAGTTTCATTGATGAACTTGTGTTATATTATATGATAAATTAAATGCATCATCAATTATCCTCCGTATGGCAATGATTCAAATTTACATCACCTTAACTTAATATTTTGTGATAAAGTGATATTATCGTTAGCTTGAATCTTTAGTGACGTAGTTATGGTGGCTGACGAAGGCCATGACAATTAATTCATTACAAAAAAAAGACTTTTGTAATGAAATATTTATATTTTACGATAATAATGATGCATCATAAATACTCACATTTATTGAGAAAAGACGTAATGGTCTCACCAATGGAGAGACAAAATGCAAAGGGAATGCTCTGTTGTAGCATTGCTAACATTTTTCAATAATTATAAGGTGTTAGAATTACATTACAACCTTGCTAAGAGAGGTGCAGGTCAACGTAGAGGACACGAAACAGGAAAAGTTGCTTTGCTCCAAGGTGCTAAAATAAAGGAAGGCTTTTTTAAAATGAATCAAGTATTATTTATCTCACTTATTATTCCATGCATGTCCACTTACGTGCTATCATTAAAATCTTATCAATGAAGGAATCACATAACCATCCAATATAATGAGAATATATTATCCAATGCAATGGCAATACAATAGAGTGACAAGCCCAATAGCCAACTACAAATGAAACTACAACTATAACAAAGAAGATGGCATCATCGACGCTGCTATCATCATGGTTCTCTCCTCTAGGTGGCATAGTTGGACTTGAGATCTGATAAATTGGTCTTTTCGCATCAAAAGTGACAAATTGGTCTTTGGGGTACATCCAGATAAGTTATTGTAAGCAACAGAGAAAACCTGTTAACTAATTGTGTGATAGATTCAATTATATGAGGCTAAATTTTCAATTTATAGTGGGATGCTTTCTGTCAGCTTGTTTGCAGATAAGTCAATTATAGATACAAATCCAAATGATCTAATAGTTAGGCATATAGGTTGCCTTTTCTGATGAGCTCTACCACCATTAGATGCATAGAAACAAATACGTTATAGGTGGGATCATGCAATCCATCACCAATATAGCCGAAGAACCACTGACCATAAGAGGCACATATGGATATAATAAATCAAGTCTTCTAAATTGCATTTTACCAAATTAAGAGGGTATTGATCCTGAAAAATTATTTTGTAAAAGTCCACAAGGTGTAAAGACTGTAGCTTGCATAGCTCAGCTGGCACAGGGCCTTCAAGTGAATTTTCTATAAGATTAAGAATCTCCAAATACATTTCGTTTCCTATCTATCTTGGCAGTTTACCTGAAAGTTGGTTATTGTGTTATTGCTAACATCCAATACTATAAGGTTCAAAATATTGAAATAACTATTTGGAATTGAGCCAATCAAAGCATTCCTAACAAAGTTGAGAATCATGGATGATGAGAAACAATGAGGTAACAACTCCAAGAGGTTATTGTGCGATAAGTCTAGCACCCAAAGATCTGTTAGATTACATAAATGATGTGGTATTTGGCCATGAAAATTATTTCCTTCAAGATTAAGGTACTTCAGATTGGTAGAGAGTCCTATACTCTTGGGATTATTATCTTGATAATTGGTTACTACGGACATCCAAAACAACTAACCGTTGATAGGCTAACAAATTATTCAGCAATGTTCCAGCGAACTTGACATCCAATATAGCTAACTACTGACAGACTGACAGATTGCTTGGCAATGTTTCAGCGAACTTATTTTCCATTTAGATAAACATATGAAAACTAAGCATAATCATAATTTGCACCAAAATCGTCCTACTCAAGTTGTTGTTAGAAAGCTTCAAGATCAACAATTTAGTACAATCAATCAATAGGCGAGTTGGTACTTCCCCGGATAAATTAATATTGAACAAATCCAAAAACTCCAACCAACTCATGTTACCCAATGACGAAGAGATATTTCCAGTTAGATGATTTGAGGATAAATTCAGGGCCCACATATGTTAAAAATATTGTGCCAATATTTGTAGCGATCGATCCACTAAGAAAACTCATAGAGAGATCACATGCAAACATACTTCCTTTCGGCAATTGAAATGTACCCATTATTGAGTTATTTCTTAAGTTCAGAAATACTATTTTGGTTAGATTTTTGAACAACCAAGTTAGAAACTTTTCTGATAGGTTGTTGTGGGAAAGATCAAGAACTGCGTACTTGTATCGAGAAGCAAGAAAGGCTGGTGGTGTTGCAAGGGTGTTCATGTCAAGTTTGCAATTAGATAACATAAGGCCCATAGTTGGAAAGAGATAACAAACTTTCCACCATCAAGATGCATCTATAATTCCTTATTGTTAGATAATGTGAAAGTTTCTAGCTTTGAAAAATTAACGAAGGACAAAAATGAGAAATGCCCATCAAATCGATTGTAAGAACGATCCAAATGCCGAAGTGAAATTAGTGCTACAAAGGTATCTAGTGGAATATTACCTATCATTATGTTATAAGAAAGATCTAAATATTGAAAAGAACCTAATTTATGTGGAGATAAAAGAAGACTTTCATCAAGCAGGTTGCCAGAGAAATACAGCTCTCGCAGGTTCACATTATAGTCCACTGAACACTGCCAAAAAAAAATAAAAGTAAAACATTTTGCTCCATAATATGAACAAGGTTAGAAACTTGTGAATCAATACTTGCCTACTTCTATTTCCTTTTCTTTTCTTTTCTTCTCTTTTTGACTTGGGTGAGTCAATTTGGCAACTCAGGTGAGCCATACATGTTTAAACAAATATTAAATATAAAAATAGAATAAATTAAAACAGGTTAAGTCTACGAGTAATCAAGAAAGTAATATTTAAAAATTATAATAAAATAATGTCCATTTAAAATTTATATGTGCCACTCATCAATTGTAAATAATTAATTAAATATGGCTGCTGCACATGGTGTGAACTTATTAGCATATTTGATGGAATTAATGTTTAAATGTACAAGAAAATGATGCAAATAAAAGGCGTAAGTGGCTTGAGATCATGAATTAAAACTCATTTTAACTTGCTGAAGCCAACTTAGAAACATCATTTGATTAAAATTGAGAAAAATGAGTTTGACAGATTTTCTAACTCAACAAGTTGATGATCGAGTCAAGAACAATTTGGCCAAATGTTGTAATTTTGTTTAAATCTTGACAAGTTATATCAAATTTTGACTCGTCACACTGAAAACTTAAATTAGCTCGGCTAAGCTAATCGGTCAAATTATCTAAGTTTTTATCTTTAAATATGGAGAAATTTGCTAGCTCAAAAAAAAAAAAAAAAAGGAATATGGAGAAACTCTTTGTCAAAGAAATAAATATGATACCTTATGAAGGTAGTAAACCAATTAGATTATTTTCATCCAAATAGGAAGATAAATTTTTCAACGCTAAGGGAATCCTTCCTATGAGCATATTAGATTGAAGATCAAGCACGCTAAGCTTCTGCAATCCTTGCAAGCTTGTAATAAGGAGCCATAGATATTAGTTAAGAAAACAATATAAATTATTATACATAATATGCTAATGATCTCTTGACAAAAATAATTACAGAGTACTCTGTAAATTAAAGTTATTACCTTTCACATTGAATGTACCATTTAGCATATTGTTTCTTAGATTCGGGGTACTGAGTGAAAATAGATTTTTGAAAGATAATGAAATACTTCCACCGAGGCTATTAAAGTGTAGATCAAGATTCTCCAACTTGCTCAATCCTGAGATATTTATTAGATATAAAATTCCTAAAGAAAAGGAATCTAGTCAAAAATATTTATAATAAGATGATAAAAAAATTTGAACAAACTGGAATTGGAGTAGCAGATTGGATGAAAGAGAGGTTGACGCATCTTTGATAGCAATCCTACAATTTGTCTGCTAGACAAATTAAACTGTCTAAGCTTTAACAAATAACTAATTAAATCTTGCAAGGTTTAAAACTTGAGCTTTGCTACTCATCTTGTATTGTTATTCGAGTCACTCTCTTCCAAAGGAAGCAGTCTCTCCTTCTTCCCCATATAAGTGGTGGAATGTAGTTGTAGTAAAGGAGAGAAGATATGAGCTTTAACAGAGAGTTTGACAAAAGATTAACTCACGAAAGTTATAATTTTATTCTAAAGCTTGACAAGGGAAATGGAATTTTTACTCACTAGATTGAAAATTGATTTGAATTGGCCAAGCTAATCTGTCAAATTGTCTAAGTTTTTAGCTTTGAATATGAACAAATTTTCTAGCTTAAAAAAAAAAGAAATATGGGGAAACTCTTTATCAAAGGAATTAATATGATACCTTGTGAAGGTAGTGAACCAGTTAGATTATTTCTATCCAAACATAAGATATTGAGGCAGTGAACCAGTTAGATTATTTTCATCCAAATGATAGCAGCTCGATGGAATCAAAGAAGATAGATGGATAAGTAATCAATCGAAGGAGACTAGGCACCAAATGGGTCAGCGACCAGATGGAGGGTTGGAGGTTGGAGAGCCCAATAGAGTTGAAGGAGGAGAACAGGGTTGCTGAGCCAGTGACCAAGGATGGACGGTAGGGGGCTCGACAAAGCCGAAGGAGGAGAAGGAGCCAACGATGAGCCTAAGGAGGGCAAGACTAGGGTGGCAAATCGGGTTAATGGGTCATAAACAAATTGAATCAATTTTAAAGTATAATGATAAATAGGTCAACTCGAACCCGACCAGTACATTACATAGGTTACACGATGAGACCCATATTTGAGTTGACACAAATTCATGACCCCCATGACTCGTACAATCCATATAACCCAAATAATCTATGTAATATATTTAATATCGATTCGCTCATAAAATAATTATATATTGAAAATTATAACTAGAGTTTTTCAATTCAAAGGGAAAAAAAAGATAAACATACAATCCTTACATAATCATATAATCATCATTATAAAATAATAATTAATTAAAGGATGACATTGACTTGGATAAATAGGTCTGATGGGTCGTGTTCGGGTTGATATGTCAGGTTGCATAAATTATCCTATTTAAAAATTGGATCAATTGCGAGTCAATTTTGGATTAGCGGATCGATCCGAGACCCGACTTGTTTATTAATCATGTTCAATGGGTCAACTTGATTTTGATCTAAACTTGTTAACTTCATATTGGATTCAAGTCATGTCCAAAATTACCACCCTTAGGCAAAACATAGTGTGCTAGGCTAGTGACCAAGGATGGATGGTGGAGAGTCCAATGGTGACCAAGGACAGATGGTAAGAGGGTAGTAAGAAGGACAACCAACTGGATGGAGTACGTTGGGATAGTGGTAAGCGTGTCAAAGGAGGGCAAGATGGAGCATATCAAGCCAACAACCAATTGACAAGCCGAAGGGGAGTCCGACATTGATCAAGGAAGGGCAATGGGGGTTCAGCAAGAAGGATGTCATGTTGGGACGATAGGAGCTAGCAGAAACGATCGGAGCAGAAGAGTAGAGGGGAGGCGCAAAGGGGGAGACATTGCCTAATGGAATGTGAAAACCTTATTAAAATGATATCAAAAATGTCCTCGAGATTTTATGATAATTACCATACCAGCTACGCATAGAACCGATTGGTATCGATAGAAATAGCATGATCGAGTCTATGAAAATTAAGTCACATAATGAAAATTGCAATGACTCATGATAAGAAGCACCGTAACATTCCTTTAAAATCAAATGCCCAAACTTTCTCAAAATAAAATCTCTTATTAGAAATTTTCCATCTACTATAGACGGACACATTAGGGTATGATCCTAAACAAAATTAGGAAGATGGACTAATCTAAACTGGATACTTTTGCCCCTGATCCACTGAAGGGCCCCTATCAAGCTTAGCAAAATTAGGGGCCTCCCTTTATTACTTCAGCTAAATTTCTTGAAGTTCTTTGATGTTATTGTAAAGCCCAAACATACCCGGCCCGTTGAACCGGTAAACCGCTATAATTAGAGAAAAGAGGAAGAACTGCCGGTTGAGTTGGATATCCGTCCGAACCGGAACGGTTTTCTTGAACCGGACGTTTTCAGCGGTCCGAAGGTGGGCCGGAAACTGGGAACTAGGGCTCAAATGGATCGAGTAACCAGACCTCCAGGCCTCTTATTCTTAGTCCTCCACGGTGCAAGCGGCCGGCGGGCGGCGGACGCCCTCCAGTTGTAAGCCTCTCTTCCTCTCTCTCAGTCTCCTCTTCCTCTTCCTCTTCCTCTTCCTCTAATCGTTGCGGCCAGCAGACGCCGATCGAGGGCGGCAGCCGACTCAGACCCGTGTATACTTCCCCTTCCCGTCTTTCCTCCCCTGCTTCTCTTTGTCTCTGCCCATTTGGGGCTGGAGGCTGGAGACAGCAGCCTTGAGGGAAGACAGCAGGCCTATGGGCTGATTTCCCTTCATTGATGCGGGCCTATGGGCTGATTTCCCTCCCTTCTTCAATGAATGCGGTCAATTCTCAATTCATAATCTGGTAATATTTTATTGTTTTTCCCCTCTTTTTCAGATTTTTCAGTCTTAGAAATTGAAGGAAGCCGAGATTGCAGCGTAAGATTCTTTGCTGCTGGAGTCGTAAACTTCTTAACACATTTCTAATTTCAGTTTGTTATATTACAATTTTTTTTTTTTCTGATAACCGATTCATGGTTATGATTCATGGCTATCTTCTACATAAGTTTAGAGATTGTTCTTGAATTTATGTTGTCGTATGGTATGTTTTTATTCATGATTTTTTTTATACATATTCTTAACATTTCCTGGTGATAATATGATATCATACATTATGGTAATGCTATGTGATAATAAAGACTGCTACAGGTTGTTAGAAAAGAATGCTAACAGCTTCTTCAAAATTGTTTACTATATATTTATAATCATGGCATTATGATGCCACTGTTTGATTCCGCTTGGCCTGACAGATGAACAGATGAACCAGATAACCATATGTCAGAAAGAATACAAGAAAGTTATCCTTGTTAAAAGAGAATGCCACTGACAAAAAAAAAAAAAAACAAACCAAATTAGCTTTCCAACTAGTTAACAACCTCCCAAAAGCATCATCACAATTAATCCAAGACCAGGAGTTCAAAAGAGCACCCTTAACTGATTTGATGAAGATCAGATATCTTAGACCCTGAATGCAGATATCACAAGTAGCAGAAAACAAAATGTCTTCTAACAGATCTTTTTGAAGGCTGCCCCAATCGCATTCCAATATATAAGCTTTATTTGCAGAATAATGTGGCCTCGAAAACCAGACTGTGCAATAAAATTAATCCAAAGGCTTGACAGCCTCACTCCCCTGACATTCCACATCCTCTATCAACTCCTTCACATCAACTAACCATTCATGCTTGCATCAGATTTGATTTGGATTTTGGCCTTGATTTAGTTTTGGTCATGAGGACCATGTAGCTATCAAGTCACCGCTCACTGGACATATTCTTGGCCTTTGGAAAAACATGCAATGAACAAGGCATGTTTCATAATAGTTAAGAAAAACCTATAATCAGTCCCTGGAAATATTTTCCTAATTTCTATGCCTCTCTGCCTCAATATTTTTGAGTCTCTATTGTGTCAGGTTTCCCCTGGCACCATATTGAATTGTGGTGACACCTCCTGAGCGCTTCCCCCTTACTTGTCTTCATCTAAGCTCACCTAGTATGCCTCCAAGGGTTCCTCCTCCCTCTCATTTCCCCACTCCTCCCTCCCATCAAAATGCCTTAGCTTCTCTTGTGCCACACTGCCTGATTATTGATCTCAACTTCTCTTTCATTACAGGCAGCAACGGTAACCAATGCTGGTAGTGAATTTGTCTTGCACCATACACCTATGCTGAGTGATCCTGCCATGTGCTCATTTGTCTACTTGAGAAGAGGCAATGTATGCTCACCTTTCCAGAACAATGTCAAGTAAGGGTGTGATCTGATCAAGACTGATTTGGGTACCTCCCCACCCAAAGCTGGACCATTTAGGGGATTGACTATAAATTTTTTACCCAAATCCTTGATGACTCAGTTATGTATCTAGGTAATTGACATATTTAAGAGTAGTTAGGTCTATAGTCTTGACAGGGACCTTATCTAAATTCTAATGTTTTCATTAAATTTGCATTACATACTCTTTTTTCATATTTCTGAGTTTCAAGCCATTATATTCTGATGCTTTCTTCCATAACCTGATTTAGAATTTGCATCTATTTCTTAGTTTGACATATTTTTCAGCTCTCAACCATTTCATCTATGCTTTGGACTGGCTCTCTTTTTTTTTAAAAAAAAAAAAAAATTGTGGCATGTGCATGTGTCCAAGAGTTAAATAAAGTTTCCTTATAATGAAACTTGCTTCTTTGGAGTTTGTGTATCTATTGATTTCTGATGTTTAAACTTTGCAATGTAGACAATGACCACATTAATATTAAGATTATTTCTTCATCATGATTATTACATCATTAGCTGTGATGCAACCTTCGAAACACACAAAGAAATGTATAGATGCTGGGTTTATTGTCATTTCATAAAAAGGCCAGCATCATTTGCCTAAGGGCCTCAAAACTTTTCTAGAAATAGATAATCATAGTCAATCATTTTAAGAAATTTTGGAGGAAAGGTTATTTTGTTTTCTTTTCTAATTCCTAAAAGATTAATTTGTTTTATGAAGACTCTAAATTTGCTTTCACCAGAAAGTTGTTTATCTTTTTAAAATTCTGTACTTTTCTAGGGAAACAAGTTCTCTTCTAGCACAACATAATGTTTAATGAATCATCGGTTTTCTTAGGATGCAAAATCTTATGTTGCATTATACACTTGTGCATGTTGAAGGTTAATGAAGAGCAAAAAGGCACTATAATACTGTTTGTATTTTGTTAGTTTACCTATGTTACTTATTCTGCTTTTATTGTGAATTCTTTGTGAGCAGCAGTAGCCATGAGTGCCTCTTCAATATTACCCCAAAAGCGGCCCCAGCCTGACTCGAAGACGAAACTTCCTCCACTCTCTGAAACTGAGCGTGTCCTCTATGAGCTGATTAAGAGCAAGCAGAACTTTGGAATATGGACAGCTGACATGAAAAGAGAGACTGGTCTTCAAACCACTGTTGTCACTAAAACCCTCAAGTCTCTCCAAAATAAAAATCTTATAAAAGATGTTGTTAACATTCACAATAAGGGAAGAAAAATTTACATGGCTGTGGAGTTTGAGCCATCAAAAGAAATATCAGGCGGTACATGGTATTCAGATGGAAGCCTCGACACAGATTTCATTATGATTCTAAGAGAGCAGTGTTTGAAGCATATTGAAAGGCTCCAGATTGCCACTATGGAAAATATATACAAGTCCATCCAAGAATCTCGTGTTTTTAAAGTTGAATGCACCATGCAGCAGATTGTGGAAATTGTTAATGCAATGGTTCTGGACAAGGAGATTGAGGAATTGAAGAGTACTGGGATAGGTGATTTCTCTAAAGTTCAATCAGGGAAGATTTGCTACAGGAGCTTAAAAGGTAGAGAAGGTCCCAAAATAGGTTTCTTATCATCAATTCCTTGTGGAGTTTGCCCTCGGATGAGTGAATGCACACCAGATGGAATTATCTCACCAAAGACTTGTGTCTATTTCAACAAATGGCTTAACTTGGAATTCTAGATATGAGCCAATAATCAGGGAAATGTTTGTATGCTTTATGAACCAAAATTCTTGGTGTTTTGAGGGTCTACGTTTATTCCTTGTACTAAATTCCACAAAAAGAAAAAAGCTAGTTATCCGGGAAATGTTTGTAGGTTTATTCCTTGTACTAAACCCAAAAAAAAGTATAGAGAGAGACCAGAATTCTTATGAATGCAAGCTTTGTAATTCATTCGTAGCACTTGCTTGCGGATTGTTCTTTTCATCTGCTGAAATTTTAGTAAAGCTTTGCTTATATTGCTCCATATTTTGACAGAATGATGGTTGGCTAATAGGTTCTCTTGCAAGGTTTAAGACACACCCTGTACCTTAAATTCTCTTTTAAATTGCTAGAGAATTCTTTACTGTTTATAACTCTATACTATAGTTAGACAAGTATTTGGAGATTAGTTAATTACAGCCATCAAATGTACAAGCGCTGTCTAAATTATGTACTTGATCTCTGGTTGTGTGATCCACAAGAAAAGGTTTAAGAGATTTTATTTTCTGAAAAAAAAAAAATGCTGCAGCTTTAGTGTCTTCTGGAAGTTCTAGGATTGTTTTAATTTTTTTTCCACTTTTTTTCAATTTTTCCTTGACACAAGGTCAGATACTCAGATGAAGGGTGAAAGAGAGATATTGATATTATTTAAAATATATGACGACAACCATGTGAAGGTAGATATGAAAAGGTTCAATGCTCAGGTGACCACTGTGAATTGCGAACCATTTAGGATATGAATTACTTAATATATACGTCTCTAAAATTTTTTATATTGTAGTTTTCACACAAGCGCCATGATGATGCAGAAAGGTAACAATGTCAACTGTTACGTATTTAGATTCCATAAAATGGTTTCACTTGCACCATTTTATTAGAAAAAAAAATGTGGAAAGATGAATCCTCTTATTTGTGATATTGAATCTCTCTAGGTAGTTTTCATATTTTTTTTATCATTTTATAGCTTCAGCAAACTAAGTAAAGAATAGTAAAGAAAAGAAAAGAAAAACAAAACAAAACAAAACTGGGATTCATACGTTTGTGTAGCTAGATTATTTGTAATTACTCATCTCTTTCTTTGATTAGATATTCATATGAAAAAAAGGCATTTACTTTGCATCCAAAAGATGACAATTTGTGAGGTTTATCGTTGTCAGTGATGCGTTTTCATACTAAATTTAACTTTAGAGGTTCTAATATAAAGATGACAAAATCCTATATATCAAAAATAAAAAAATAAAAAAAATCTTACATGGAGCACTTTACTAAAGGCAATCTTGCGATATAAATTAGGGGTTAGATAGATGAGAAGAACTATTCAGATAAACAATCTTAAAAGTGGAAAAATAAGGTACAAAAGGTAATGAAAATAAAAAGGATTTACTTTAAAAATAATAACAAATAAAAGATGATAAGGGTTTCATAAAATATAAGAAAGCTAAGAAAGGTGTAAGAAGGATAATAAGAAAGGCTAAATTTTTAGGTTGAGTTTAAAAGAAGGCGAAAATAAAGTTTACAAAATAGTTAAAGGTAGAGAAAAGAAAATTAAAGATATCAATCAAGTTAGATATATTAAAGATATTGGCTCAGCATGGAGAATAAGATGCTAATAAAAATTAAGGAAATTAAAGAAAGAGTCATTAGTTTAAAAATTTTTAAATCAGGATTATGCTAAAAGAATCTTTATTAAAAAAGTATAATCAAGAAAATTTAGGGTTTTATTCCTATAATTATAAAAATAAGGTGGAAATATCTTTGAGGCTATTGAGATTTAAAAAATTGTGGGAGACATTGGATTAAATTAGCTTACTAACTTATTTAATGAAATTATTAAAAAAGTGATTTAGAATTATAGAGGAAGATTTTAGATGATAAGGACTCAAAAATTAGTTGATAAAAGACAGGGCATGTAGAATGCAAATTTAATGAAAATAAGAATAAAAATATGTGATAACAATTAAAATGGATGAACAAAAGATATCATGGAACAATTGATTTCTTTATTTAAGATCTATTATAAATAATAATGGAGGAATAAATGAAGTCACGTGCCATAGAATTAGAGGTGGTTGAATGGAAGTGCATTTTCAATATTATTTAATAAGTGCATACCTTGGAAACTTAATTAAGAATTTTATGGATTAATAATAAGGCTTGCAATATTATATGGCTTAGAGTACTAGACAATAAAGTTTGTGTATGAAAATAATTTATATAGAAAAAATAAGAATATTGAGATAGATATTTGATAAAAATAGAAAAGATAAATTAAACAACAAATATATTAGAGGAGTTGTAAAAATTACACAGATTAAAGACAAAGTGGTGAAAAATCAATTGAGATGGTATATATTAAGCTTGGTAGAAATTACTTTATTATATCTTTAAACTTTTGTGATTAACTGGTTACTCAACATGATATCAGAGCTAGATTTATTAAGATCATGAGTTTGAAACCCTAGTTATTGTATTATAAGAAAAGAGATAAATAAAATTGGTATAATATCAAAGGTGGACTAAGATTGGAACCTATATATATATATATATATAAGCAGGGTAGGAATATTTGTTTATGTGCCTCGTATCTATTAAGAATACCTGTTTATGTGGCTTATGCTTCATGAATCCTATTTAATGTGAATCAAAGCCTTCCTTTTAAGCCATATGTCAAATAAATTAAATAAATTTTAATTACTATATTGAATGCTTCTAAGTATTCATTCTTAATCTATATTTGAACGTACATACTTTATAAAGCAAATGATATGTTGGGTTGGCACTTGGACCCCAAAGTGGAGAAAACGAAGAGCCGATACTTCTTCATATAAAACCAAAAAAAAAAAAAATTTCTTCTCCCTTACAAGCATTTATAAATATAAAAGCTTTTGTTATTCCCAAACAAGTATTCACAAACACAAAAGCTTCTGTGCTCCTCAACCATATATATTTACTTCTAAGTTTAACTTCTTTTTGGGGTACACATGCTTTTAACTTCATTATTAGCCCTTTTGTATAAATGCAAAAGGCAATTCTGACATTTCATTATTTTGAAATCCATGCACATTTTAGTCCATAAGCCATGAGCGGTGGAATGTTTTGCTTAGGCACCTAAGTCACTCTTTATATGATGATGTAGACATTATATCTAGAAATTACTCATTATGTTATAGTATTATACGTATATATAATATTAAGTTAGCCTACTTGTACAACTCGATGGAACATACATGTTTGCTAGATCAAATAGCTTACATTATGCCAATAACTGATTATTAGCTAAAGAGAACATCGTAAGTGAGAAGCTTGTTTACATATTAGGACTATAATATTTATTTATATAATGAATAAGCCTCTATCACAAAAATTTTTATTTTATTTTGAATTCTAATTGAGCTCTATTTTTTAAGCAAAGATTTCATTTATTTTTTAATCTATAGTTCCAAATCAACTAAACTTTTTTGAAATTAAAAAATATTTTTTATTCGTATTTTATTTATCTTATTCTTATTTTTAATCTAAAATTTATGATATCAAATTTTTAAATTTATTAATACAAAAATACATGTATGTAAATAGGCTAGGAATACTTGTCTATATGCCATGCCCGTTAGGAATATCCATTTATGTGCAACATATCATATTTTATAGACCTTTGGCACTCAATTTTTATCAATGTTATGATCTAGAGATTTTTGTGTAGAAATGGAAGCCTATCCACTTGCTAACTTATCTTCCATGTTCTTTTGCAAGGACATGATCACATAAATATAGTTTTTCTAGTTATTTTGGGATATAATACTTGAAGGCATCAAACCTAATGAAATAGTTTTAGTTGTTATTCTTATAGCTTGCAATGACTGATGTAACTTAATGAAAAAATAGGACATTCATAAGCATACTATTTGTATCAATCTTTGGGTGCATATTCTAATTGTTATAAGAAGAGTCTCTAATAGATTTTTAGGAAAGGATGAGATTATGCAGTCATCCTTAATTTCAGCATACAATACAAATTATTACAAGGATGAAAAACCATCATAATTCTAATGTATGACTCTTGCTAGTTTTGAAATAAAATAGTAAATGATGATTTTCATTCCTTTTTTTTATCTTTCGACAACTTTCTTATGCATATGTGTGTGTGAGAAAGAGAGGAGGGGATTTAAATTCCTTTATAATTAGGAGAGGTAGGAATAGAAAAACTATGTTAGAGGCATGTAAGAGATGAGAGAGAAGATGAGAAGTAGAATGGGTGTAAAAATGAAAAGATAACATCATATGAAAAATTTCAAATATGGAAGCAATTATGATTGTCAAATATGAAAATCTACTGCAATAAGTAGATATAATTCCATTCCAAGCCCTATTCTAAGGAACCAAACGTGGCCTTAATGTTATATTAGTAGACATTATAAATATGGCTTTTAGATAAAGAATAGTTTTACATAAACTTTTTGTAAATCTTTATATAAATATTTCACTTAATCCTTTTGGAGAAACTCTTATTATTATTCATACATCATACTAAAATTGGGATCATAATTTTTCCTCCTTTCATACCTTTAATGCACCAACCACGTAGAGCCATAGCTGCCATATTATACTTTATTGTGTAGTGAATGAGTAGATATCAGTTGCAATACTTTGTGAAGTTATTTAACAAACTATATGTCATGTTATATCAAAGATTCTATTGCAAGTAGGGTTAGACATACAATGTAAGTCAACTTAAAATACTTCTTGTAGGTGACATCAAACTTACCATAGGTTGTCTTATGATCAAATTGACTATATAACGAGTTGTTAGCTCATGAATTATGGCATACTTATCCCATCCCATCCCAAATCTTACTAACCCCCTCTAATTTCTTTATGCCCCCACCTTTGACTTCTCTCCCCAACCTCTACCCCTTCCTCCATGCTTGCCCTAGTCATGTCCCTCAGCAACACTACTCTCTTCTCCTCCTGCATCTCCTTTGCCTTTCTTGCATTTTGCCTCTCTCCTCATCATTGCTAGACCTTTCCCTCTCCTCTCTTCTACCTTTACCCCACTGACACCCTCTCCTTATCCCTTCATTACTATGCCTCCAATTTGGCCTTTTTCCCTAAATGCACCTCTTGTTAGTATAGCTTGATCCACATGCAGTTCAAGCTACGTGCAACTTGAGCTGCAAATTAAATCGAGTTACAATGCTTCAAATATATCTCTTATATTTAGAATAGCCACATACTTCCAACTTTTATAGAGTTTCTAAAAGGTAATGATATGTTAGTATAGGCAAGTAAATACTGACCAAAACTTATAAGAATATATTCTTTCCATCTTGGTCTCTTATCCAATTTCTATCATTGTTCTCGTATCTTTAATGATTTTCCATTCGTAACTAATCTTGATTCTTCCATAGTCTTACCACTACCATTACTAAGTATTGATCATGATGATTAACCATTCCATTAAATATCGATCTTTGATAAAACCTTTTCAAATATATCGTTAGTAGAATCAATCAACAATTTTATATTTTGTAAATTAAAATTCTATAATAGTGTAAAGATTATAAGATTTGTTTGTTAAAATATGATTAATATATAAAAAACCATTCCATAAATTTTAATGCATTCTACTGAAATGTAAAAATCAATCATCAAATTTGCTATAATGATATCCCAATTAGAAGAAAAAATTATCATCACACTCTCTCAACTTAGAGTTTGCTTTACTTATCAACCCTCTAGATTAAAAGATTTCAATATAGTCCTCAAAGTTTGTTAAGTTTCAATATAGTTTCCAACCCTGCTAACACCCAACACTGTTAAGGTATCATTTAAAATGACAAATTTTTCCTTCTCATTATCTTCAAATCTTTAATTCATCAAACTTAATTCCACCCTTTTTGCTACCGGTGAAGTTAAGGCATAGGCTAAATATGATGGTTTGTAGCTTCGCAACCCACAACTCCCTTCATTGGGCCCTTACATCATTGCCCTCTCTAGTGAGAGGCCATTTGTGGACAGAGGGGATGCTTGAAACAATCGTCACTATCTCCTTTACCATGCTAGCAATGTTGGATGAGCCATCGTCTTTGCATCCACCATATAAGTGAAATTGACCTTAAGTTGGATATTGTTCTAGTAATTTTTATTCTTAACCAGATGGTGCAATTAAAGATTCTAATAGATCAATTAACTCATGATGGGGCTCGGTCTATATTTGAAAACGATGAGTTAGGTCAGGTTTAAAATTGAAACCAATCTAAATTTTAGGTTAAGTATAGATCTTACATTATTCAATTCAACTTGTAATCTATCTAACTTATATATCATATAGGTCTAATTTAGATCAATAAAAATAGACATAACTAGGCCTGAACTTGATATGAGTCTCACTTATAAATTTAAATTATATAAATCTCATTTACCTTCACTCCAATTATTTTTGCCAGTTCATTGAATAAATTATCATTTAAATTAATTATTTTTTTCATTCATATATTTTAATTAATTTATTTCTAAATATTTATATTTTATTATTTACTTTAGTAGATTTTTATTTATAATATTTTAAATACATTAGCATATATTTTAAAAATCATAATTTATAAATTCAGAAATGATTAATCATTTGGATAGAATTAAAACTTTTTGAATAAAAATTTAAGTTTAAAATGACTCTTTTTATTTTTATTTAAATTTTAATAATTTTAAAACTAATTATTAATTAGTAGATTGTAGTTATAAAATAATACTTAAATACTTGATTTAGATGCAAATATGATTCAATATGACTCTATTTTAATCCAAATAATTTGTTAGATTTAAATTTTTTTCTATATATCAAAATTGATTCGATTAATTTGAAAGTAAATTGAATCTAAATCTAAATATAAAATTTAGTGCGACTTGACAGTATCGGACGGAAACTATTTCCGCATACGGAACGTACTGGGCTGGCAACCGTAATGACGCCAATGATAAGTACAAATAACTAAAAGATAAGCGAGATCAATCAACGGCCAATGTTACCTCATCAAAATATCTGGCCCCGAATCACATATCAATCAGTCAAATAAACCCCAGAAAGAATTAAAAGAATCTTCACCCTCCAACGCATGATAGACGGCGATGAAGGAGGCGGAGCAGAGTGAGTGAAGAATAGGAGAAGCCTTCGATCCCGTCCGAATCCAAGGGCACACCCCCTCGCACGGCACCCGTCCTCTACCGTGGCGCCACGGTCGCCCCAATACAAAACCCTCGCTCTCGCCTGTTTCTCGTTCTCTCCTCCTGGAAAAACCCTAGACCTCTCCGAGCGCGAGCGAGAGAGAGAGAGAGAGAGAGGGGGGGGCGGAAGGGAGGTTCTTTTTATATATTTTCTCCTCGTCTCCTATCGCCGGAAGCCATGGACATGCCTGCGACCGACTTGGATCGGCTCGTCTTCTTCGAGCACGCCCGGAAGGCCGCCGAGGCGGCCTACGCCAAGAACCCCCTCGATGCCGACGTATGCTCTCCTTCTCTATCGTTCCAATTTGTTTTCCTTTTCTGGGAATAGATTATCTGGCTATGTCAGCTATTTGAGCACTGGAAACCCTAAATCGCTGGATGAATTGGACCCAGTTAGCTTTTCTTATTCCTTTTTCCTTTTCTGTTTTGGTGTTTCTAGGCGTATTTAGCTCTGAAGTCCATATCTATGCAATACATGTTTCTTTCTTCTTTTTTTTATTTTTTATTTTTTATTTTTTTTAATTTGAAGAATCTAACAAGGTGGGGAGGAGCGCTGCTCGAGCTGTCACAATTTCAAACCGGAGCTGACTGCATAAAAATGGTAAAAGGTACTATTGATTTGCTTAGGTCTCGTATGGTTTTGTTTCCTTCTGTTTTTGGTTTGAAAAATTCCAGAAAAAATGAACTACACTGAACAATATGGATGGTGTGGCCCCTTTTTTTTAAAAAATTGCTTGTAAAATATTAAGAACTTGTGGGAGCAAAGATTTGTATCTGTCAAAAAAAAAAAAAAAAGTGAAAATAAAAGCAAGAAACAGCACAAGTTTTGTGCAAATGCTCTCTTCAACATGAATTTACGTATGCTATTTCACTATTTTGTGGAGGAGCAAAAACACAAAATTGAGAACGAGGCTAAGAAGGCCCTAAAAAATCACCTTTTTTGTGGAAATTTTATTGTTAGGATGTCAATATTTATTTATCTAATGCACCAGATGTTCATCTTGTTAATGCGGAGGTATCAAAATCTCTCCGTATTCTTTGTAGCTTTCTTTTTAAATGATTTGTAAACTTCGCAGATGCTGTATCTAAACTGGAGGAAGCTTTAGAGGTGAATCCTAGGAAGCATGATACTCTCTGGTGCTTAGGAAATGCCCACACTTCTCATGCATTCTACACTCCTGATCACGAGCAAGCGAAGGCTTATTTTGCAAAGGCAACTCAGTGTTTCCAGCAGGCAGCGGAGGAGGTATCTGAGTTGAATTGATTATTGTACACTCTCTACGCTGTTATCTATCTTGATCGGAGGAAATGATGTTTGGGTTGCTTGTAGGATCCTGGAAATGAACTATATCTCAAGTCTTTGGATTTATCAGCAAAGGTATGTTGCTATTTTTTTTAATGTATATCCAGCTCAGTTTTTAAATATATGAACATGTAGAGTGGTTTTGGAGGATCTTTTGTTTTGCATGTTAGTTGCTCTTTCTTTTTTGTTAGCCATGTTTAAGATACTACAATTGGAAGTTTTCCTATTATTGAAAAATTGCCTATTTTGCCTTTTTATGGTTCTTAAACCATCTCAAGTAGGGGTGGCAATCGGATCGAGTCGGGCCATAAATGGTCAGGTCTAATGCAGGTTGGCTATAAAAATTATTAACCTAGACCCGACCAATTTATTAAACGGGTCAAAATTTTAAAACTGGACCTAATCTGTTTAATAAATAGGCAACTTGACTCGACCTGACCCGATCTGCTTAACTTGTTATCCAATAATGAAAAGGTTAGATGTCAACATGTTTAACCCGCTTAATATGTTTAACCCATTTAACCTGTTAACCAGTACTATAAATAGGTTGGATAAATGGGTCAACCCAAACCGATCCAATCCAACTAGTTTCTTAAAAGAGTTAAATGGGTTAAGGATATTGAACCCGAACCTAACCCATTTAATATATGGGTCTAGATGGGTCAATTTATTTACAACCTGGACCTGTTTAATCTAAATTCAAACCCATTTATGGCAGGTTAGATAAGGGTCGGATAAATGGGTCGGGTCCATTTTTGCCGCTCCTAATCTCAAGGATATAGCAGTATTTTTTTTTTTCTTTGCCGCCGGGTGGGGGGGGGGGGTGCGGGGGTTAGGGGAGGTGTCCTCTTTTGCTAATTGTACGTATTCTGAGGGTTTAAGTAATTAGACTTATATGTGGCTGGAATGAGTGGACTCTTTTTTTGCAATAGATTCAGGCTTTCACTTGACCTGTTCCAGCATGTGAGGTACTGCTAAGAAAAGTTAATGAATTTAGTGATATCTATGTTCTTTGAGGCGCTGTCTGGTTGTCATGGGTGGTTATTGGAGCTTAAAAGTTTGTTTAGTCAGATATCTTGATTTCATTTGTTGCTGTATTATGCTATCTCCGTGTTTGTTATTGGTAGGTAATTGTATGGATGTTTATTCCTATGAATTAGCAAAAGGAATAGTTTAAATGCATTTGTTAAAGTTTTAGGCTTGATCACTTTTAAATCAGTTTATGTAGGAGGATAGGATATAATCATTGAATGAATATTCAAAGGTAAACCAAGCATTGCAATAAAGAGACATGCTAAAGTCAACTTTTATGCCTATAAATTTATTCAAATGGAAAATCATGCAAAAAATTCATGCAATCATCCACTAATGATGCAAGCAAATCAAAATAACAACAAATTTGACTGAGAAAGTCTCAGGAAGAACCCTCTTTTGTTCTCTTTTTTTCCTGCCTCGATTTCAAGATCCATAATCTTGGTTTTGGTGTCGAAGATGCTCACTACAGACAATCTCTTCTCTTTTGCCAAATATGTGTGTCCAGCTCTACTTTATCTTTGGCTAACTGTGGCATATTTGCTTGGGGCACTAGAACTCCTCCTCTATTTCTCAAGGAAGTCTATTCCTTCAGCCACTTTGATTGGGACATCGACATGGGTATATGTGGCTATGTGTTGGGTGTGGTAACCCTTTTACCTTAACTAATTAAGGCTCACAGCCCATGTAGAATCCAGCTAGTGGTGGCCAGTGGCAATTATTTCAACTCGTTGGCCAGGAAAGTGGTTGCTCATATTAATTCATCCGATCTTGTTCCATATCATGTCGAGCGCCTCATTGACATTACCTATTTGTCATTGGCCTGCTCTTGTGATATGTTAACCAATCTAAGAATCTGTAAAGTTTCGATATAATCAGATATTACGGCTTTTTGGATCAACTTTCTGTGATTGTGCAATCACAGTAATATTTCAATATGTACAGGTATGGTTTGTGCATGCATATTGGACTTAGGCATTCGTAAATTAGGAAGTTAGGAGAGAAATCTTATGTCTATGTGCTGTTCATAAGAAGTAAACAACTGCATGCTGAATGTAAAAAACTACGAGCTATGAGCTTACACTATACAGCTAATGACATAGTGAGCTATTGAAACTTTATTGTCCAATATTTGACTGTGAGACTATGTGGGATTCTGTTGATAATGATTTTTCATTTGTATCAGGGATAATTAAGGATCTAGGATAATTGCTCCAGTAATTAATGCATATTCAACTCTTTTTTTGAGTGTAATGCACATTCAACTCTTACAGGTATTGAAAACACTTTTATGTAACCTTGAAATAAGCGGAAAAGTGAATCATAGGTTTCAAAGTATATAGAAGGAATCTAGCTATAAATGTTGTTGGTGTAACTTTTTGCAAAGTAGATTTGTGACAAGTAGCAACATCTATATACAGTCTCCAAAATGATGTATAATGGAAGCACAAGAATTTTATATTTGTTGGTTGAAGTGAAGGTTCGGACAAGACATCAAGTGGAATGATTCAATTTAGGTTGAAATTTTCTTGATATCACTCTTTTGGAATTGGACATTTTTAGCCTGGCCTGACAGGTCCAGTTTTGTGCCAGCCTGGGTAGGAAAGGCCAAGCCAGACCTTGCCTTTGGGCCTGATTGGGATTCAAGCAGGGCTCAGGTTTGATCAAAGGAAGCCCAGCCTAACCTGATATGACCTCACAATTTTATCATACAATACATTATAAATTATATTTTTGGTTCTTATGATTTTAATCCCCAATTTTACTCCACTCTCACTCCTAAATAAGAAGAAGCCCTTTATGGGTCTTTTACCATCCTCTCCCTTTCCGCCTCCTCTTTTATTGTATCCAGCATCAACAAGCACTGACCCACTAAGGCATTGACTTTTTGAGTACTTTTCAAGTATGACCTAACCCTCTTCCCCCTTTCTCTACTTCTTCATTCCTCCTTATCTGTCTCAGTTCTCTACTCTTATATGTCTGCTCCAAGATGGAGCTAGGATTAAGTTTCAATGAGTTCCCAAAATGCTGTTCATCATGGTGGGGAATGATGTCAAACAGACATATTGAGAGCTGGCTTATGATATGGCACGGGTTTGGATTTGGCCTTGGATGGATGTAAGCAGAAGAGAAGGAAAAGATGGAAGTAAAGAACAGGGGATGGAAGAGAGGAGCATGGGCATGTGGCAAGGTTGGTTATTTCAGGCCCATGCCTTATGATTGGCTCTTGGGTTTCTGATGTTGGGACTGGGGTTGGAATGGGCCGGGCTCTGGCCTGACCTATTTTTCTTAATGCTGGGTTGTGACCTGGCTTGAATTGTCCAGCTTGACACATGCCAATATGTCTTTTCTGTTTACAAGCGTTCGAGTTATTTTGATTGTTTCCATTTTATTTCATTCTAGTCTTTGACTGGCAATGCAGTAGTTGATGTTTTCTCTTAATTTGTATATGTGAATCTATTTTGCAAGTTTCCAACATGCTGCATTGCATTTTACCATAATTTGATGCCTTAAATTAATGGTCTTGCCTGTCTAGATGCTCTGATTTTTTGGAAGTTTTAAACATGTTATTTCAAATTTATTTTCAAATGTGTAACATGCATATTTTCCTCAGGCACCTGAGTTGCATTTAGAGATTCAAAGGCAATTGACAAGTCAACAGACTTCAGCAGGAGCGTCCTCTACCTCAAATGTGAAGGTAATGTCTTTATACTCTTGCTGTCAAAGGTAGTTAGGATAGGATGCAATTTATAAGCTTTATTATTTTCCTTTGGGCATTAAAAAAACTTGTGAAAGTATGCTTTTTTTATTCTGCTCACTGATAATTTCCCTTGGTTGATCGAATAATGATCATCCAGTACTTCAGAGCTGCATGTTTTTTAACATTAGTTCACTGTTTGGGGGGAATATCTTTGCCAATCCAAATGCAGCAAGTTTTTCTGTGACAAATTCTCGATGAGTTTGAATCCTTTTGTTTCCAAGATTAATAACTACTCAAATCTCTTTTTCCTGTATAATTAGAGTAATCTTACTGATACATGGTGGATCTTAGTATATCATGTGTGCTTATTTTCTTTTGTTTCTTTTCTCCAGTGATAATAACTTAAAGTACAAATAATATTGTAATTTTTTCTTTTTTCCCCAGTCTCTAAGCTTTGAAATCTCACTTTTTCTTGATCAACACAGACTGTGTTTCATCAATTTATGCTTGAACTTAATAGCAGAGGTTGCTTGCTCCGACTTTTTCTAATTTGCCAATCTCTTTGTATTTAGCTTCATTGGTGAAATAACTAAAATATATTTATTTTCTTAAAGTAAAAATTCTAGATTGCTGTGTGGAAAGCATGGTCCTGGTACAAGCGAAAAACATACAATGACACACTCTGGGACTAAATTTTATTTATTTGGTCTGGTTACATTTTATGTCTCAGTTAGAAGGGCTGGTTGGCATTAGCCTAAACCAGTGCTGGGAGCACGAGTTGCTTGTTAGAGGAAGATGGATGCTGTGATTTCTTTTTAATTATTTTTCTTTAAACTTTACATAACTTGATAAACACACTCCCACTTTTGGCTGGCCATATCTTTTGCTTCCTTACCTTAAAAGAACCAATAAAAGCTGTCTATTAATTAGATATGGGCTTATTTATAGACATGCGGACTGGAGGCATGCATGGTACATCAGCAAGGCCCGAGGAGTTTGCGTTATAATGGTTGACATTTTTTATTAGAAGCAGTTTGTTTACAAATGGTAAGAGTTAAAAATATAATTGCCTAATGATAAACATCGTCTCAGCTAGATTATATAATTGGATTCTTCTGTTTGGATTTTCGCCTTTTATTAGAGAATCCTCAATCCTCATAGCTATCATTGGTTCTCATTGCGTTCTGCTGAGAAACACATACACATGCATGAATTACCAATTCCGAGGCTTGTATGTTCTGTAGAGAGATTGATGGGAGTATTGAAAAATGAAGGGGATGCAGATTCTGTAGGAAGACTTTTCTTTGTGTGTGGGTAACCACTGCTCTGTAAAGATTGGCATAGCCAGGGGCCTGTAGGCTGTTGAATGTTAGGATGGGGAAGGTAGGACATAGTTGAAGAAGTTGACTTGTAATTGAGGTTCTTCAGTAATATGTCATTTTGACTTAAATATTATCAACACTATGATGTTGAAATGTTTTAGATGCATCTTTAGCATGCTTGTTAAGTTAGGTAATTGTTATAGGCTCATAGTGTCATGGGCTGGAGAAGATGAGGTGGAGGTCAACAAGGATTGGGTGGAGAGGCTAGGTTAACTTGCTGCTCGGGCAGCTAAACTAGTTTATGCTTTATGGTGTGAAATTTGTTTTGAGTATCAACTTTGATGGAATATATCATGACTTTAGGTCAGTTGAACTAAATTTAAGATGCATGCTTCAGCATATGTTGAAGTAGTATAGTTTGGCTTGGGACGAATATTATTGAGTCTACCAACAAAAAAATGAATAAGTCTGTCGAATTGCAAGTTTTATTTGAACAGAGGTGATTCTGTTTCAGATGAGCAAAACAAATGCAATTTACTTTATTTAACATGAACCAGAAGCAGCTCCTTTTAATTTTTTTACTTGTATACTGCTTGAAAGTAAATTTCTGTGAGGAAACCATAAATAACCATATTTGTTATAAGAGTTGTCTAATATGTTCAGATCATGTAAGTTCATGAATCAGGTCTCATGCTAGGTTCAACTTTTAACTACTCAAATGTTAGTTTTCTGTTATTCAATGGTTGCTTGGCATCAAGGGTAACACAGATTACATATATTCTCCATCTATAAATCTGAAGCATGGTTGTTATGGGTGATTGCCTAGGCACATAGGTGAACTGCCTGGGTGCACAGGTAACCTTTCAGTGCGTAGGTGACACCTCTTGAACGGCATCATCAGTGGGTGCTGGCCTAGCCAATTGGGTGTCCGCCTAGATGGCAATGCCCATTTCACCTATTTCAAATGGGTGCTCATGCTAGCTCAGCCCAGTTGAATTGGGTCTAGCCAATCATAATTGGAATGGGTTCAGACTATGGCTGATGTCAAACCACATAATGAACCAAAAAAGAAAAAAGTGAGGATCCCGGACTTGTGGTCCATTTTGCTCTCCTATCCCTTTCCTAGAGCTGAGATAAAGACTTCTCATAACTACCCGCTCACTTGCATCTTGGTGGATGGTGGCTGCTGTCGAGGCTTCTACGTGACATCAGTTGGTTGCCATCAAGGCTTCTATGTGACAATAGTTGGTTGAGAGGGATCCCAAGTGATCTCACTCCTGTTTGAGGGATCTCAAGTAAGTGATCTCACTCCTGTTTTTCTCCTTCTCCCACTTTTTCCCTTTCTTTGTTTCCTTTTTCCCATTCCCTTTTTGGCCTCCTCTTTCCATAGCTGGCTTGCCATCAAGTGGTGAGGCTCTAATTGCTGGCCAGTGAGGTCCATTGGACATCATTGCTGTTTTTGTGTTTTTGTTTCGATGTAAATTAGTGAAATCTCACATGGAGACTGATGTGGAAGTTAGCATTTGCACATGACTTCTGCTATTCCTTGTTTTATTCTAACTCTTTACTGAAATTAATTAACATTTGCTTCCAAAAAGTAGGGTTCTTCAAGGGAGTGGTGGACATAGGCCAGGTTGGGTAGAGGGTAAAAAGGGAAGCCTAAGCATTAGGCCGGGCTCGGTTGGGCCCGAACTCAGGCTAAGTATGGATGGCCCCCGCCCAACCTAGTGAAAATCTTTTAAAGCTTGGGTTCAGCCCGTACTTATATAATTATACTATATATATACATATTTATCAATACATAAAACTAAACGAGATGCTGGTTGGATGGTTACAGCATTCGCCTCTTTATTTCAATGTCCCATGTTCAGTTCCTTGCCAACACTTTTAAGAAATTTTTTTATATTAAAATAAATATATATTTATATATATAATAAATATAAATTTTTGGGCTGAGCCAGGCCTATTTTTCCTAAGCCCAGGCCTAGCCTGACCTTATGGGCCAAAAAATCTAGGCTCGTTCCCTGAAAATTTCAGGACTAGGCTCGGGCCGGTCCATGCCCACTTCTACTTCAAGGTGGTTTGGGATTTTGAATTTTATTGTGACTTGTATGCTTTTTGTTGTACCGTTCTTTTAGGAAATTTAGGAAAAGAAGAAGTTGATTGTGTCATTATCTGCCATATTTCCCTTGTATTATGCTCTATTTTTTTATATGTTTTTTCAATGCATGCATGCATGTAATATTGTAGTCATGCTAGTAATATACTAGACTACAATCGCAATAATGACCATTAAGTGGTGACATCATGTATAATTATAGGGGTGGGCATAGGCTGAGCTCAGGTTGGGCTAAGGGAAAAAAATAGTAGCCCGAGATAAGAGACCGGGTCTAAAGTCAAGTCAACTATAACTAGCCTAGGCCCAAGCCGGTAGGAATCTTTAAGAGCTCGAGCTCAGCTCAACTCGTACTCTTATATATATTATAATTCTATAATATATATATATATATATATATATATATGGTTATTAAAAAAAAAAAAGATGGCTGGCTGGTTAGAGAGTCCACACCTTACTTCAAGGTCTTAGGTTTGACCCGAATTTGGGCTCTGCCCGGCTTGATGCCTTGGGCTACTTTTTTTACCTTCGGTCCAGCCTAACCCAGCCCATGCCCACTCCTATGCTCATATGTGGATTTATTGCTCAACGGCTGCCTCAATGGCTCATCTAGACCTGTGCTACCCAGACAGTGGTGGTACTTTTCAATATAAATGCTAATTTTCCTTTTTTTTTTTCTCCCCTTTTTTGTATGTTCTAAAGTCCTCAATGTTGCTTTTTCCTGTCATATTTCAATAGGCTCTAATTGCCACATGATCTCACCTATGTTCTCTTTGTGATGGTCATTCAGCGTTTGAGTTGATATTGTGCAAACTAACCTGTTCAAGATTAAAGAAAAGGGCTTTGCTTTTTGATGTGAACATATAGCATTTATAATTTATCCTATTGTAATTGTCAAAGATGAGACATTCCTTAAATTGGCATCCTTAATATTATACTATGCAATAGTAACTGATCGTACTGGTATTCTGAAGTGCCCTAGGTCTTTGATGATTGCCCTTGTGTCCTAGTCTATTTCTGGTCTGTGGTCTGTGCAGGCTGTGTTCAACTACAGAGTCTTGTTTTTTCTATTTCAGGTGTCCAAGAAAAAGAAAGAAAAAAGCAGTGACCTTAAATATGACATACTTGGGTGGGTAATCCTGGCAGTGGGCATTATAGCCTGGGTAGGGATGGCCAAGTCTCATGTTCCTCCCCCGCCTCCCAGGTGAAAGGGCTGTTCATTCCTCCAATCGAAGTCTGCTGCTTTTTAATATTTGGACTTTGAGGTTGCTATGTCCAAGTAAACGAGAGGTGGTTAAGGCCGAGGTAGAGAAATAGCCTATACCTATAGCTGTGGCATGTTCTGCTCTATTCTTTCTGGAGCCTGTGGCAATATACCTTGTTAAAATATGGATGTTTTAAAATTTCCAAGCGTCTCCTTTCGATTTTTATTTTGATGCAAAGAAGCTTTTACCGCCTTGGCATGTTTGACAAGGCTGTTTTATTTGCAACAATGTTCTTTGCTTTTCTATTTACCTTTATTCTAATAAGTGGTCTTGTGCAAGAGGCTGGAGTCATAGCAGACAGTGAATTGTTGGAATCCTGGTTTTGACATCAAAATGGAGTTTCTTTTATTTTTGCCTCTCTTTTTCTGTTTTGTGGGTTACACACACACACACACACAAACGCACACATATACAGGGCTTAATAATCGGAATTAGAATCGTACATTTCTCTCCCCTGTTTGGTATAATTTATTGAAATCTAATCAGAAGTGATCGGAAATATCAAAATGCAGATCAACTTATCTTTGTCTGTGGTGTGATTAAAGAGCTTGGAGAGAGGTGTCCGATGAGAAGAGGGTGATGAGGATTGGAGGATGGTGTGTGTTAGGATATGGTTGGTTGAAATGTTTCACCGTTGGTGGGGATCCATCAAATACAAGATTCGTATTTGGATTTTAATTTTATTCTTGGGATCAAAATCAGTGGTTTCGATGCAAGAGGATATTCTGACTAACCAAATAGTCTTAACGTGTGAAAGTGAAGGATGAGCCAGTCATTTGTTAGTGACTTTCTGGGTTTTTAGATTGGTTTAGTTTGAATTGCGCATCAGCCAACTCTTCCTTTGGAGACTTTACACGTGCTCTCTGAAAGGTTCCGTTATATGTTCATTTCCCCTTTCCTCACGTTTCCATCTGATTGGTAGCACCGTCAGGGGCTTCTTCTTACTGGCTGCGTGGCCAAGCAGTAGTTCCATGGAAAGAGATTTTTGATCTGAGAAGGCATATTAAATGTTGTAATCAAGCCAAAGTCAGCAGTCCATTTTGCTTTCCAACCGCCAGCCAACGTCAGGTACCTGCTGCCACTGAAATATTGAACCAATGACATAATATGCCAAATTTTTTAGTCGACGATAAACAGTACAAACATGATATTGCTATCTAGTTATCGTATGATGGCGAAACTTTTAGCTATTTTCGTCTCGGAACATAAGATTTGTGATTAATACCAGGCTTTGAACTGGGTTGGGTTCGGATTCAAGTCCACTCTTCAGAGGGTGAAAAAATCAAACTCTTTCAATCAATTATTTAGTTGTGAAACAAATTAGTAGTCCAAATCAGGATGATCAACCATTCCTCAAACCAAGTGTGAAGGTTGCATACGGAGAGAGAGAGAGAGAGAGAGGCAACATTGAGGCAGAGACTTAATTGTAGGCTTGCGCTAGTACGTTGGTGTGAGGACTGAGATGGGTAGCAGGTGGAGTACACGAGGGTTGATGTAGGGTTGGTGGGAGTGAAGGTGACAGCAACTAAATATAATGAAGCCAAATTGGGACAGCAAAGGCCGCTGATGTTTTTGGGCAGGGCACGTGATGATGATTGCAGGGATGGCTAGAATTATATCGGCGCAGCTTTATAGATTTAAATAAAGCAATAACAATGAGAATGATCATGTTGCATGAAATTTTAATTATTATTTTAAATGTCTCAACTCTTCCCACAATATGTCACCAATTATTATTTCTGCAGTAAGAATCCAAGTTATTATGTATTGTTAAGTCAAAAATCCTCATTGGATTTTTATGAGGATGAAACGATGTATTACCGAGATCTATTTTACATTGGTACCATCTTTTTTTTTTTTTTTTGAAGTCATACTAGATCTTTTTCTGCATTTTATAGCTCATTTTTGCTTTAAATTGTGTTAAAATTCGTAGGAAGAATGATAGTTCATGTACTGCATACTTAAGCAGGATGGATGCTAATAATTAAATCCAAAAACTCATATCCTTAGGGATGGTGATATTTAGATTCATGGTCATCAAATTTAGTAGCTAAATGGTCGATTTATATTGTTGATTTATATGCCAAAGCATATAACATCAATCGCTGGTCATCATTTTATATTGATGCAAGGCTTTCATACCTAATGTGATGGCAGTCATGCACCTCCTCCTCACGCAACCCATCTAAAATAAGTTTTATTAATCTTCGAGAAGTTCTCGTTGCTATTTGTTGGAGCTACAAGAGATGATAAGGTGAGTTGACAGGTGAACAGAGTGGGATGTTCAGGTGGAGTTCTCCAACAGCATAGATGAGTCATATAAAATCCAATTTTTAAAGTATTTAATGCAGTATAAATGCCATATAAGAGTCTCTTAAGGCTTGCTAATAGAGGTCTAATGTACAGCATATAGCATATAATAATATTCAGGATGGCTGAGACCAACGTGGCATCCTGAATATTATTATGCACAAACATTATTTTTGTAATATGTTATTAAAAGAACTTTAAAAATAGTAAAGATTCTCCATTCTAGGCCTTTTTTTTTTTTTTTTTGTTCTAACAATGAAAAAGGCTATTAAATATATTATTAAGTAGTGTAATAATTCCCCATAATACAAATAACTACGATTATTTTTCTAATTTTATTTCTTTAAACAAAGTATAATTTTATTCGAAATTCACACACTTGTATTAATTTTCTTTTAACAGGAGATGGCACGAAGGGAAAGCTATTTTTTTAATAAAATAAATAGAGAATAAAAAAGGTTAATTTCCATCAATGCTCATTATTTTCTTTTATGACATCATTATAATAGGCACCATTTTTAATACTAAAAGAAATAAAATAATATGTCTTGAATTAAATAATGGCCATTTATAAATTATAATTACTAATAATAATTTGGCTAGCGATCATTATAATAAACTAATAAAATTTAGGTAAAACACTTTTTTTTTTTTACACAAACATATTTTTTGTCATCCAAATTTTTACTCACAATTTATTTTGATCTACAAATTTTCATTTGTAAGAATGTTGCATCGCTTATATTTTATTATATAAAATAATTAAAATTAATATAATAATTAATATAGTACCTTATCAATTAGTTGGTACGTTCATGCCAAAACTATAAATTAGCTATTTTATATTTCATCATGAATGTAAAATTTTTGAAACATAAAAGATTAAATTGTAATAATAAAAAATTTGAAGCTTAAAAAATATTTTAAGTTAAAATTAAAGATGAAAGTACAGCTTACTTTTTTTTTTATTATTAGATAGAAGAGCAACTGTTAGACGGTCACACTTCGAGAGTCATAATGTTGGGTCCGGCTAGCAATTACGTAGCGCGAAAATCAAAGCGCCGCCATTTTTCGCGCCCATTAACGCGTCAGCCGCCCGTACCCCAGTCTCCAAATCAAATTCAAATTTAATGCATAATTTTTTTCGTTTTACTTTGTTAAGTTAGTCCCTGAATTTCAAATTCTTTGACCGGTCCAGATTGACCTCCGACCCATTCGGGGCGATTAATTGTCCAACCCCAACGAAACGTTCCCACCTGTCACTCGAAATTCGTGTCGGCGGGCCCGCTACCCGGGTCCGGGCGCAATCCTCGCTCCCACACGAATCATAAAGCGGACGCGGCAGCATCCCGGCGTGAAATCGGGGCAAATTACTGGCCGAGCGGACTTTTTAAATCTTCTCTTGTTAATTTTGTTTACTTATTTTACTCCGCCTCGTTAAGAGTTTTGCCCAAAAACCCTGGCAGCTCACCGTCTCTCCTCTCTCTCCCCTCCCAGCGGGGTGAGAGAACTCGTCGAAACGTTGGGCTTTGGTCTTTTCCCTCCGCTGCTCTCGCTGCTCGTCTTTGCTGATTCCTCGATTTCTCTGACGGATCAAAACAACCGGTGATGGTGTTGATTTTGCTCTTCTGATGATTTTTCTGTTATAGTTTGTTATTGATTTCTGAAATGGTGGAAGAAGTTTTGGTTATGATTTTGTTTGTGTTTCTAGGGTTTCCACTATTTTACTTTTTATTTTCCAATCAGTACTTTGGAATGATCTTTAATCGTGATTTGAATTCGTACTTGCATTTTTTTAAATAAATATTGGTGTGATTGAAGTAGGGCAAGCTGTTTTATGTTCATATTTTTATTGTTTTACCTTTAATTCTTTTGTGATTTGAGGAATTCCGTAGAAAGTTGATTGAAAGACCTCTTGTGAATCGACAAACGATGTCCTAACTTCTTGAAAGTGGGTCCATGGATCAAATCACAAAAATCGGAGAATAGGGGCAGCAAGATTGGACAGGGCTTGAAGGCAAGGGTGTATTGTGAATACCAATCTTATCTTTTTTTTTTTTGACACAACAAGATTGAAACACCATCATGCTACAAAGTTCTAACAGAAACTTGTATAAGATTTATCGGTCAAAAGTGTTCCTGCGTGTAAATCACGAACAAATTGAAACATCTGTTAGTGGAATACTAATACACTATCAAGAGACTGATGTAAGGTTTATGGGAAGGATGACAATGTGGTACGGGTTAGTATTTTAGCCAATAACAAGATATCTAAGTTTGATGGAGGGAAGATGGAATTGCTGATGCGTATGCCTGTGTAAGTGTGCTGGTCAGAGAGTACATTAGACAATGTAGAAGAGTAGATTTGTTGTCGAAGATAACCAAAGTTCTTTCTAGGAGGGGAACTTATTTGCATTGAAATACCTGGGTGGAGATGCAAAATAGTCGAACTTCCTGTTATACTAGTGACATCCTGTGAGGTGCCAAGACATAGCAAGTTGAGTTGTTCTATGCCAGCTGAAGGCTAGATGAAGTTTCCTGATCAAGTTCACTCCAGTCAGCTTCAGGCATGAACCATCAAATGAAAACTGTCCTTTATTTTCTTCCACCTGTCCTCACCTTGTCTTCATCCCTGTCCAGGCCCCTAAAACTCCTGCATTTGCTTCCCTCTCTCCACACTCTATGGCTGCTTATGGAAATATAGAGTTATGAATCCACCTTGATTCATTAAAAGAATTACAGAATGTATTTGGATCATAAGACTGCTTTCTACCTACACTGGGCATGATCAATAATATTTTGATTTTTTGATTGATATATGACCACTTTGCAGTTTTTATAAGTTGTCACATGGTCATAGAACGTTCTTGAGCTTTTTAAGTTATATCATTATTTTTCCTAATAATATACGTGTATGCATTTATTCTTTTTTTTTTTGATAGTTGTTCGGACTGTTTAAATCTGATTTGCAATGTGCTAGCCATTCTGTTGTTTGCTGTTGGTCATGGCTGATAAGTTGCATGGCACTGGTTTTTGAACCCTTGAAAGGGTTAGGTTTGGTGAATCTTAACGCAAGTTTCCCATTTGTTTACATCTTCATCTTGATCACTTTAGATGAATAAAACAGTTGAAAAACAGCTCAGAGTTTTGACTCCAATATTCTTTCTATCTAATTTTGGTGATTATTTGTGTTCTCATTCTGCCCCATTTAAAATGTTTTAATCAATTTTTGTTTTGCTTGTGGTTTGCATGATTTTTAACCTTTAAGGTTTTTTTTCTGGCAATTTCTTTTCCAAATGATATCAATTTTACTTGCACTATTAGTACATTAAGCATTACTAACACTTTGGCCATCACCTTTTGTACCCTTCTTCCAGATAGTGCTACGGTCATTTTTTGACATATCAATGTGATCAAGAAGCTTCATGACATATTATCTTTTGTTCTTGTATTTCCTCTGTTTCGAGCTAGTATTTAGAATGTTCATCTGAAACTCAACTTTAACTAAGCCTCATCCTATTAAAATTGGCTTGGTTTTGTGGGCCATGGTGTAACAGTTTATAGCCATCCCTTATCTGTATGCCAGGTCTCTAGAAAGTGCTGGAGAGCAGGTAGGTAGAACAGCAAGATTGGTTTCTGTAGTTTATGTTCATTCATGTAGGAAATGATGCTTTGACATTCTCGATACTTGGTGGAGTTTCGGACAAAGTGGGAGGAAAATTAGTGTTTAAGATGGGGAGTTCTTATTTGTTGAAGGGCTTGGTTGTGTTACAATCCTAATAGAAAGTTCACTACCAAATATGATGAAGATAAGGGCAATTATGACACCAGAAAGTGGAGTCTCCACAATGGTGTTTCTACTTGTAACCCAAGGGCTCTATAATAAACCATGTTACTGGAATACCGTTGCACACAAGTTATCTTGTATCAACAATAAGGTGACTACTACAATATTTTATGAGAGAACTTTAAGATTGCAATGTTTCAGGGGTCTGTTTTTTTATTAATAAAACTATATCCAATCCATGTTGCTTAGATGAGTAGTTTATAAGTTGGTAGAACGTGAACTTGTATTATGAGGACATAAGGCAAGGAAGTTAAAAAGTTGTGCTGGTCGAAAATATAATGGTTGGACATCAACTAGGAATTGTTGGCCATGTGCCATGAAGACTACAAGAAAACTTCAAAAATAGGTGCTAATTTTTGCATATTAGTGGTGAGTAATGAGAGAAAAACTTGAGATCATAATTTCAAATCCTGGTAGGACGTCCCGTAGTATGTTGGGATGGGTTATCGTCCCAAGTGTTATGATGGGATTGTTCTGCTATCGTTTCAATATCCCAATCGGCATGTCTTGATGGGGTATAATTAGTATTGTTAAAGGTGCGCCTTAGGTGCGTTGGACGTTTTTTATACCCTAAGGTGTGCTTAAAGCATAAGGTGTAGGGCGTCAAGAATTAGATGTCTTTTATATCCGACGTGAGGCATCTTCATCTAGGTGCACGAGGTAAAAAAAGCTTGAGTTTTTGATCTAATTTGAGACGTAAGAAAAGCATATCTTTCTTCGTAAGTTATATTTGTTATATATTTTTTTTAAAGTCTATCATATTTATTAAATTGTATTGACTTCATGATGTATCTTCCCATACACAATTATTTTCTTTACCCTATAAAAAAAGCTAAAAATTGGAAGATGATGGACTACCAAAAATTAAGTTATCATTTGAAAAAGAGGAGAAAAGTTAAGAAAAAGAAGGTTTTCTATCGAGTTAATGTGCTAAATATGTTACTATTATAATTTTTTTTTCTATTATATGTTATAAATCTTACTTATATAAATTATTTTACCATATATTTCAAAAATATGCGCCTCACTTCGCTTAGGCGCACACTTGCATTTAGCGCCTCGCATCTAAGCTCTAAGAGCCCTTTGTGCTTAAGTGTGCCTTTTTAACAATATTGGGTGTGATGGTGGTGCATCCCATTTTGTAGAAAAATTGGGACGGTTCCTTCCTATGGAATTTAAAACCTTGCTTCAGATTGCTTCTGTGGAAGTTCCAAAGGAGGATATCAAAGGCTTTTGTTGGTTGTGGGTTCAGTATTGGCAGTTAGCATAGAATTCATAAGAAATATGAGGCATAGGTGCAGCAAGGCTCATGCATGTATTTTTGCAGATTAAAATATTTTGGCATCTTGTTATGATAATTGTGGGGTTATAATAAGTACTTGAGTTGCAGATTGCATTTTGATATTCTCAATCAGTAGTATTCCTAATTACATGATCAAATGAATTCTATCTCCAAGTGCTGGCTTCCTTTTTAGTACCATTGGGGTCTGCAAGTTAGGTGGCATGTGAGTGAGCACATAAAACATGCACTCAAAGCTAAGGAGTATACAGATTCATGCTCAGTTTAGAGGGATCTTGCAAGATCTTGGAATTTAATTCTTCTTAATTCCCCCCAAAAATAATATTTTGTTCCTGTAATTTCTCACTATAAAAAGTTTAATGTCTTCAAACTTAGTGCAAAAACAATAACTTCTTGGCATTATCAACTAGCTTAAAATGATGCCTATACTCATCGCATGAGTTACTATCATGCATATTGGTAAATGTAAGTGGACAGGAAAAATGTATCTGCAACTTGGTTCAAATAGTTATACTTGGCAGGTAGATCTGTAGACATCCTGGTGCCTCTGTCATGTCTTGTCATCAGATCTAGACTTACACCTAATGGTTCCAGACGAGTCTAATCTTCAGAGTCATGTTACATGTTACTTGATGGATTGCTTTTAAGTTCTTGGTTTTCAAGAATTGATCGAGGATAAATTGAGAGAAGGATGACTTAGTTGGTTTGAGCATTTATAATATAGATCTAGGAATGCATCGGAATGTATCGGTGTGGAGAAGTAATTTGATACATATAAAAGAAAAAAGAGACAGAGATAGGCTAAAAATTATATGAGAGAAAGTAATAAAGAAAGACTTGATATCTTTGTATCTTATAGAAAGTATAACTCTGAACCGAGTAGAATGGAGAAAAAAAAGGATCCATGTAGCCAATCCAACTAGTTTGGGATCAAAGTTTTTTTGTTGTTACTGCTGCTTTATAAGTTTAATCATAGTATAATAGGCAATCAATGTACTCTCTTTCTCACATAAAATAAAATTTAAGTCTGCAATAGATTATCATTTCTGTTAATAATGGACTTCATGTTCTGTCAATGCATATCTATGTCTAGCTCAGGAATGTTAGCTTTCACTCTTGCTTGTGTTGTTTGCTGCAAATTATATTTGCCATGTTCATTTTTTTTGATATATTGGAGATAGGCATGTAACCTGAAGGCTGCAACGAACTCAGCTGCATGTGATGTAGGAATTCAACAAGTCTGAACTTTAATTGATGCCAACATTTTTTTTTCTCTCACCAGCTTGATGGGATCTCTTTTTTCTTGCAGATGGAGTATCAGCTTCACTTGAGGCATTTTATGCATTTTATATGCGAAGATGTTTGCAATAACATGTGCCCTCTTTTTCCATCATCATCCATTTGCTAAGAAAGGACGGATTTAAAGTTTGTAGATTCAGTTATCTTTCTTGATTGAACAATGCAAACAAGAAAAAAGGTTCTTGCAAGAAATGCTTCCAGAGATCATGCTAATTCTAGATCTTGTAGACAACCAAAAAAGGTTACTGTGACCAGTGAGAGTAAAGTTACAGAGCTTATCACATCTTCTGCAAAAAAACAAAAATCTGGTAATTTGTTTCCCATCTGTCTCCCGTTACTTGTTTTAGTATTCCCATCTGTTTCCCATTATGGTTTTCAGTATAATGTTGTTAAAATAGTAAGCAAAACCTAGCTTAATATACCCATGGTAAAACTATATCTTCATAACTTGCTGGCCTCTCCTTTTCTTTCTATGTGAGCTGCAAGTTAGTCATGCGCATACTAATGCAACAGATAAATTTAACACTCTTTTCTTTTCCTGCTATTTCAAGATTTATGTTTAGCTTAGTATTCATGGTTTAACTGACTAGAGTATGTAGCTTCTTTTTTTCCCTTGGAAGGTTGAAAAATGAACTTTAGTGTTGGCTCTAATCCTGCAACTTCTTTTCTTCTAAAATAGTTTATTAAATCTGTTATCAATAAATAACTATTTCTCTGTATTTGCTTGAAACTGTGATTTGGAGTTTGATTGCAATTGTTTTTTAATCCACAATGGTGACTTTAATCTACTTTTCTTTTTTCTATTTCAGATGGAATTCTGTCTAGGAAAATTAGATATGCAGAGGCAGGTAGGAATTTGCATTCTGTCTGTGATGTGGCACAAGATGAGAATCAGGACATTGCTGCTGCAGACGGGATTTCCCTTTGCCATAAGGTAGTGGTCTTCATTTTTGTTGTAACATTTTCACCCTCTACTCTTGGTGTATGACAATCATTTTATTTTGTATTGAAAATATCTTTTCTTTAAATTTTTGCATTATTTTAGTTAACTTTAGTGAAGATGTTGTTTGTTTCTCATTTGACGAGCCTCTTTTTGTAGGTGTCACAGTTTGTAATACTGGTTACTTCATATTTATAAATAAATGTTTTTATATGCAAACACAAAGCTCCTGAACTTTTTTTTTTTCATAGTCAAATGATATGATATTTTTCTAGATGGTTATTCCTATCATTTACTCTTTCACCCTCTCATGTCGTTCAAACCATTTAATTAGTTGATCATGTTGCCATGTTTATTTATTTAATGGATATCCTTCTTCTAACCACATTAACTGGAGTTCATGTGTGTTTGAAAGGAACCATCAAACAAAGTGGGGATTATGATATTATGCTAGTAGATCAAAATCTGTTCTCTTTTTTCACCCACCACCTGGTTACTCATAATTTGCTATTGCCTTGTGCGAAAACTGTTTGGAGTGTTTGTCTGCCTTCACATGACATGTTTGGAATGAGCGTTAGATTTGTCTATCTAAACCATCGTAGTCGATGATGTCAATAATACAATTTAAGAATTGCATCTATGGTGAAGCTTACTTTTGTCCTATATCTGTATAAATTTTCGGTGTCTTGCTATGTAATTTTAGCCAAGCAAAGCATAATCATAATTGTCCCAGAGCTCTCTGCTTTTTTTTTTTTTTTTTTTTTTGTGTGTGTGGCCATAGGTGTAATTTCTGAGATTTTTGTTATATGATCAAATAATAAGATACTATTGGAGATATGTAAACATGAACGGAAGTTGGTGCTGTGTAAGTGTTCCCTCTGCAATTGTTTCATTTGGTTTATATATTGTAGATTAGTGGATTGGTTTATCTTGATGAATTTTTGTTATTATTTTATTTGGCTTATGTTTGTAGATCATTGGGTTGCTTATCTTCATAACTTTTTTTATGTCCATTTGACATGCTAGTCCATTATGATTTTTTTTTTTTTTTTCCTGTTCAAACAGTGCTTTGCTCAATATTTGCTTTAGCAGGTAAGCCTAACGGTTGAATTCTCTAACTTCAATTTTCATCATTGACTTTAATGCCATAGCAGCAATCTGAAGATAATGCTGCAATCTATGTGGTGGACACCATATTTTCTCCTGCTTTCCATCATCATAAAGACATCTGTGGTGGCATTACTGATAAAGGTATGTAGTTTGTAATTTCAATGGATTAAAAAATTGAAGTTCTTTACAGTTGATGGAAGCATTCTTTTTTCCACTTTTTTTTTCGGGGGGGTGGGGAGCGCAGGGGGGCGAGACGGGATTGGGGTTCATACCTGTAAAGTATTTTTTTTCCAATTTAATCCAATTGGTACTAACAATTCACTGATGAAATAATTCAGTAAAATACCTTTTTTCTGCCCCTTCAGCAACTTTGAAGCATGCACATATTTAGACTCATTCAAATTTTGTTTTCTGCTGGTTGTTTTGACGTTAATAGACTTTGTAACTGTGGCAAATGCCACCTTTGTAGTTACGTGATACTTAAATCCATAACACAAGAGGGGCAATGCACTATTTTATAGCACATTGATGTTTATGTTCGCCAGTTATTGATCAGGTTCACAGAAAGAAGTTTTAATCTGAATTCAGTTAAAATTACAAAATGTCCTAATGGGTATTAACTAATCATTTTCTTGGATGAGATAAACTAAATAGTTTTGGTAATATTAAGCAATAAATTAAATTGAGTGTCCTTTTTTCCCCTCTGGTTTTGGATTCCTTGAACGATTATATCTCGTGAAATGCTTTAAAATTTTTGATTCTTTAAAACATTTTCTTTTTAGAGCTAGATGTTTGAATTCTGAGATGATAATGCCCCTCTCTTTGTGGATATCTAATTTTACAATCTTTTCTTTATCCAAGATTCAAGTCTCTTGTGTCCTAAGTCAACACTGTCGCTTGGAACAGGCCTGCAAGATGCCTATCATACCTACTTTTTTGAAACTAATTTATTAACAATTTTTCTTTTTTTTTTTATCCCTTGGGAATGGCAAACAGCAAATTCTGCTCCGATGGTGATCGGCACAGCATGACACTGGCTTTTAAAACCTTGAATTTAACCAGGAGGTCTTGTGTGTGTGTGTATATATATATATATCTATTTACTAGCCATGACATTATGAGTGCTTTGCCATTCAGTTGTATACACAATATAGTTGCTTAGAAATATTGTCTAAGGTAGGTTGCCATGAATATTAATCATGTTGACCAGAAAAATTTTTACTTGTTGGAGATTATTGGATAATAGATTCATCTTATAGTTATTAGAAGATGAAACCGTATGACTCTATCTTGGGATTGGTATATAGTGATGATTTAAGCAATACATTAAATATAGCATAGTTATTTTGGTATATATTCAATTGTTTATACAAATAATAGCTTTTCAAGATCACATGCATAATGCTAATAGTTTTACAAGCTCCTTAGTAATCCTCTCAGATAGAATTATCCCATTTTCTCAATATTTGCACGAGTTACTCATTTTGTTTCCCTTCACTCTCTCAACATTCACTTGTGCTTGTTTCAATGTCTTTACAATACATACAATACATTTTATCTAGCATTATCTTCCCATCTGTTGGAAATTTTATTTCTTTGTGTAATATCTCAATATCTTGAAGAATTTTCATCTTTGTTTACTACATCTTTATGCTATGTGTATGTTAGTAATTGTGCTACATGGAGATACTAGTATTTATGCTAATTTTAAAGTATTCTCAACTTTGGAGGTGGTGGTTAACTTAGTTTTATGACAGCAGTCATCAAGGTCTTTCGAGCGCCTTCTTCATTTGGTGGCTATTACACCTTTTGTTGTGGAGGTGCTCAAGATTTTTATTTTTTATGTTCATTTCAATTGTTCAATGGAATCTTGGTGGACATTAAAAGCAAAAGTGGAGGCAGATCAGTCATTTTTGGAAACTAATTAAATTTTTGTCCTCACTGAAATAACCAGAACAAGTAACGGTTAATGGAAAGGCATGGCATTTTTCAAGCTTCACCCCTCGGTTAGTGTAGTAATTTTGGTGGTTTTGCTCTAAAGTTTTGGTTCAAAAATTCAGATTAAAATTGAAAAGAAGAAAATTGTGAGTGAAACAAATAAAAGTTATTTTAAATATTGTATTATGAGTTATTTAGGGCCTGTATTGTTGTGGAAAACTAGGAGTGTTTTCAAGAAATTTTTTTCCACAGAGAACAGAAAATAGGATTTTGTGATCAAATCTAATATTTTTGTAAACAAAAAACTGAAAAACTATGTTTTGTATTTTTTAGTTTTCTAAATATATGTTAGGTCTAGAAAACATCTGTGAATTATTTTTCATTGTTTTTCTTTCGAAATAAAGCAATATTTTCTGTGTTTGCCACTACCATAACGTCACCGCCTCTACCACCAACCGCTCTTCACCTTCCAGCACCATCACCACTTCCATACCTCTATCACTCACCACCAATGCCATAACCACTATTGCTGCCATCTCCTTCCATTATCCTCCACACTTTTCATTATCACCACCATGCCTCCATAACCCATGACTGCTACCTACCACCACCATACATCACCACCACCTACCGCTACCACCGCTACCATACCTCCATTGCTACCACTGCCATACCTTTATCACTCACACCACTCTGGACCACCATCTCCACCACTTATTACTACAGCTATCACCATCATCACCATCATGACCACTACCCATCACTGCTACCACCGTACCTCTACCATTCACACCACTCTCGACTATCATACCTCCACCATTATCATACCTTCATCATCCATTACCGCCGCTACCATCACTACTATACCTCTACTACTCACCACTACCACCATAACCGCACCATCCAGCACCATCATCATCATACCTGCACCATCCATTACCATTGCTACTCCCGTCCTTCATCCACCACTAACCACTCTCCACAACCAACCTTTTTTTAATTTTGTTAAATTGAAAATGATTTCTTATTTTGAATGAATGAACTCGTTTTTCAGATTTTCTATGAAGAGGAGAAATTGAAAATGGACATAAAAACTAAAGATGGAGGATGGAGAATTGTTTTCCACAACTAAACACGCCCTTAGGTTATAATTTTGTATAGTTTAGATAGTTTTGGGCTGAACCTAAACTGTATCGGTAGGATTTTACCAATCTATTGATGATCATGTAACCTAATTACTAAATATGGCTGGAGGCTTGTACTTTTAAAATCACACCAAAAAAGATCTTTCTTGTAACCTAATAGATCTTTCTTTCTTTTATATATTTATATAGCAATTTCTTTTAAAAAAAGGTGCCTCTTGAAACCTTTACTTATTTCAGTGTTGATTCATGTTAATCTGGTGGAATTTTGGACAATTCCTCCCTTCAATTGCTGATAGGGAGAACTGTTGCAAGAGAAGGGTGTCGATTAACTTGTTCTCACAGTGGGAGAAGGATGGCCAGTGTCCATCCCATCTCCCAGCAGTGAGCATTCAAAAGGAAATAAATGGGAATCAATGAGGTGATGTCAAGTGTCCCTTCTGTCTTCCAAGATTCCAGTTGAAAAATGTCTCCCATCAGCCTCCATATAGTAATAGAAGCCCGTTTCAAAGTAGTTTTGGCAACTTTGGTAACTTTTTACCAAAACCACAAAAACTGACTGAAATCAAAATTTTCAGTTGGGCTCGGATCGTTGCAAGACAAGATTGGTCTACTTAGTCTGAAATATTAATCTCTGGTACTTTTAATTATCAAGATGTCGAAGTGAGAAGGGAAGTTGGTCAGCAGTAAAGATTGAAACTTTATTATGTTGGTATCGTACATACATAACAAAGCCATTTCATATTTTCATGTGGTTTTTGGTATGGTTGTACATTTACATTCAGGTCTTTTCTTTCTCTGTATATTTATTGTTAGAAGATGATTATTTACAGTATGTGTTCTTTAGCTGTCAGGTAATTTTTCTTTCGACCACAAGCCCATCTTTTATCTTATTCTAGGTATTGTGGCCGGTGTACTGCCAGCGAACTCAATTCTGGGCTTTGTAATAATTCTGTTCTCTTTTTTTAGCTGACGTTGTGGACTTGTTTAAGAGCAATGATCAAGCAAATCATCATGATATTAAGGTTGAAGAATCAAAGGCTGATGCCCATTGTGGTCCCGGTACATTAGAAAATCAGCAGAAACATATTGAGAAGAGAACAGAAGTTACATCAGCATGTGTCTGTGATAATAAATCTGATTTGACAAATCAATTGAATACTCTTCACATGGAATCAGATCATGCAAACTCATCATGCGATGATGAATTTAGTGTTCTGGGGAACCTCTCCTCTGAAGTTTCAGCCATATATCTTGCAATGCAGAACTCTAAGTTGGAGTGTGTTGATGAACAAAGTCATAGCTCAATGTCAACAGAAGGTTGTGTGGAGCCTGATGAAGGTGATGAGTTTGATGATTTTGATCCATACTCATTCATCAAGGATCTGCCTGATTTATCAGCTGTAGTTCCAAGATTTCGGCCCATGCTCTTGCCAAAGCAAACCCGGAGTTGCCCTTCAACTGCCCTTGTCCTAGATTTGGATGGTATCACATTTAAACTTTCTCTGGTTATTACTTTGATAGACATGTGGCTTTTTCAGATTTAATATTGATTTTAGATTCACATCTGATGCTTAAGGTGCTCTATTTTCTAAGTGTTTACCCTTTTATGACATTCTCAAATGCATGTTTCTTGGCTTAATGTAACTCATTTGAACTTTACTGCCTTGCTAGCCTGCTATTATCCTATATAAGTTATTTATGCACAGCTGCTGTTTACGATAACCGTGTAGAGGCTCCGATAGTGCATCCTAACTCTTCTTTTTCCCTTAAACAAGATAGAGGGTGCTGACTGGAGTTAGCACTCTAGTTATAATTAGACATCATAATTATTGTTATTTTTTAACAGTTAGTTTTATGTAATCTTAACTATTTTGTTCCTTGTAAGGCTATTTGTATGTTCATACAGTTGAGCTGATTCTTGTATAAAATTAACAAATATTTTACTTATCAATTCTCACTGTGTTCTGAAAATGAGGAAGATTTTCCAGATAGGATACAATTATTATGCTTCCATGCATTGTTGAGATCTTATGATCTGAGTGAAACATACTTTTTTTACTTGTTAATCTCATTGGCACATTACACAGGGTACAATGTGATATTATATTTGATAAGTTCCATTTAATTGACCAGATCTAGGTTTATGATTAAATATTTTTGTTTGCACTATTGGTTTAATTCATATTTGATTAAGAGAAAGATAACATGATTTCTCTACCAAACATGGAATTTTGCTAACTTTTCATAGGTTTCAACTTAGAATCACCTTGTTGTAATCCATGTTCATGCAATATTCCGTGATTCTCAACGGTTAAACTGTGATTATGGTGTGCAAGCAATTGTAATTGTTTCAGACCTATGCTTGCATTCTAAGCAAATTTTGAGAATGTCCTAGGTATCTGAGTGCTTCCGTGTCTCATGGTTGGACATCAGTCTTTCAATATTGTGGTTTAGTTTATCTGGTTGTTTCCATCATGTGTAAAGTATGTCTTTTGCTGTTTGATTCTATTGTCTTTATGCTGATTATTGTACCATGTTTACTCGGCAGAGACTTTAGTGCATTCCAGCCTTGAACCATGTGAAGATGCAGATTTTACATTTCCAGTTAATTTCAATTTTAAAGAGCACACAATTTATGTACGCTGTCGTCCTTATCTTAAGGACTTCTTGGAGAGGGTTGCTAGCCTATTTGAGACAATCGTATTCACAGCAAGTCGAAGTATATATGCTGAACAGCTTCTCAATGTACTTGATCCAAAAAGGAAATTATTCCGCCACCATGTTTATCGCGAGTCTTGCATTTTTGTGGAGGGTAATTATTTAAAGGATTTGTCAGTTCTTGGCCGTGATTTGGCACGTGTTGTCATCATTGACAACTCTCCTCAGGTAGTACTTTTTAACTTTTGCTGTTGTGGGTAATCACAGGGTAAAAGCATATAAAGTAGAAACAATCGTTCCAGGCTCTTGACTAACAATGCTCAAACTTACAAGTTGTTGAGAACTCCTGGATTGATTAAAGTTAAATTCTAAAAAGAAAAGTTAACTTGTCAAATATCTATAAGAAATATCCGTATCTCAAATATTCTTAATGTAAAAATTCTATGTGCTGTTTGTTTCCCAAGAACACTTTGTGGTTCTTTTATCTACTTTTTGTGTATAACTCAACATTTTCCCCTATGAAGCAAATGGCCCTACTTATTGTAAGTAAGGACACATTCACAGTTATTTAGGAAAACCAAGTTGAGTCTTATGTACCTCACTGTGTGGTCATTGAGATGAAAGAATCACCATATGACAGGCCGGCGTGATTATTTATCTGTCAATGTTCTGTTCTACAAATCAATGTTGTTGGGTTGAGTAGCATGTAGGAGCGATTTTCTGATATCATCTTTTTTTCTTTTATAAATTTTCTCAGGCATTTGGATTTCAAATTGACAATGGTATTCCTATTGAAAGCTGGTTTGATGACCGTAAAGATCGAGAACTGCTTTCATTACTCCCTTTTTTGGAGAGTCTGGTTGGGGTTGAAGATGTCCGGCCCCTGATAGCCGGAAAGTACCATCTTCGTGAGAAGGTAGCTTCTGCAGCTTGTCTTTCTTTTGACTTCAGAACATGAGAGATTGAACTCTTCGAAGAAAGTGCATAGAGATCGGGTTCCTCAAACAGGTGGATAAAAAGCCTTCGATAGCTCTCCACAAATTGTCTTTGCTTCCCTTCAGGCTCTCTCATTTGACCTCTCCCTGTAGCATTTGATTTGTTGTAATTCGTCTTGCGTAGGAGGGGGAATTGCTTTGTAAACGTCAAAGTAAATTTATCCGATAGGAAAACGCTATCAATTTTTGCAATTGATGATAAATAAACTATAATTTTTTCTCGTTAAAAATGTGGTAGCGTTGCTTCTCATCGTGGTTTTAGAATATGGAAATGCAGAGGGTTATGGTTATGACCCTGAAATTTACAATTTCAGGTTTTTGGATGATGCAAGTCAGGTGAACGCCTTGTCTCTTCATCTTTTGCCTAGGAGGGTTCTTCTATTGGGGCCAGATACCTTGTTCATCTGCCCATCATATACAAATTTGTTGGTGATCGCCCTTTCTTGCTATCATGTGTGGTTGCTGAAATGCTGATGTCCATCGCTTTATTTATTTGTTTAACAACTGTGTATGCTTGTTGAAGACAGGTAGTCTCAGGAAGTTTGAATGGAACTACCATATACCTTCAAAATGTAGTATTGCTAGTGGCTGGAGCTCCAGTCAGGCAGAATGAACTTTGACTGCTCAGAGAATGTGGCTTTTCTTTAGGCGCCATATAGAAGTCCATCTACCAGTTGGATGATAACAACAACATACTCCTTGTTTTATCCCTTGCATGCTTTTCATTTTAGGTGCCATATGTCGGTCCATGTACAGGCTGGATGATAACAATAATGTGCTTGCCACCGACCGTCTTGGTTGTGGCATACCGCTAGCGTTAAGACATTTTGTTCTGCTATTCTCTGAGCATCTACTTATCACTCGCCGGAAATAGGGGAGGATCATACGGTTTCAGAACAAGAAGGTCCCTGCATGCGCTAGCTAGGAGTAACCAGAGAACATACAAGTTAAAGAGACTCCATATTTAAAACAATGTCTCCGTGGAGGGATCAATTTTTTACGCAGTCTTAACTATTATGATCTTTAATTAGGAGTCGCAGCTCAGGGCATCCAAATTTGATATGGTAAGAACACCTTATATGGCAAGATCGAGATGTGCGACGAAGATAATATTAGGAAGACGATTTTTTTTTTTTTTTATGTTATCATTGGCTCTATAAATTCCACTCATTACTAAACATGAGTAGAGCTACATTTTTTAATCTGTGACAAGTTTTGCCCCCTTTGCAAGGGCAAATCATAAATTTCAGTGGGGGAAAAAAGATTCCTCAACATGATTACAATTAATCGCATAGCACAAAATCTTGTGGATGCCTGGATATATCAGGGAGAGAACTGCTGCTACCTGCTACACTTGGCTTTGGACAGTTTCTTCCTCCTCTTCTTCTCAGCCTTGGGCATCTTCGTCTTGCGAGCCTCCCTTTTCTCTTCTTTCACCTTCTTCTTATGCTCTTTCCTAGCAGCTCTCCTCTCAGCAAGACCCATCTTGATCTCAGGCTCAGATGCAGATCCATCGCTTTCAGAGATAGTACTAGAACCATCTACGTCTGTCTCTATTTCAGTAGTTTTGTCCTCCAAAGAACACTTTGTCTGCAAATCCTCTGAGGGCTTCGAGGGGGTCTCAACTTTTGTTGCATCCTGCTGCTGCTGCTGCTGCTGCTGCTGCTGCTGCTGTCGGACACTCTCACTTCTAGTCTGTATGAATCCTTGTAGGGGCTGGTCATAAATTTTTTCTGCTGTTGGCTCATAAGCAAATGATGGACGTGAGAGCATCGCCATCTGAACAAGATCCTCCTCGCACTTCTTTACATAATCTAACGTCTTGAGAATGTGAATCATGCAAAGCACAGGAAACAGCTAGTCAGCAGATTATTCATGCAAGAACCATCCTCAGCGAAAGAACTGGACTCAAAAAAGTCTCATATCAGGTCAGCATAACTAAATGATACAACCATCAAGAAGAAGAAAAGAAATAACTGACAGAAAAAAAAAAACAAAACAATTATGTGATGGATGATGGAACTAAAGAGAATGTGAAACACATTTCTTTACCAAGCATACATACATTCAGCTGCATCATAAATCCTGGTTTTGTGAACCATTAGCATGAAATGGAATCAGAAACTGTAGCTTCTAAAAGAAATCTCTATTTCTTAAGTCTTAACTAGAGAGATCCAAAATTTGAGACTTACCAGAAAGGTCCATCAATGACAAGATGGAAACATTGACCTGAAACTCAGGTACTTTAATGCTACCATAATGATAGAATTACAAATATTGCATGCAGATTCCTTGTGATGGATTATATGATTAATGATATCAGTGCAGGTCTACAATCACAAAACTGTGACCTAACGACTTCAATGACAGTTTCTGTTCCACAAGAGTACCTGGACAAACACGGTTGATGCAATTTCATCATCCTGAGCAACTGTGTCACCCCTTTCCACAACTTTCTGCTGAACCTGAAGTAATTCCAAAATCATGATTGTTATTCCTCTCGCAGGGATGGTAAAAAAGAACTAAAATGAAAACAAATAATCCTTGTATAAATGGGGCCCGGTCGGAATGATTCAGAAAAGGAAACAGAATATATAGTGCTCAGAAATACCTTCTCCAGATAGTCATCCACATCTTCATCAGCAATAGATGGATCAATCACAAAATCAAATAGCTCCTTAACTGTCATTACAGCAACTCCGTGCTTTTTAAAGAAATCCTGCAACCATCATTTTTGAAAGTTTAAAAAATAGGCACAAGATAAAACTCACAATCTAGACAAGCAAATCAACTTACAGAAACATGAGTGCAGTCTTCTTTTAAAAAGTCTAGCGCACAAGGGTGATCAAGGTCTACTGATTGTGAAACATCAATAATGTACAGGTGGCCCTGCAAAATAGCCATAACAAAAAAGAAGGCATGTACTGCATTTAGTGATAAGCCAAGAAGTACCATAATATAGCACAGATACACATCCAAAGAGCGATACATAGCTCACCTCACAATAGAGTATGTTGTATTCACTCAGGTCTCCATGTACCAATTGACACTTTTGGTACAGTGTTCGCATTGTTGTAATAATCTGAAAAGCAGAAAAGGTGAGGATAACATCAGTAATCACTGTTTGCAGACACTGCAACCGTTTGGTAGATAAGTAAGCATATGCCATTTAAAAATTAACACACTACCAGGTCCACACTTCAAAGAAAAGTGTGGCAGAGATTAACTCACTGTTTTTGCATACAGCATAAATAAATTATATACAATTTTTATTGAAGAACCTTCTAGCATATAAAGGATATCGATGGGACACTTTTCAAATGGCCATATCAAAATGAACTATAGGTAGCTAAATTTATTGCTACATCTATCTAATGCCTAAGTATGTTTTTTTGCAATGATTGAATGCTAGGGCTGAAACTTGGGTTGGGCTCAACCAGAACACAACCTGATAATCCCACTCATCAAGGCTAGTCTAGGTTATAAAAATTTTTGGGCTTGGGCTAGATAATTCATATTTATGGTTCATAAAACATTACTTGTATTCTTCATATAACTATATCTTTAGTTTTGTTAAGCTATAAAATTCTGCAAGCATGCCATCAAAACTGATGGATGGTTGAGGCCTCAACCAAAAAAAAAAAATATTGATCCAACAAAAATGACAAGGTTATCTTAAAGTTCCTATTTAACCTGATCTAAAATAATTAATGAGGCCCAAGCCAAGAAAACTATATTTGACACTATCTCAACCCAACCCGAGGTTAGCTTAAGATAGGTTGGGCTTAGATTGAGTTAAAGAAAGCCCAACCAAGGCTGAGTTCGGTTGGGTTTGGGTTGGGCTATGCCGATATAAATTTCTTAAAAAACAAACACTATGGGAATACTTCCCAGATTTTCAATTCCCATAACACCCTTATTAGATTTCTATGTCAAATGGTGTGTGCAATCTTAATCTCAGCTCCATATTCCAACTCCTAAGCCTGTTAGTCCTAGGATTCCTTGCCGATCTTCCCGCTCAGATCTCTCTCTTTTTTTTTCTCTCTTTTCTCTCTCTCTCTCTCTCTCTCTCACACACACACACACACACACACAAACACTTAATTCTAAAAGCTCATCTGCTTCTAACAGTCCCATAACCCACAACTCTTCACTCACATAAACTCTTTTTTCCAAAATAGTTAATTAAGTTTGAACCCTTTTTTACATTTAGAATTTAGTTTCAACTGCCTGTATCCAAAATCTTTAGCAGCTACGGCATTTGCACATGCATTATAATTAGTCCAATTAAAAATGTTACTTTCATTTTCGAACAATTTGTGGCTACCATGAAGTGTACAACTCAGTCACATAAAATTCTGAGCACACCTCCACATAACCTTCACGCAACTTGTCTTCAGACAAAGCAGCATCCTTCAGTCGAGGTGCAGCCCACCCTGCCTTCCCTGCATCAGACAACACATTCAAAATAATGGTAATTGTCTCTTAAGCCCATCTAATACCCTAGAAAAAGAAAAGCATTGAAGCAGAACAAATCTGGTATTCTAGAGAAAACAAGCAACAAAGCTGAAGGAGTTTGACCATCCAGGGCATGCAAGTCATTACAAAATTCATACCGATGAATTCCATGACCAAAACATGAAGCCTTAAGTGTAAAGGTGTTGGACACCTGATTCCTGCTGCTTTTACCCTACAAGCAAAATGATGACGTATTGTTTGAAATCCATATTAAAACCATAAAGAAAAATTATATGAAAAATAATACTGGAATAAATGTGACAAAGCAGCTGCACAGCTTGTGATCTCAAGCAAAACAAGTTCTAAGAATATTGTCCAGCCAAGAGGAATCAGTACAGCAAAAACTCATAAATGATTTCTTCATAATTTACATTATCTCTTAACAGGGAAAGATTTGCAAGCAAGATATTATACTGCATTATCACAAGGAGCTATCGGAAAAGTGAACAGAAGCCCACTTCCATAGAAAAAAATGCAATAGGATATCTTAGTAGAAGGAATTTCTATTTAGCGAGGCACATCTGCTCCAGAATTTCCTCAGAAATTGGTAGCACGTCTGCTTCCTAAATGTTACTTAACATTATTATATTTTTAAATTTCTACAAAGCCACTTCCCAATGCCTACACTCTGGCACCTGCACCCACTTCTGGTGACTAAGTAGGAGTTCCATCAAACCAAATGCCGTTCTTTAGACAGTAAAGAAAATATTTAAACATAAATCAAGATAGATATGAGAATCAATTTAAATATTAGAAGAAAATCCATTGTTTTTTACAATTAGATTACAAATTTATGTAAAAATACCAATGCTGGGTAAAACATTCTTCAAGGAAACCAAACTATCTTCGTTCATTTTCTACATCTTTCTTATAATACTTCTTCCCCTCATATGCGAGAAAGCTTTTCTTTTCTTTTCTTCTTCTTCTTTTTTTTTAATTTTTTTTTTTTTTAACTAATGATACTTGGATCACCTACACATGGAAATGATAGGGAACTTTTAGATTCCTGTGATGACTCATAGAATGGGACAGAGAATAGTATGATATCAAATTTTACATACAAATACAGTCTCCCAAAAAAAACAAAAAATGCAACTTTATGGCAAAACTTGCAATTACCGTGAAAGATTTCTCATTTCTTTCTCTGCCCAAGTCTTCACCATTTTCCTGGGGTTGTGTCTGCAATAACCATGTCTAAAACGGTAGTCCCCTTGTACATACCGATCTCTGTCCCTGCAGTTGTGCAAGAATAAAGATAGTCAAAAATACTTACACTTATCAAGCCCATGTGCTTGCACCAGTTCAATCTGCAACCACCATCCAGAATACAAGATATAAAGTTGAATACTGTATAGTAGGAGCTCAAACAGATGGTTCTTAAATCACTTCTTCCACACACATGCATCTTACCAAGCAAGATAAATTGTTCACAAGAAGTATGAAAGAAAAAACCTACTTTGGGACATTTTGAACTAACAATTAAATATAGAAACAAGTCTAATAAGTAAAAAAAATACAATTTCAGGATAACCACGAATTAGAAAGTAAGGATGATCAGAAAATATGGAAAAGGTTGGCTGATTAAAAGTGAGCAAGAATCAGCATAATTACAAAATTAGAATTCAGTCAACAAAACATGCAACAATAATCACCTCAATCAGCAAGTGCAGATAATATTAGAATCATGCAAACATTATCCTGGTTCTTAAACTACTTTATAGTATTTCCTTCTCATTTTTTTAAAACTATAACATGTCCATACATTATTGTTTCATCTATCTACCCTAAAAAGTTGTTGGCAGCCAATATAATATTTTCTAATTCACATTATATCTAAATTAAGGTTCGCCGTAATAAGAACCGGTATCGTTTTGGTACTGGACCGGTATGATTCGGTATGAGGCGTATTGTACCGAACCAGTGGCATACTGACTATGTAGACCAGAGGACCCCAAGTCATGAACTACCCGAATTAGGCTGAACTAAGTGATTTGATTCGGTTAGGAGTGGTTCAGTTCGAGGTCAGTTTGCCTCCTGTATTGAACCGAGAGGCCGAACCGTCTTGATTTCAGGTTGGTTCAATTTGGTTCATCCTAAACTGCCCGATCCAAGAAGGTTCGTTATACAATGATCTGAATCTAGCAAAACTTGGCAATCACTTTGATGTAAACACCTTACGGCTCTCATGAGGCAAGTCTACATATGATGCTTCCATGGTGCATCACTCTAAAACGGTAGATCAATATGTCATATGATGCTTCCATGGTGCATCTCCATAAAACAGTAGATCAATATGACATCCAGTTTATGACTTCAATCCTGAACTGTAATGTAAAATCAGGAAAAAACAAAAGAACAAGCTTAAAGAAATCATGGCATATAATTGCTCAAATATATCTGATAATTTTTTTCAGCAATCAAACTAGCAAAAAAAAGGAAAAGGTTCAATCAATTTGATTCTAAAAACAAATATAATGCCAGTCAAGTTGAGCATCAATTTAAGCTTTATTTCTACTAAACATGAAGCATATAGACCTCCATCATCTATTTTAATTTAAACCTAGAAGGCTACTGTATATACTGTGTGGAACAATGAGAACAATGAAATTGTTCTGTCGAAATCAAAAAAGAATAAAGAGCGTCTATAAGTGAACAAGACAACGAACCTAAAAACGAATAGGATGAAGGAAAGGAATTTGAGACAGAATACAGAAAAAGCTAATTACAAGAACAATCCCCCCAAAAAGAGGAATAGAAACATGCAGCCAAGATACCACAGACCATTTGCTGCCCCCCGCCCCCAAAAAAAAAAAAAAAAAAAAAACCTAGACAAGATCAAGATATTTTTGATCCTTGATTTCAACATCTCCCACCAATTTGCATGAGATAATCTTCCAAAACATCCATTTGTCTTGATCAACAAACTTATTTTTTTCCTATGCCTACAGCACCACCATAATTCATCGAGTCATCAGCTAAAGGAAATGACCTTTTGGAAGTTAACTGTACCAGATGGTCCAAGGTAAGCCAAACAAGAAGGTGCAAGGCAATGTCCTCCCAAAGTACACAGACTCCATTCAATATACGCCCATGCTTTATTAGATTAGCTCCAATAAATATTCATATTAATATGGCAAAACAACATGGGCTTAAAAAGGTACCGAAAGGAGAAGAATTAATCAGATTTTTCAATAGAACCTATGTATAATTGTGAAAATAATTAATTGACATTCTCAGACACAAATCAACCAACCGCAGGCCACTTACGGCAGAACCTAAAAGATTAATTAAATGTGACATCTTTTCTGCAATAATTTGAAGTCATAAGCTATGACATAAAGCATCTGCTATCTCGAAGCCAAAAAAAAATGCTGGCAGGAAAATGCATTTTCAGTCGGGGCCCAATAACTTACTTAAAAACAAGAACAGATGTTTTGTACACTTTGATTGCCAATTCCTGTCCATCAGCTCTAGTCGCATGATACACATTTGCCTGTTCAAAATAAATAAATAAACAATGCTATCACTAAGAATATCAGGGTTACAACTGATTAATGTGTGTAGCCAAAAAATTGCTTTCTGTTTTTTACTTTATCTTGTTTATCAATTGACGCAACACATTTATTGAAAACATGGGGCAAATTACAAGATAAGACTCAAGACACAATGATAAAACTTCAGATTATGAGCAATAACAAAGGGCATACCTCCTTCCCTGTAGAGATGCAACCATTAATATCATGAAAGACTCCACGATTCAGCATTTTGAATAAAGTCATGCGAGTTCTTGGGTCAATAGCCTGTAAAACATAAACTATTTTAAGAACTATACAAAGATACATCATCGACAAAGGTGAACTGCTAGCAACACAATTGCAAAAGAATTGAAAATGATTTTAATAGAATTTTGGATAAAATAAATGAATGCAGAGAAGAAAAGAAAAGATAGGCACCAAAAATTTAAATGATCAATAAGATTGCTTTCAGTCTATGGTTATGTCCCAGTATATCCAGCAAGGAAAACATTAAATAACATAGAAGACATTAAAGTGCAAAACTATAATGAATTGAGAATCACATATAACTATTTCTAACATTTACAACCATGTTCACAGATGTTCGTAGAGTATGTAAAAGAAAGGATAAATGTCAATTTTCAGCCCACAAATAAACCGGAAACAAAATTGCCATGCAGGTCTAACATAGACTAGAAAATGCAATTGGAAAATGTGAAATACATAGTCAACCATTAGAGTGAACAACCATTAGAGTGAAATAACTTCAGTTTGAACAATAATGCTCCATGGGATAACTAATGGATCCCTACTCCAATTTGACACATGGCATGAAACATAATGCTATGAGTGCATGCCACTCTAACTGGATAAAACCTATAAAGTGATGTTATCTGCATTTGTGCAATATATGTGAACTATTGCACTTTTTCTTCCTAATTTTTCTTTTTGAAGGGCAAGTTTGTGAGATCAAATTGCAAAAATCTTCAACAATCGTCAGACAGCTCCCCCATGTCCAAGGTTTAGAAACACAGTTGAACAAACACAATTTTTTAAAAACCTAAGGCAACAAATGAGACACTTCTATGGCTACATAAAAGAATCATGGAGAGATAAATAATCATGGATGGTTAAGTAAAAACAAAAGACCCAGTTAACAAAGATAAATTTTCACCTTGTTAAATACAACTGTAAATCAAAACATGCTAGTAGATAAAGAAATTCACATCAAACAAATAAGTCACAAAAACTATCTAACTGTTTTCATTAGATAGGATTCTCAGACTATTTCTTGATACATTAGAACAAGCAGGTAAGCTATATTATTCACATTTAGTATGAGAAGTTGCACCAATTGTTTCCTAATTCTATTTCTGTCTTCAAATGTAATGCCATGGAAATACTGACCTGCTCCACGGTGGCTCGATCTGCTTTTTCTGTATTTTTGGTTCTCCCAATGGCCATCTCACGTACACTGTCCCTAATTGCAGTCGTTACTGAGTTTGACATTCCCACATTCATTCTCCCTTCCCACTCCTACATTAGTAACATGCATCTTAATAATTATAAAAAGAGTAGAAATATCATAGCATAACAACAGGAAACTAAAAATAGAAGAATAAATTCATCACAGAAATTAAAACATACAGTTTGTTTGCATTCGAATTTTAAATTTCCCCTAATTGAACAAACAGAATAGAATAAAAAGAGTAGAACCAGACCACAAAATCTGCTCTTTTTCTCTTAGTCAAACAGAAATATCTAATTAACCCCGGGAAAATCGATAAATTGGCACAAAATGTCGACCTTTTACCCTTTGTACCCATAAAAGCTATATTTTTATCATAAAATTTGCTAAAAGCCTCCATATAGACAGAGAGGAAGCGAACCTCTAGAGGGTTGGCGCGGATATGGGAGGTGAATTTCTGGTTGCGATTGGAGAGGGGCTGGAGGGGGCGGGAGAGGAGGCCGCCGTGGGCGTTGGGACGACGGGAGGAGGCGAGGGAGAAAGCGGCCGAGGTGCCATCGCCCTCCAGGCCCTCCCTCGAGTCCAGCCAGTCCAAAGCCTCTCCCACCTCCGAGTCTGATGACCACGACTCCTCTTCTTCATCCTCCTCTTCTTCTTCTTCTTCTTCTTCTTCTTCAAGCCCCTCTTCTTCCACAAGTTCTCCTTCTCGGCCTCCCACAATTTCCCCTTCTCGGTCTGCCATGGCGCAAGCGGCAATTCCCTCGTTCGCCTGACCTCCCAAAAACCCTAGCGCAAGATGCGTGCAACGACCACGTATGGATCCCGAACCGGAACCCTATACATTGAATTGTAACCCGCGCGGGGTCAAGTTGGGCTTCCTTTAAGCGCAGCCCAGCCTCACCAACAAGGCGCCGGATGTTTCTCGATCCATCCCCAGCTCATCAAACGTCGGACCGGATTAAAGCTCGAATCAGACTACACTGAACCCCGACTCAACCATCAGAACTACATTATTCTCATTAGACCCGGTCCAACCTTATGGAAGCCATTCCTTAGTCCACCTATCCGGCTCAAATTCCTTATTACCTTCTCGTCTCATTTAAAATCTATTATTATTTTTTATTTTTCATATTCCAACCCATCCATCAATCCCTAGGACCTAATCCCCCCCCCCCCCCCCCCACAAAAAAAAAAAAAAAAGGAAAATAAAAGAATCAAAATTAACAAATAAAGTGAAGAGACTCTAAAAAAAAAAAGCACTGAGAGGGATTCACCTGAACTTGTGAGGGCCACCAAGCTCATAATTCAAATCAATAAGGTAAGAATCCCACTAGGAAAGGCCACACAATGGGGTAAGTCACTGTGAGACATTGACAAGTAGAAAGCCATGCTTCCTTAAAAATAAAGATGTAAATCAAATAAATTTAATAAAGTATCTAGGCTACCTTGGTATCAATAAAAAGTAATTAAATGAACTTAAGTTTAATCAATTTGTGTCAAAGTTATATTCACTCACACACTCCTTTTAAGGCTTTACAATGATACCTTTAAAAGACCGAGAGCAGTCAATACCATAAATGATACCTCATTTGCTAGCCTAGCATAAAAGTTTAAAGGACATTACCAATGAGAAAGGATTGAGAGGGCTAAAGGTAAGGGGCCCTTCTTTTAAGGCCTTTGTAAGAATTACTACCATTCATCAACTTGCTTGATATGAAAAGATTAGATTGAAAATTCAATCAATCAACTCGCTATAAAAATTCTTACTTCCCAACACTTTTATGATAGAATCTTAGTAACATGTTTTCTTTAGATGTAATTTTTATAAGATATCTTTTTAATTTCTTGGTTTGCAATGAGCAATGAGTTAATGGCTGTTCACGGTTACCCAAGAAATCATCCAAAACAACTTGATCCTTAACGACAGCAATATAAGTTCCATCATGTAACAAATCTAGGAAAGGAGGGGTGGTTTATTAGCAAGAATTTTAGATTTTATTTTGAAAACACTAACAATAGACTAATTAAATAATAGTCTTTAGTGCAACGTGCCTTCTCTATCTTAGAAATAAAATAAGTTTTTTTGTGCAAGAAGAGCAATTTTAATATCTTTTGATAATGTATTTAAACCGAGAGCTCTCTTTGCTTAAGACAAAATACTACACTCTGAATTGCCTTTGCCAATAAAAGAGTTGCCAAATATTAAATCATTAGTTTAATTATGATAAACTAGGTAGGCTACTCCAAAGCTTATATCATTTTGCAATCTACCTCAAGAAATCAAAGAAATTTCCATTGCATCATAATCAAAAAGCTAATAGTGTTCTACTTTTTTTATTATGCGAAAAGAAGGATTTTGGCTAGGTAAGTCTAAACCATTGTTCTAGTAAATTTCCTCCTTCAATTAAATCAAGTTTAGATTGGCTTTGTATTTCTTTCTAGCCTCCCTCTTAGCAATAATAGTATTTATATTCTTCCAATTTATCATAATTTTTTTTCAATATCTGAAAGTTGTCTTTTGTAGACAAAATCAAGCATTTATTCAAAGCCTATTTCTTAAAAGCATATTTTAAATTCCTAAGGTTGAGGCCCTAACCCATGTTTTAAATATTTCAAGAAAAAGTATTTTTACATATAATCTAAGCATAACTTTTATAGTTCGCTCTCTCTTTTTTAGGAATGGATTTAAGTCTTTTGGAGGCCCTATATAGTTGTTGAATATTATAAATATGATTATGCTAGAGCTCTTTTTTAAAATGATAAGTATTATGCAAGCTTGTGGAGATTATTTCATATGGACTTAAAAATTTATAATTTTTTTATTTTTTTATTTATTTTTTGAAAGAGAAAGAATGGGATACTACTTGCTACATCAACATAATGAAGTAGAACATAGTGTTCTCATATAAGAGATAGGGAGGACTAAGGAAAAGAGTGGTAAGGATTGTAAGGAGATAAAAAAGGGTTGCATATTATGATGTTTTTTTATTGTATGGTACAGACTAACTTTAAAAGAATTAAAGCATACAAGAGAATTGCATGTGTTGTTAGTTTGCATCATAAAACTCTTCTATTTTTCTCAATTTAGATAGTCCAATAGAAGAAGATGATTTGATCCCATATAACCTTGACATGAACAATTGCTTTCTTTTCTGATATAACTAGGGTGAGTATGGATCGAATTGAGTTGATTTCAAGCTAAAACTTGGAACCGATCCAATCAAGACTAACCTTAGGATTTTGATCTGAAAATTGAACCAATCATATTTGGAAGCCAATTCAAAACCAACTCAATCAGATCAGATTTGTTCTAGATTGGTTCCAAGGTAGAACCTAATTTTTTTTTCGTTAGCTTAGAATTTTTTTAATTTTGTTTAATTTAAATATATTAAAGATTCTTTTCTTAGTTATGAAAGTTAGGTGAGAAGGTGAGAGCTACCGTAAAAATGCTCAAAAAATTCACAACATTGATGAATATTTTTTGATTTTTCTCCTTTTCTTTTGATAAATATTTAATGATATATATAATATGTCCAATAAATCACATCAAAAGTCTATAAAATCAACCAAATTAACTTGATTTATGGAAGAACTTCTTATTTTTGATATTTTTAAAGACTGTAGGACAGAAAAAATGACATATATTTGAAATAAATTTGAAACTATTAATCTATCATCTTTTAATAGACATAACCATCTATGTCATCATAAATAAAAGATCATAAGATATATATTTCTAATGATCATAATAAATACATATAAAGTCAATGAACCCAAATTAAACTAATTTCCAACATAAATTTTAAGTATCTACACACATATCACACCAAGTTAAATTAATTTCCAACATAATCAGATATCAATATCAAATTAAAATCTCTATGAAATGTAAAAAAGATATATAATATTTATTGATTAATTTAAAATTAATTTTTTTATGACTTATGAAGTACTGAAAAAATTTCTATGATTGATTGGTATTGATTTTTAGGTTACCCTAATCTATTGCTTACTTTAGTCTGTTGCTTACCCCTACATATAACCTTGATATTAATCTAAAAACTTTTATGATCGATTGATATCCGTTGCTTATCCGTATATAACCCTACATATAACCTAGATATTAATTTAGAGATGTTCAAGAGTTCGGTAGTTGAGTTGCATGTTGAAATTGTGGTATTGATTGCTTTTTAAATACATGTAAGAAGGTAACAAAATTATTCTATCTAGTATAATTTATAAAATTTATATTAAAATATTAATACCTATAGTTAAAATTTTGCATGCAATAATTTTGAGATAATAATTTTTCTTACTCGGTAAATATTACTAACTATTATAATATTTGTTGAGCAAAACAGCTACTGCAACCTTTTAACAACTACTACTGACGCTGTAACAGCCAAATGACCATTTCTTAAACTCTTATTGCACCAAAACACAATATTAGTGCGGGTTAAAAGTTTTAAGTCTTGAGTATTGCTATCCTTCAACTAGCAAGGGATGCTCGCACACAATGTTCCAGTGCGGACGCCTGCACTGGACATCAATATCGTGCGCCCGCCAATGTCCGAACCGACTTAGTTTAATAATTTCAAATTTCAAAACTACTTGGGCTCGCCTGCCCCTCGCCTATAAATTTCCCCAACCATCGCGCCACTCTCACCACCTTCCAAGGCTCCGACCTCTCAGTCTTCGAGTTCGAGCTCTCCAGCGCTCTTCTCTCCTTCCGAATTCCGCCAAGATGGTGAACTCCGAAATCTCTCTCTCTCTCTCTCTCTCTCTCTGTGTGCACTGAATCGTAGTTCCTTGGTTCCCAGGTTGTGGCTCAGAGAACGAAGGAAGCCGAGATCACAGAGCAGGATTCTTTGCTCTTGGTAACGTTCTCAGCGATTTCTATTTCGAATTCTTAGTTCATCTAGATCTCTAGGTTTAGTCGGCTTTCAGATCATTTGGTTTGGAACGAAATGCTTGATTAGCTTTTAAATCGAACCTCATAGAAGGATTCTCTACTATTAGTTATCGTTTTGACGAATTTACTTGAATTTTATTACCTATCTGGAATCTAATTAACTTTGACATTGGTTGAATTCGAATCGACTACTTGATTAGCTTCGAGATCGAGGAATTGGATTCTTTTCGAAGTTTTTTTCTAGATCGGGGATTTCTACTGATTAATTTCACGTGAAAGAGATGCTAGATTAGCTTTTCTTTGAAGAACTGGGATTAGAGATAGTTTTCTTCTAGATCGTAGAGTTTAATCGCTTAATTGGACGAGAGATGGCTCGTTTGGGTCCGTTCTTGGTCCATAACTCTAGCAAGTAGATTGGTGTTACTCTAATCCAGCTCTGGAATCAGATGATGAAAACCGAAAACCCTCCATTCCTTTGTTACTCCTCCAGACCTGGCTCTCCGCGTGGGAGATATCCTCGGATCAGCTGATTTTTTTTTTTTTTTTTAAAATTATACTCAAAAACTTGTCTAGTTTTTACGTTCTTTTGATGATTATTCGATCAAACAGACGAGAAATCTGCTTCGCATCGCCATCTTTAACATCAGCTACATCCGAGGCCTATTCCCGGAGAAATACTTCAACGATAAATCGGTTCCAGCGCTAGGTTGGCTCTTCTCCTACCAAAACCCCACAATTTTCTCTAAATTGTTAAGAAAACTAATATATCTGAATTCTTTGTCGTGATAATGCCACAGAGATGAAGATTAAGAAGCTGATGCCCATGGACGCTGAGTCCAGGAGGCTGATCGACTGGATGGAGAAAGGTAACATCGATCCATGCATCGCACTTTAAATCACCTTCAGTTGTGGTTGTATTTTGATTTAATTTTATTCGATTTCGTTGTTTCGTCTAATTTTGATGCTATTTGTTTTAATTTTGCTTTCTTTCTTCTCATTGATTTGAGCTCAGGGGTCTACGACGCGTTGCAGAAGAAGTACCTGAAGACGCTTCTCTTCTGTATCTGCGAACACGTAGAGGGTCCGATGATCGAGGAATACGTTTGTGAGTTTCTAGTTTTCTCGTTTTGGATTGTAAACTGATCCTATGCAGTGGGACCTTGATATCAGCCGTTTGATTCTAGATCGAATGACTGCAATTGAATTTATATTTGAGTTGTATGCTGTGTATCACGTTAGAAGGTTCCAAAACTTGGACTTCTGTTATTTAAATCCTGGCTCCAAATTCTTCTTCTTGCTCTCTCTCTCTCTATATGCGAATTCTATACTCACAAGTATATGGATGGATGGATGGATAAATACCTGCAGTTTCCTTTAGCTATGCCAGTCTGAATAACGAGGAAGTATCCATGAATGTGAGTCGCAATGGAGGCAAAAAGAACAGTACCACCTTCAAAACTAATCCGTCTGACGTCACCCCTGATCAAATGAGGTAGATTTGTGTAGAGATTCTTTTGTGGATGCTGATGCAGTTGTTCCTGCTTTTTTCCTTTGTTTGTATTTGATTAGAATCCCATCTTCTTGTCTACCTCGTTTGATGAATTCATGTATATATGTGGTGTTCCATGTTTTAGGAGCTCTGCATGTAAGATGGTTCGGACACTGGTTTCACTTATGAGGACCCTTGACCAAATGCCAGAAGAGGTAACCATGGCCAGATTGTAGAGCTTAGTATTCATGTATTTCAGCTGAAATATGAATCTCCATGGGGCAATAAGCTTAACGAAACTATCATTCTGTTTTTCAGCGTACCATTTTGATGAAACTCCACTATTATGATGATGTCACGGTATGCCTTACCTTCCACTGCAGAATCTATACACCTTGCCCTTTTTTTTATATAGTTATTTGAGCTTAATGAACCTTTTGATCATGATCAGTGGGTATTCACTTGATTGCTTGAGTAAATCTTTGTTTATGGCAACCTTCAATCAACTACTGGACTACTTATGTGCTATTCAACCACTTTCACATCTGATTCTATTTCATTTCTGCTTTGGTCTTCAATTTTGGTTGCCAATTTAGTATCTTGTTTAGGAATAAATATATTCAAAGATCTACCTCCCACCAATCTGAAATTCTTTATGGAGAATAACTCCAGAAGATTAGAAAACCTCACAGCTACTGCAACTAAATCTTCAAGATATTTTCTAAGATATTAAACTTGCACTGTTCAATCCTAGTAGAAATGGGAAAACTAAGTTCCTGGTTGATGTTTCAGCCCGAAGACTATGAACCTCCATTTTTCAGAAGCTGCTCTGAAAATGAAGCTGCTAATAGCTGGACTAAAAGTCCACTGAAAATGGAAGTGGGCAATGTCAACAGCAAACACTTTGTATTAGCACTGAAGGTATGGGGGTGGAAGAAAAAAGGACTAGATAACCAGAATTAACATTATAGATATCATGTTTATTGCGTGATTCCTACTTCTGTAGGTCAAAAGTGTTCTTGACCCATGTGAAGATGAAAATGGTAATTTTCCTGAAGATGAGGAAGTGAGCTTGGGAGATGATTCTGTACAAGAGGATGACTCTTCCTCTTCTGACAGTGAGGTAAGCTGATGGATTTGTCCGTAAGTCAGAGGAAATAATGATTGATTATGCTATCTTTAGGCAGATACGAATAGTAAATAACTTATGGTGCTGTTCTATGTGACTGAGATTAGGTTTTTAGCTTAATGGCTGTAGCTGTCTTAAATTCAGAAAGAAGAAAGTCTTTAATCACATTGATGGTGAAGCACCTAGATGGTTTGTGAAGATATTACCATGCAATAATAATGAGAATAGGTACCCATAATTTTCTTTGCACCTAGATCAAAACTGCTTTCACTGAAATGAAAAACTTCAATCATAGAAAACCTGTTGTTTTGTATCTAAAATTGTTCCTAGCTTGTTTTATTATAATTTGAGAAATTGCAACTGAATTCATCTCAGGTTCACCCATCTCATGCAGACCGGTACATTGTAGCTCCCATTGGTAATTCTTCTTGATTCTCTGGTTGCACCTTTAAGCTTTCTTGCTGTTGAGCTCACTCAGTTTGCTCAACAGGCAAAAGACGTCCAAGTGAAGATAATGCCATGGTTTCTGATGGTCAGTGTAACTTAATTTTGAAAGATTACTTCTAAAAAGTTAGCTCATTAAAAAAAGTTTGCTTTTAAGTAACAATTTGTTTGGGAGGGATCAATATTGCATGTTTGCTTTTAATCTCATACTCGTAACCTCTATCTTTTTTGACAAGGGTAGTATCTGGATACAATATCTTGTTGCCTTTTGGTCTGTTATTTTGCTCCATTCTGTTACATCATATGAAAAAGTGTTTACTCATTCATTCTCCATATGGATTTGTTTTATACTCAAATTCTTTTTGATTGCAGATGAAACTCAAGACCTTGCTCATGAAGAGGAACAGACTGCGCGAGTGAGGGAATGGATAAATTCTAGACACATCAACACTATTGATCTTGCAGACATTCTTTCGAATTTTCCAGACATATCAGTGGTAATTATTGATTCTCTTTAGCTTGAAGTCTCAGTTGCCATTTGGCAGACTATGATGAGTTTAATTACAATCACCATATTTTTGCTTTATGAATTAAACTTAAGTCCTTTGAATTAAAGGAATATCTAACTGTTCAGCCGGTGTATTCTAATCAGTCTATCTGGTGTGGTCATTCTTTCTCTAATGCTGATGCACATGTTAAGTAGTTGAGCTTAAATTATACAATACCTTTTATAGTGCGCAATGATTTAATTCTCTTTTTCTTGGGAATACTTTGCAGGCACTGACTGAAGGTAGTGGAAGAAACACTTCATAAATTGAGAAAATTCTAAGCTGAAATGCTGAAGTTCTTTATCCGTCTTTATTTACCACAATACATTCATAATGTACTAAACACTTACAGATATCGTGGGGAGATTGGAGAAAGAAGGACTAATTGCCAAAGCTGGAAAGGATAGTTACACCATTAACAAGGTAAACATCATTGGAATGAGCAGCACCTTTCTTCCTCATCCCCTGCGCATGCTCCTCCCTCCACACACACACAGAATAAATAATTTTGGATGCTTCGCTATCAGGAAATGAACTCCATCACCTGCGCTGTGAAAGAAGAGGCTGACATGAATGTCAGACCATACACCGAGATAACTCACAAGAAAGTTGATAAGGAATACATGTACATGAAGGTAACCTACTCATTTGTGATAATTTTATACATTCAATGCACCAGGTACTGACCACCCTCATCCAAAATATTTTTATCATATATCTTCAACTTGGCTGCAGGCTTTATATTATGCTCTTCCCATGGATTATGTGACAATAGCAAAACTTCAAAACAAGCTAGGTGGGCAAGCCAACCAGAGCACTGTCCGGAAATTGATTGACAAGATGGCACAAGATGGGTATATCAAAAACTCATGCAACAGAAGGTTGGGTAAGTGGTTGAAATGCTTTCAAGTTTTAAACTTGCAAAGAGGGTGGATCTTAGAAGAATCACCTGTCCCTGAACAAGGTCATGAATATGCTGTCAGGTTTAGATTCTTCATGTACACTCTCAGTTGAAACAATCAAGAGGATTGTGACAGCAACCCACTGTTTCACTGAATGACCATAAATAGACAAGAAAAAGGTCAATTAGGGTAGATGGTGTTATGGATCAGTTGATCCACTAATAGTTGCGTTAATGACCTAGATAAATATATATATTTTTTTATAACATAAAATGAGCAATAGAATAATAGAATATTCGGGTTCTTATTAGATCAACTTGATTGTATTGGGTATCTGCTAGCCTTTTTAATTGATTTTATATTTTTGTTTGTTCTATTTCATATCCGACAAAAATTCTGAGATCTTGGAAGTAAGGTCACTTGTCATTCAATATGCTAAATGTAATGTGAAAATCATGAAAACTAGATTATTTGCAGGTAAACAAGTCATTCACTCTGAGTCCAGCAATAAGAAACTACTGGAGGTCAAGAAGATATTAGAGAGCAAACCCATGGTAACGTTTCATTCTTGGAACATAAAAAAAATGCTTCATGGCAGGAATTAAAGATGCTTTTAATATCCTATATTTATTTATCTCCTTATCAATTCATAACTTGCCTTTGTTTTGAGCAGGAGATCGAAACCAATGGGCTACCTTTTGAATTCAATGTTGTAGAACTTCCTCCTGGTATTCCTGATGATTCATTAGTTTTATTGCGATGAATCATCTACAAGGAACCACAATATTTCATGATTGTTTTATGTTATTAAGTAGGCTCAGTAGATCTAGTTTCTAGAAAATAGAAATAATTGCTATGCTGGATTGTCATCTAAACGACAATATCATCCAAGTTCTTTGTTTGCTAGACCACAATATGAAAGATGGGTCGACATATGGTGGCCTCCACTCCATTGGGTCTGATCTTACTCGCACACGAGGCCGATCTGAACCATATCAGAGTGGATCTCTGCACAGTGGGCAGGCTGCTCACAGGAAGGGTCAGGAGCTAGGCAACACTCCCACAAGCAACGCTCAGGTGCTCATCCTTCTGTTATAACTTCATGAGATGAATTCTTCAGCATTATTATTGTCATAATGTTGGCTATAAACTGTTAATTAAAAAAAAAGATCATTGATGAAAGAAAAAAAAATTGTTATAGCCAATTGCTTCTCTAGAGAGTGGAGTGGTTGGTGAGAGGGGCAAACGGAAGACCTCTGGCAGCGGTGATGACTGCCAATCTACCCAGGAGAAGAGGCTGCGGAAGGCCAGCACGGTATGCTCTTCGTCACTCTTACCGTGAATGACTAGAAACTAGAAATTGGTGGGTATCTTCAGAATCCAAGACTTTCAGATTTATTTAGAATTTGCCTTGGCAGGTGAAGGAGCCTATTCTTCAGTATCTGAAACGCCAGAAATCACAAGCATAGGAAAAGGTGGATAACTTCAAATGGAGCTGTGTATAGCGCAAAGAGATAGATTGTAAATGGCCTTAGTCATGTTTCATCTTTCAAAACAGATTTGTCAAATATTATGAAAGACATCTCTACGATCTAATGAAGCCGTTTCCTCCTAACAGTTTTGTTCCAAGACACTTATGATTTTAAAGGAAATGCACGCATATAGTCTTTCACCATCTTTTTACAAGTTCATTTCTTAGATTTTTATTTTTTTTCGATTTTGTGTGTTCAGGAATTTGATAAATGTGATTTGTGTGCATAATTAAGGACCTTACTGGTGTTGTTTTGTTTAGAGTGCAAATCTTCTGAATGCTGGACCGTCTAATACAAGATCCAGCAAAATCTACTGAGAATTTACCTTGACAATATCTTCTTCATGGCAATACCCTTGAGCGTTTTTGATGTATGCTCGAGGTGCCTATCGCCAAACAACTAAGGACTTGTACGAAGTGTCTGCTTAAGATTTCTGCTGCTAAAGTTATTGAAGAACTTTGGAGGAAAGCATTCTAGTTCGGCTCTTTGTCCTGCTGCAAGTTTTAGGAGAATTTTGGGGGCTTATTGCTTGACAATGAGTTTTAGTTATTTAACCAAAGAATTGTGTTATCCTTGACAATTTAAACTCTGGCAGATGTCTCTAACCTAAAATTACTTTAACTGGAATATTGGCCTGTCTTTGCAGAAATCTGACGCTGTGTTTGAAGATGATTATAGATAGTTCTTCAACTTTGATTCACAAAGCCTACATAAAGGGAATGGACATTGCAACTTGAACTGAAAGAATCAGCTGAACACATTTAAATGAGGTAAAATAGGGGGAGGGAAGCAACTCTACAACGGTGTTTTCTTCATGTTATGTTGCTTCAACATATCTGGATGGTTAAATAACATTTGGGTGAAAGAAAAAGTGGTCGCTATAATTTTTTTAATCATTAATGGGGATTTTTTTAAAAAAAAATTATTCCACAAATTATGGACTAGATCATACAGCACCTTGGCATATGACAGTGATATATTTCTGAGGTCAACAAGGTACATTAAAACTTTAGAAAAAGATAACATTAGATTTTTACTAACGTAGATAAAAGGGAGATTAAGAATCTAGAATAGCATCCGCAGACCTCTCAGGAATCTGAAATTTAGGTGTTCAAAACACAACTGGATCTATTTTTTGAACTTCATACCACATGCAAGTGAATGAGATTTTGTTTCAAATTGACCTTGCAGATTCCTCAAAAAAAAAAAAAAAAGAAAAAAGAAAAAAAAAAGACAGACCTTACAGATGACAAATCCAAATTCAGAATACATGTTATTATATGCATGCCAGTTTTGGAGTAATAGGTAGTCATATTCGAGCTAATTACTGGGTGTGGTGGCCTTGAATAATCTGAACAGCTTGAGCTTGGCTTGAAAAAGGCTTTGTTTGGGATGGATTCTGTATAGCTTCAAGCTCACCTAGCCCAATTAATCCGTCCGAAATTATGTGGCTCAAAAACTCAAGTAAAAATTAATGGGTAATATGTGAATTTGAATTATATGCACATAACACATTGCTTTTCCATCTAATGTGAAATTAAATTTAAGATATCACAGATTCCAAACTAAACAAACCAAGTCTGAACCAAGCTAATGCATTGCCCAATATTAGAAACTATAGCATAATTTTGGTAATGGCATTCCAATTCTTCTTCCCTCACCATTCCCTTCGTGGTGGGGTGGGGGAAGAAAAAGATAATAACACTCCAATGGCCAGAGCCAGTCAGTGAAGTTAACGGTGGAAGTTTTGAAGCTTTACGCTCGTAGCTTTATAGGCTCCTAAATCTGCTGACTTAACTACAGGCTCCCATGTATCATAGGTCATGACTGCTGCCCTTCTCACTTTGTTTTGATTTTTAGATCACCACCTGAATGCTTTTGAGCTGTGTTGGATCCATATTTGACCATGTGACAGCTATACCTCTAGTGGTGTCGTTCGGGTTGGGTTTAATATGGGTTAAGCTAATAATCTAACTACTCAAAAATTCAGGCTTTGAAACCTACTTTTAAAAAAAAAAAAAAAAATTAAATAGGTAATCCGACCTAACTAACATAATCTAGTTTTTAAATGAGTTGAAGTAGGTTAAACGGATTAAACATATCTTTAACAGGTTACATGGGTTCAAAATAGGTTAAATCCATCTGAAATTTTGAGCATGAAATAATAGTATATAAGTCAAGCTTGATCGCTTGAGAATTTTCATCCAAGCTCGTTCGAACTCTCGTTTAGGCCTCCAACTCGGTGTAAGCGAATGGTTTGGTCCAACCGGACTAGGCCGATCCGCCTCAAAACTGGAGTCGGGCCTTAACGCGCTCCGGCTCAGCCGATCGATTCAAGGTGGTTTGCGAATCGCGATTGATTCCACAACGTAGCCCATGAATTTTTTTCTAGCAGGCTATCCAGAATCTATTATTACGTTGTCCGATCGCCGGTGGTTGCACCGCCTCGGCAGCGTTCGCCGCCTCTGCTCTTCTCGGGCATCACCTCCCCATCCATGCTTTCGCTCTGAAGCGAAACCCCAAACACTTAGGTAGTCCTCTTCCGCTTCTTGAAGGTTCTCCCTTTTCTCGCTTCTCTCTCTCTATATATATTTTAATTCCTTTAAGATGTTTTAGCCTTTGATTTTATTGGCTTCGGTGCTCTTTTTATCTTTTATTTGAAACTGTGTTAAAATTTAAAAGAATGGGGAGAGGATGGTATACTCGGAGATGGACCCTTTGGAGCCCATAGTTGGAAGCTGGAGTCCATCATCGAGCTTTGAGTCCATCATCGAGCTTATCAAAGGGAGCTGTTTTTCCGAATGAGGTAAAAAAATAATTTTTTAACAAAATCATGGTGGAAACGAAAACTTTTACAAGAATGATATTAAAGTAAAAAATATCATTTGAAATACCATTTTTCAGGTCAAAACTAATTCTCGCACCACGACGGAGCTTGGTGGCATTTTAAAAAATGTCAAGTGCAAAAAATGCCATTAGAATGGTGTTTCAAAAAACGTCACGTTGGGTGGTGTTTTCTAAAACGCTGCGTCGAGTGCCACTTGGAGGTGTTTGGCCTGGTTTAAAGCGCCACGCGCCGTAACGCTTTCAAAGCGCCTCGCCTCGCCCCGCCCCGCGCCCGAGCCACCCTCCCGGTCCCAAACCCCCCGCGTTCGAGCCACCCTCCCGAGCGCCCCCCCCCCCCGCCCGAGCCACCCTCCCGAGCCCCCCGGTCCCCACAACCCCCCCCCCCCCCCTCCTCCTGAGGCCCCCGATCCCCCGGTCCCCACCACCCCCCCCCCCCCCCCGGTGCGCACTCGGTCCCCCCTCCCGATCCCCCCCTCTCTCTCTCTCTCTCTCTCTCTCTCTCTCTCTCTCTCTCTCTCTCTCTCTCTCTCTCTCTCTCTCTCTCGATTGACCCATCTGCGGCCCATCTCGCAGCCTGTCCCCCTCCTCTCGGGCTGGTGGTCTCTCAAGATAAATTTTTTTATAAATTTAATTAAATTTTTATGCTTTATTACTAGCTACATCATATTCATCTTTATAATAAAGAAATTGATAACTGAAACAATGATATTTTTAGTTCAATTACATCAGTTAATAGAAAAAGTAAAAAACTAGTAAATTTATGTATCGACAAAAATAAGTAAAGGTTAAGTAGTTTCTTGTGGAAAAATTGCATTGTTTGATGAGTAAAAAAAATTCAATGAGCATGATTTATGTTATCAGTCATGATGAGCAACATTGACACACTTGATATGCCAATATATCTTATTTTAATAATAATAATTAAAAAAATAAATGCTTTGGATGTCAAGTCTCTGATATAGTCTGATTTTTACCATACAACAAACACACAGAAAATAAATAGGTTAATATCAATTATTTAATAGGGTACGTATCTATTATTTAAATGCTAAATGCTTCTGAAATATGTGCATATTCCATTATTAGTTTGTTTGCGGTTGATCAGTAGAAAATTTATACTTATTTTAGTTTATGCTTGATGATACAATATTATGTATTAATGCTAGATTTATTTTGAACGCCATTTTTCGGATGAGCACCGATACTGTTCGATTGCTGCTTTATTGTGATGGATCAGTTGAACATGGCTTAGATGGGATACAATATAATCAACCTCCTCGTAAAAGTTTTAGATTGAGCATGAGAACCCGTTATGTTGAGTTGGTCGAGCGGGTTTATAGTATGCTTAAAATTCCAATGCAGCAATATATTTTGAGATTGATGTGGAGATCTCCAAATATGTGCTTCATTCAATCGAGGAGGATGACGATGTGGAGGAAATATTGATATTTCCTTCCAAATTTTCAGATTATTGCTATGTTGAATTATATGTTTTCAAAAAAGATGCTCCAGCTCCATACAATGTTGGTCATACAGAGGATATTCAGGACAGTTCTCCTATTGCCCAGCAGCAGATCAAAACTCCAGTGGATTTTTCGATGATGGAAGGATTATGCTAGTAGTGCAGAGTGTTGATGTGACAAACAATTAGAGTGTTGATAGTCGGGGACTTGAGTCAGACGACAGTGCAGATGATGACTATTGGCCTGAACATGATGACTCTGATGAAGAGCAAGATGAGGATGAAGACTTACATGGAGATGATATAGTTTATGAAACTGGCTGTAGTTCTGTTCCTGTATCTACTCATTTAGAAATTGTTCCTAGTCAGATTTATGAGCATCAAGTCTTTGCACATACAAATACCAAAATTTTATCATGACTTGAATTTGCAGGATGGTGGTTGTGTTAGCACTCAAAGATAATTACCCTTTAATTCTCAATTTTGAGATTCATCAATGACTAAATTTGCTACAGGATTGTTGTTTACTAGCAAAGATGAATTGAAAAAAGCATGTGAAATTTATCACATCAAGAAGTATCGCACATATAATGTTGTGGAGTTAAAGAAAGCATTCTGGTCTGTGAAATGTGCTTCTTCAAGTTCTATACAGAGTTGTCATTGGAGGTTGCGTGCTACAAAGTTGAAGAAGCATGGATTTTTTGAGATCACAAGGTACGAGGGGCCACACTCTTATTTATTCAGTCATGTAACTCGGGATCACAAACACATAAGTTCACGAGTTATTAGTCATGCGGTTTGACATATTGTGGAGAAAGACCCAAGTGTGAATATTGAAGCCATCATTGCAGCTGTAGCAGAATAATTTCATTATACTGTGTCATACTCCAAAGTATGGCGTGGGAAGCAGAAGACATTAATTGATGTATTTGGTGAATGGGAACCCTCATATGCTAAGTTACCTAAATACATGCTTGCACTTCAGAATGCAAACCTCGGAACGGTGGTCTGTTGGGATTTCTACAATGCAGGGACATCTAATGTGTGTGTCCTGAATTATGTTTTCTGGGCATTTCATCCATCCATCGAGGGGTTTCGGTATTGTCGCTCGGTCATTTCTATTGATGGAACACATCTTTATGGAAAGTACAAAGGAAGATGGTCATTGCAACAAGCACTGATGCTGACAATAGGATATTTCCACTGGCCTATGCAATTGTGGATGAAGAGTGCACTGCTAGCTGGAGTTGGTTTTTGTGGAATCTCAAGAGGCATATTGTGAAAGACAGAAATGACATTTGTCTTATTTCTGACCGACATCCAGGTATACTAAGTGCCATAGCATATGACAGTAATGGATGGGCTCTACCTCTAGCTTATCATCGCTACTGCTTGAGACATGTGTGTAGTAATTTCAACTCAAGATTCTCTGATGTTCAAGTAAAAAGACCTGTATGGAAAGCAGGGAGCGAACATCAGCTTCGAAAGTTTAACTTTATCATGGAACGGATCAAGACAGTTAATGCAGAGGCTTGGACTTGGCTATCGGAGTTGGAGCCAGAGAAGTGGACATTGGCACATGATGGGGGCTTTCGCTATGGTATTCTAACAACAAATCTCTTGGAAGTTTTTAATAGTATACTGAAGGGAGCTAGAAATGTGCCGATAACGGCCTGTGTTCAGATGACATTTTACCATTTTGTTAAGTATTTCAATACGAGACGCGCGGAAGCCATGAGATATGTGCAGGATAATCGAAATACTTTTTTTACTCCTCATGTGACAATTAAGTTTGTTGAAAGTCAAGCCAAAGCTAATGAGCACAGAGTGTTTAGATACAACATACAGAGAGCCACCTATGAAGTCGTTACAAAAAGGTCAAGTGAAGCTCTTAGGGGTGGAGGCAATGTTCAGAATGTGTCACTCATTGACAGAAATTATTCTTGTAGAAAGTGGACAATTTATAAGTATCCATGTTCACATGTCTTAGCCGTGTGCCACGAAATTGCCATGGATACAACCCTTCTTGTTGATGAAGTATACACAATTGGCTCTTATATAAATGCATGGGGAGGTGAGTTTAATCCGTTACCTCATGAAGACTACTGGATGGACACATTCACATGCATTCCTGATCACAACCGTCTCAGATCGAAGAAAAAAAGTAAGCCTAAGTCAACACGCATTCATAATGAAATGGATGAGGTGTAGCCAAGAAATAAAAGTCGTTGTAGTATTTGTAAGCAAATGGATCATTCTCGACGCCGTTGTCTTAATATAAATGTTGGACCTTCATGATCCTAAATTGTAGTATCTATGAATTAATGTATGTTTTATGTATTAAACTACTACATGTAAAATTATGGATCACTAGTATTTTCACGTTTCTTATGCTTATACTCCTGTTCATCTATGTGCTTTTTATTCAGTTTGTATTTTGGGCGATGTTTCGGATCTTATTTAAAGCTGTTTATTTTTTCTTTAAATTGTATCACTCTAATGTGTTTTTTTTAAACTCCTTTTAAATGCTTCTGAAATACTTTTGAAACTCATCTGATACTCTTTTGATGCACTTCTTAAACTTTTTTGAAACTTTTCTGAAACTCTTCTAAAACACTTTTAAAACTATTCAGAAGTGTATCAAAAGAGTTTTAGAAGAGTTTCAAATGTGTTTTAGAAGAGTTTTAGAAGGGTTTTAAAGAGTTTCAGAAGAGTTTCAAAGAGTTTCAAATGTGTTTTAGAAGAGTTTCAGAAGAGTTTTAAAGAGCTTCAGAATAATTCCAAAGAGTTTCAAAGAGTTTTAATGTCATGTAGCTTTCCAAATGTCTGGGCAATGCGATTAGTGCGCCAGTTGTTAGTATAGCACCCTGTAAATTTTGTGTCAGCTAGTATACTAATTAGAACTTATTTTGTTGCGATTTGATGGTACTATAAGTTTTTCAAATTTATCATGCCAGTTTGGTTCATTGGGCATTCTCTATTGTCATTAGGAACTAGGGCTTCATGTAATCGTAACCTGATTTCCTTTGAAATTTGCTGAGAAATGATTTTGCCGCTTTGTATAGCATGGATTCTCCTTTTCCTGCTCAATATAAAATTAGGGGAAGATAGCCATTTTTTGTAGCATGTACACTGGTCTGTAAATTTCTAGAATTATTGAAACCCATTAGGTATTGCCTCATGGATCTTAGTTTTGTTCTGTTTGAGAAGTATATATTATTTTTAATATGGTGCAAGTACTATGAACCTTTATGGTTCTTTTTATTATGTGTTTAAGTTTATATTTAATGATCTTTAAAATAAATAACATTGGCACCTGTGTGTAATGAGTTTTCCTCCTTATCCTGTCCATTCAGTCTGTTTGCTTATAGATTTGTGGCTTGTCTATACAAGCCTTAAGGTGCCTTTATAACTGAAGAACTTTCTTTAGAAATACTAGTCTTTATAAGGTTTAAATAATCTAATTCGTGATCAACTCTGGACAAATGGCTGCTAAACAAGAGAGACCCTGCTAACTACAAGAAATTAGATGTATCATAACACTGTATCTGCTAAGAGTTACAGAGAAAGTTGTCTTTTTTGATAAACTAAATGCACTAATCAAAATCACAATAGAGTATTCAACATGGAGTCTGCAAATTAGGATAAGTGTGTCATTTTCAAATTGAAAATGAGATAACAAATTAAGAGGAAACAGTGGAGGGATGAAGCAAAGTGGAAATGGAAATGATTATCATGAAAATATGCCTAATTTCTTAGTCATGAGAACATAGACTAGGGTGAAATATTCATCAATTTGGTGGATCCCTAGGTCAAAGGCCTTGTTTTAAAAAAAAGAATTTTAATAGTTCCTTTCCTCAAACTTCCCCATGAACTAGTTTAAAAAGTCTTTAGCTCTCTTCCTACAGATTACCACCTTAATGCATAAAGAATGCTTCTTCAATTCTAATGTCTATCCTTGTGTAGTGCTGGATCTTGGTGAGCAGCACAAGCCTTTTACTTAATTTTATCAGAGAAGATTTGAGTATTTCTCGGAAAGATTACAGGTTCACATTTGAGTATTTCTAGCAGCACAAGCCTTTTACTTAACTTAATGTCTAGCCTTTGTTTTAGTGTGAAATTTTCTAGATTGAAATTATCTGGCCTTTGTTTTTCATAACTGTAGGTATCTTCACTGTGGAAGCCAGATATTTTTACCAAAAAAATATCGATATCCTTATTGATTGAAATCTGATTGTTTATATTGGTCTTTTTGAAGTGGTGATTGCAAAAGTAGTTATTACCAAGCATTTTGGTGTCATATGTAGCAATTGTATATTTTTCATATTTCACTGAAATCGATGGTTCTAAAATCTCCTGTCATGGATCATTACACATTATGGTAACATTCAGTGTATGTGTAACATGGCTTACAGTTATAAATAACTGACTGCAGAGACTAGTCATTTCTATTAGGCTTATGAGCCAAGTCAGCCCACTTAAATCCATATCTCATGATTGAGAGGTATCTGGCCAGCTTTTCATCAACTGGTGAGCGGTTGCCAAATACAGCAGACATATACTGGTAATCTACCTGCACATTTTTTTTTCCTTCCTTGTCTTGTACGAGAGTAGTCGGAACAAACATGTAATTTAGCTGGAGACAATCAGAAGCATATCTGATATGTTTGTAGTTGACAAGGTTTCTCCTTTTAGCCAGCAATAAGTGAAGCAGAGTGTGGCTGAGTTAAGTGTGTCATTTGCTATTGAACACTTCTGCAGGGTAAGAGCATTGAAACTGAATCTTATGCTCCTCCACATGCAATATCTGTGGAAACTCATCTTCATAGACAATCTTTGCAGTTTTGTTTTTCTCCATTGGAGGCTTCAATGTCTCTGGAACTAGAATCTGAAAGGCAAGATATACTGTTCTTTGCATTGTGGAAGCCGCCACTAGAACAGCTTCTGATAAACATTTTAGTGGCATTTATTTTCACATTCTGGGTTGTAGGGATGAGCACTGTCTCGTTGTTTAATATTATTATCTTTTTAATTAATTTGTCAAGGAATGCCTTTCTCCTTATCCTTATTTAACAATTGTCCAATATTATTATCTTTCTTGTGCAGATATGCAAAATATGCTGTAATAGTGATCTATTTTCTCATCCTTTACTACTGTCAGATTCCAATATATGAGGTTCTGAGAGGTGGTTTATTGATTTAACCATTCTCATTAAGAGCATGAAGTTAATGACCATTGCAAAAATAAATTGAGCTGGAACTGCCAAGTTGGCATTCTTGCGGTCCAGACTCTAGAATTCACAAGGCCATGATCTTTTTATACTTAGTTACAAAAGGTCCATGATGAGTCAACATATGGTTCACATTCATGACTGGCTTTTAGGTTAAGCAGTTTGCAGATCGTTCATTAAAAGCAACTGTTCATAAGGGAGACACATCGTTCATTGAAAGCAACGAGACACATCGTTCATTAAAATCAACTGTTCTACCATTTAATTCTCCATCACTAGTGCTACCATATCTATTTTCATAAAATTAATAGGGAGGCATATAATCCAACAAAAGTTTGAAACAAAAGATAAATAAATTTACTATTTCAACATCCACAACCTTTCTATTTCCCAGCTCTCCTTACCAGATTGCAAAACAAAGAGACATTTTGGGAACTTTATTACTCAACGTTGAGAAGCAAGGGTAAAGCAAAATTATTTTATTCCCTCAATCTTCTATAACTCCAAATCAAACAAGAGGCAGCTCTACTCTTGCAGTATTAGATCCAAGAATTAAACCTCCTAGAAAAGATCTTTACCTGACTTTTCTCCAGTCCTTCAAAGACACATGCTTTATAGCAGCACTCTGTGTGATTCTCAGCCGTAAGATTCTCCGACCATTTTTTGCATAACGAAGCAGCACATCCAAACGCACATTTAATAATCACATAATTCACAAGGTCCAATTTTATATCCAGCCCATGAAGTCATGCTTAACTTCGGTCCAAGATCTCTCCCCACCAGTCACCGATATCCCTCAGCTCTATGTTGAGACAAGCATCCCCTTTAACACCTGCTTTACCGAAGCAATTCTCTGCTTTGACCCCCACCATAATAGAACTCAAACTCAAGGACTGACCCTCATCACCCGTTCAATTAAATTTCTACTTATTTGGACATTTTTAAGCTATAAATCAATTTAAAATATCATATCACATCATTAAAATTATCAATTTTTTGTTTTTATTTGATGCATGAGTATAGGATTATTTGACCTTTCCTCTCAGTACCACATGAAGTCTGGATGCCAGCCTCTTGCTACACAAGGACTACAGTGATATTTATTGTTGCCATGCTAACAAAGGGCCTTGATGACCAGCTTGCTATGCCCAAATTCAGATCAATTATAATTCAACTCTGAAGCTCCAAAACTTAAAAAAAATTCTGGAACTCAGGTTCAATTTGTTACATTTTGAATCTTGATCCATCATCCAAATTTAAAACACACCAAACACAACTGCAGTTCTTTGAACACGTTTTAATACCGAGAAGTATACGGACCAATTCTACTCTAATCAGTTTTTCATTTCTGATAATAATTCATACGAAATTATTATCCAGTTATCCACTAACTGATAACTAGTCTAAGAAATTGCAACCCATGGTGCGTCAGTGAATTTTCTTATGCTCGAAACAAGCCATTTGCTGAAGAAGAATAACAAACTGCAACACAAATTAGAATATCATTTAGTTAGCATGAAGCCAAAACCCTTACTTTAAATTTTCCAAGCGGTTCCTGCTAGCTACTTTCAAATTAAGAATTCACCAATTTTTTTTTTATCAACTAGCGTAGCATCAACACCCAAACAGCTCTGGTGAAGAGTGAAAGAATATTACCATCTCTTGATTGTGCCTGCTGCTCCATGGCATGATGCCGAAACTTCAACTCATTGTTCTGACTTGTAAGTCCAGCTGAGTCCCTCTGGAAGCAGATTACAGAAGAAAGTTAAAGGATGCATCTTATGCCTCATATATTCAATCCGGGGTTGCTACTATTTTGGTTTTACAAGCAGCAAATAGCACCTTGTGGTTTTACAAGCAGCAAATAGCAGATTACAGAAAAGAGATTCAGATAGCTCACCTGTAACAGAGCTGTGCTGACAATGTGGTTGCCTCTGTTTGCAAGGTCTGCACCTTGTGCTCCAATTCTGCGATGTACTTCACCTTGTAGCTAGGCTGCTTCACTTTTAGTCTGAACTCTGACAAATATGCTCTTGGCTAATAATTCTACATTATCTTTAGGAATTCAAGGAAATTCATTGTCCTTTATGAACTAATATAATTTTCCTGACTAGCATATAACTAATCTGTCCAAGGCAACAATTTAATAACGCTTAAATAAGTCAGAAACCATTACAATATCTGAGCAACACAACAAACAACTCAACAGATGAAACATATCAACTGGCGGCAACTAAATTACTGAAGCACTCGGTCCGGCAAGTGCCACTACACTACATCAAAACAAATAAGTGGGGTCCGTGCCATCCAAATATCTGAACCGAACAAGCAGCTTGAAGGCAAAATAGAGATAATCTCGGACGTATATGGACACCATATGAACTACATGCAAAAGAACCATCAATCCACAACCTATCTACATAAAATAAAAAAATAACATTAAAAATAGATTTGAAATTTAATAATGTCATACCTGTTGGAAACTATCATCCAATACGTCCAACTGGTCCCTATAGGCACGCAGTGTATGAGTTGGAACATTCTTTTGGTTCAATCTGACATTCCATCTATGCCCCCACGGTGCACCTAAGTGCCAAGCATCATTTACATCAGCAGGTCTAGCCTCCGGAGTCTCAAGTTTGATGGGACGAAAAATAGGTAATCGTTTCCATGCCCATATCTGAATGTTCGAATAATAATCAATATTAGTAAACAATACAAAAAAAAAAAAATCCAAACTCATTCGATTTAATCAACTGTTTACCTGTAGCAAGGGCAAGTATCCTCCTATCTCTGTCTGAGTAGGGCGCGTTCCGTGACAGAGTGCCCGATACAAACCAGCAAGTGTAGCAGAACCCCAGCTATAAGCAGCAAATGCCCACAGGTCTTCTAAAAGAGACACATACATCAACTTCACTAAATATCCCTGAAAGGATGACTCCACCTATAATTCGGAGAAGTTGCCCTATCATCTGCATCATCATTTAAGTGGAAGTCTCGGTAGAACTGATCGAAGAATGATAAGCAGAAACGGCCTTTAGAAAATGCCTCGGCAGGGGTTCAACCCCAAACAACCTCACAAATATATCCTGCCACTGCTCTAATGTATAATGCGGATCTAGCCCAGTAACCGTGAACCTATCAATTCGTAGACCACTTGGAATACCGACATCCTATAGTGTGACTGTCGCCTCGCCAAATGGAAGATGAAATGTGTGGGTCTCCTGCCACCACCTCTCAATAAGTGCAGAAATAAGGCTGACATCGAGTCGAATCTAGCCTATCCGATATACGTCATACATATCAACCTGCTCCAAATAATATTGCATTCATGGGTGTGTCATGCTCGATGTCTCCTTTCATATATGCGTGTCATATCGACGGTATCTAAACACCGGTAATTCCTGCAACAAATTTATTGTAATAATACATATCAATAACATAAACGCATGCTAACTAATTAAGGATCATCGATCAATATTGTATACCTGGCCCCCAAATATTTTGGTTGATCTATGTGAGGCTTGCAGAGTGAGAACACTAGGATCGCGAGGCCCTGGATATAAAACATTATGAGCCATGTCGTACTACTTTGTCAAAACAAGTAAAAACATCACATAAGAAAAATTTTTAAGCAAATAATAACATCACATAAGCAAATAAAAAATTAAAAAGGCTTGATGGAGGTTTATCTGTCTAGGTTTAGCTTGATGGAGGTGTGAAAAAGAAAGAAAGTAAAGAAAAGAAAATTATGATCCAGCCAATATACTAAGGATATGGATTGCAATATATTAATAATAAATTATAATCATATCGTATGAATATGGATCCGATAAAAAAAAAGTTTAAGTATCTGAGGATTAATTTAATAAAGTAACTGTACTCTTCACAATATGCCGACAACATAAGCTACAAATCTTTGCTTCTTTCTCACTACTTTAATTAGAGCATTTGTTTAGTTAGTTAACATGTCTTTATATGTGTGAGGGTGATTTGGATTGTGGAACTGATGAAAGATACCTTGGTGGCCCATACAAACTGGTGCTGGGTGCCATCAGGGCTGGTGAAAAGGCAAATGTCTGGAATTTTAAGGAGTAAACATGTGGCAAACCAATGGCAGGGGTGGAATCAAGACCTTTGGTTAAAGGCAATTAAATGATGGCTTCTAATGCCTTGTAACAATGATTGACCAAGACAACTAAATGATGGCTTCTAATGTCTTGTTATTAGGGGTGGCAATATAATGTTTGCTCATATCAATGATTTGAAAAATCATACATTTAGTAATGAGTTACCATAATAAATGTTTTCCAATCAAGCAGTTTGACAAGTCCATAATTCAGGTAACCATTTATAATGTGTTTGAAACATTAAATATATTGTTGATATTAACCTATTTATTTTCTGTGTGTTTGTTGTATGGTAAAAATCAGACTATATTAGAGACTTGACATCCAAAGCATTTATTTTTTTAAATTATTATTATTAAAATAAGACATATTGGCATATCAAGTGTATCAATGTTGCTTATTATGACTGATAACATAGATCATGCTTATTGAATTTTTTTTACTCATCAAACAATGCAATTTTTCCACAAGAAGCTACCTAACCTTTACTTATTTTTGTCGATATATAAATTTACTGATTTTTTAGTTTTTCTATCACGATTAACTGATGTAATTGAACTAAAAATATCATTGTTTCAGTTATCAATTTCTTTATTATAAAGATGAATGTGATGCAGCTAGTAACAAAGCATAAAAATTTAATTAAATTTATAAAAAAATTTACCTTGAGGGACTACCGGTCCGAGAGAGGGAGGGGGATGGGCTGCGAGATGGGCCACGAAATGAGCCAAGAGAGAGAGAGAGAGAGAGGGGGGAGTGGGGGGGGAGGCGGGGGGGGGGGGGGGGATCGGGGGCTCGGGAGGGGGACTCGGGAGGGGGCCTCGGGGGGCTCGGAAAGGGGGGGGGGGGGGAGGGGTGGGGATCGAGAGGGTGGCTTGGGCGTTTGAAAGTGCCACAGCGCGTGGCGCTTTAAACCGAGCCAAACGCCACTCCAAGTGGCGCTTTTTAAAACGCCACCCGACGCAGCGTTTTAGAAAACGCCACTCTAAGTGACATTTTTTGAAACGCTATTCTAAGTGGCATTTTTTGAAACTTCACCCAGCTCCACCGTGGCGTTGAGGGAGATTAGTTTTGGCCTAAAAAATGCCATTTGAAATGGCATTTTTCACTTTAACACCATTCTTGCAAAAACTTTCGTTCCCACCCCGATTTTGTTAAAAAAATATTTTTTACCCCATTCGGAAAAACAGCTCTATCAAAGGAGCAGGCGTTGGTGTAATGCCTATCGAGAGTGTATGCTCTCACTCCAAACAACTCTTTTATTTTTTTCCTTTTAAAAAGTGAAAAAAAACCATTTATCTTGCATGTCTACAGTGATAGTGGTTACTAATTCATAGATTTTCTCTTGATAGGAGAAAATATATGTAAAGCATCATTGGAGACAATTTGCTTGCGCAGTTAAGTAACTGGGATTTGGGAGTAGTTATTTGGAGTGAGTGGACTGAAGGAAGAATTTTATTTATATGTTAGCCTCTTGCTTTATGCTTGCCCTCTTGTAGATAGAGAGGCTACGAAATCAGTTCCATGTTCTAAAATTTAAATATTGCTTTAACAGTTTAAACCCACACTTGCATTGTATGACCGTGTTCTTCATAAGAGAATAGTGCAATACTTAGATATTCTATCAATTTGCTTCTCTATAGTTGGAATGCCTCATGAGTGCCCTCATGCAGCACAACTATTTTCCGAAGTTTGGCTAGCCAAACCAAGATAGAAAGGTTTTTAATGTAAATTGATCCTTGATAATTGGATCTACAATTGGCATTAGTATGGATTTAAGCCTACGATTAAGGGAATGGACCAAGGTTCATTACCTTGGTACCGGATCCTATATGTGTACCACATTGGTATACTGTTGATATGTTCAGTACATAGGTCGATTCAATACAGTAAGACTTATTATACACTGGTACCGACTTTCGGTTCAGTATCGGTATGGTATGGTATATTTGGTATAGGATGACACATATATTGATATGACATGTCACAGAATGGACCTTTGATCTGATATATCACAAGGATTGCTGCATAACTCAAAGGTTATACCTTAGCTAGGCCCTTAGGAGAAGCCCTTTTTATTGAGTTCATGCATAAACAATGCATAAGTCTGATGATTAGGTTTCTAGGTCTGGTCAGGTTTGTAAAACCCTTCCAACTGTAGCATAGCCCATCTACCTATCCCAGACAACCACCTAGATGGAATAGAATAAACATTCAAGGTTGCTGCCAAAACCAAAATTCACCATTGTGGATAAGAATCAAGGGCTTTAAAGCATGCATTTTCTGATAGTTTTGAAAAGATTCTTTTGACTATATCTTCAGGAAAAAGAAAAAGTTAAACTGATATGTGATTCTCCATACGCGAAAAAGGATGGAAACCAAGAGACAGTCTGAAATTTTACTAAATCATTACCGATCTCTTGGACATGGCTTTATCTTTAAATTTGTAAACAATGATGACTCAAATATATAGAAAGTGCATCTAAACTTGAATCATTAATTTCGCTAAACTAATGACTTATGACTCAGATAACAAGAAAAAAGCCCGCTTTATTTGTCAGTCATTGTGTTTGCTCATGCAGCCTTCCTGCTATTTACATTTGCAAGCTAAGGGCTTTACTGTTAGCATCAGTTTCACAGAATTTCAAGTGGTCCATGTAGTCTAATCAGTTAAATATAAACTAAGGCCTTTCTTTATAAAGGGTTAAATATAATATTTAGATCCATTTTGGCACTTCTTTAGTCAGTTAATTATCAAGGTGTATTCATACGTTCAAGCCTGCCAGTATCAAGACATGGTCAAGATCAAGTTCAACTGTGAGTATTTATGTATGAAGACTCTTGCATATATCCTATTGTGTAGTCATAGATATCTATGGGTGTGCAGGAGAGCTGCAAAAAAATTCCCATGGACATATTTTGATCCTTATTTTGCTGGATGGTTTGTTGCAATGCTTGGCAGCATCTTTAGCATCATATACAAGTTTAGTTAAACAGAATTGGGGTTGGCAAACTTGCTTCACTATCTATTCCTGTTGTGAGGCATGTCCTTGTAGGCCAAGCCTTCTCAAGCCCTCTCACAATTCCTGTATTTCCTTTGGCCCCTCATTTGGTCTTGTCATTGTACCATCCTTTTTAAATGATTGAGAGTACTAAATTAAACAAAATAGAAGTAAATTTGGGAAGCGGACCCTGAACACTAGAACAAAACCAGGAGTCCTCTCTGCTGGAAATTATCTGATCTCTATGTCTTTGGGTATGGCTCTGGGATTATTTTCATCAAACCCGTCTGTTCCTTTTGAAAGAAAGCATCCCTAGATATGGATGTGGCTTCGGTCCCGTATTCATTAGGCGAAGGGAGGCTATCAGAGTCTTCTGAGATTCTACACTCCTGCTATCTTCTCCTTGGATGGTAGATCCCATCAGAGGTCAAGAGAGAGAAGTCTTCTTTGGCGTTCGGAGTGATGTATCTCTGGCATTGGTGTTTCTCGAGTCAGTTTCAAAAATCGACTCAACCACCAGTCCAATGTGAACGCTTGACCGCATCAACCAGGTCAGTGGTCAACACCTTTTATTCAGCTCTTTTGAAAACTGCAGCTTTGGAAGATCAAAATCTTTGAGTTGATAGCTTTGAAGAACGATGTTTGCACTAGGGAAAAAGGCTGGCCAATTAATGGTTGATGCTCCTTTTGTCAAGACTCAGAGGAAGCTATCAGTCACCTTCTGTCTCACTGCCCCTTCACCAGATGGTTCTGACCTTTCTTGAGGCAGTGTTTCAGATTTAAAGGTCATTCTGAGTACTTGATGAAACATATGATGAAAACATTTTGTGCTAACTACCTTGTAAGATGCATGCATGAACAATAAGATTGTAATAGAAACCTGAGATTTAAAATGAACAATAAGTTACAAAGTACAATGATGTTTTACCAATTTGCTACCAGTAATGTTCAAATATGTTGGCTGACAAATGTATTTTAGAGTTATTATATTGAAGAAATTCTATATTTTAATTACTCTTCATCAAGAGCTCATAAGGTGGTGAATGGTGAACCAATTGATTGACATCTTCCTACAATTTTATAGCTATTCTTAAGCAAATTCATCTTTACACATCCCCCCCCAACCTTTCCAATTAAGCAAATTCCAAGGAGGATTCTGACAACAATAAGATAGTGACCTTTACTGCTATATATTATTTCATTAGCTAAAACAAAATAATCATACTTTCCAGTGAAATGCAAAACTCCAATTCCTTGCTTAAATCTGTGGCAAATGTTAGTTCATGGAATGGAAATACCGTGACTTTCTGATTAGTCATGAACTGTGGAATGAACTGTGGAAACTCAATTTTTCTTCTAAGCAAGCATTCTAATGAATTCATAAAATACTAGTTGCTGATATATATGAGCGGTTCTTTTCAATGTCTTTAGGTTTCTCTTATATATGTTTTCTTGTCATTTACTTTCACCATGCTTGGTTAGGACTGAACTTGACATAACAATATTATATAAAAGCCTTGAGTATTATCAAATGTATGACTATAGGTATGCTATTGTTTGTGATCTCATTCTTCCATCGAACACCTTCACCGGTATCAGCTTTCTTTTCTTGCACTGATTATTTGAACCTATATCTTTCAGTATGAGTGTTTATTCTTGGTAACCCTTCTACTAAAATGTCAAGTGAGTTCTTTTGACATATCTTTTATGGTTTTCTATTTGCAGAATCAAAGAAGAAGACTCAGAAGCAAGAGAGATTACTGCTTTAGATGAACAATTTTAGCACATAGGAGCATATTATAAGGGCAAACTGGTCACAAAGAGGATGTCAGTATTTTTGTCTTTATATTCATGATATGGACGATCTTAAGCTAGTAATATTAATCTATACTGTTGCACTTGTGTTGATTGATCAATACATATTTTTGCAGCCCCTCAGCACTTGTTTCAAGACATAGATGCTTATGCAATGGGCTTCCACCGTGGTACTGCTCAAGGTCAAAGTAATGTCTTTTGAGCCATAAAGCGTCATTTGCCTAAGCCTGTAAGGATCGATTAATTTTATTCAGTGAACATAACTATGGACCTTCCAAGTTCCAAAAATACAGCATGAACATTGATAACAACATTTTCGCCTAAACAGTATACATTTATTCTATTTGCAAGCAAAAAACCACCAAAACAATGCATAGAGCGTGGGATGATATCAAAATATGCATCAAGGGGGCATGTTGGTGTTCATATTCCTGATGATTTTATCTGTCAAGTCATGTTTCCAAACTTGGACACACCTTTGGTTTGCATGAAGTTAGTTGAAAGTATGACGTGCTGCACCAATGCATATTGCCCATGTTTACCGTATCGATACCGAATCAAGACTCAGTATTTGTGCATATTGGATCTCGATATGCTAAACTAACCCACGTATTAGGCACATCGACACTATACCAGTGTGATACTGGTACGAGTTCCAGCATCAAGTTGGTAAACCTTGGTTTAAACTATTACAATAGCTAAACATTTATTCCGAGTCCTTCAAGCTGTTATTGCGAAGAAAATTGATGTTAAGTTTGTCAACTCTAGGTTTCTAGTGCCCCTAATTGCATGCTCATTATGTCCATTTCATTCCTCCATGTAAACTGGCCTGAAAAAGATTGGTGAATGTTAGATCTTGTATTCATTATGGATACCTATGATCCAGAGGTATGTGCTATAATTTTCCTTGATACTATGTTATAGTTAAATGAATACCTTGCTTTTTTGTTTTGTGATGTTTTGTTGCTCTAATATATATTTAGACCAAAAAACCTTTGTTTTTCTATAATTATCTGGATCAAAGGGTCAAAGATGGAGTGGGAAAAATGGAAAAAGCTCTCTTGAGTACATAATCTAATCCTTGATATAGATGGATGATGTGCAAGCAAACGTAAAGGGTAACTACATCAAGATGTTATTGAACTGGAATTACCATTTAGTTGTCAAAATGTTAGCAAGAAGCAGCTGTTTATATTCTGGTTGCTGTAAAACAACTGTAAAACATTTTCCATAGCTGCCACTTTGCACTATCTAGGATACGTTCCTTTTATTAAGAAACCTAAATTAGTGGTGTGAATATTTCGTCATGCCAGGATTGTTTGATGGGCTAACATTACTTTTTGGGTTGATTACTAATTAGATTTGAAATTATAGTTATGGTCAACCTAGATATTGACAACAATAACATTTTTTTTTTTTCATTTTGGATTGAAAGAGTGTGCTCTATTCTATTGAGAATGGTGCAGTAACAAGGAACTTAACTGAGCTAAGCTTTTGTTTTAAACTAGTTAGGGTTGGTTATATAAATACTTTTCCTCTCTTCAGCTCAACTAAGGGCCATACTTTTTGCAAGATGTTAAGATATTAAATTTTTTACTACTTTTTTCTATATGATTTTTGCTCTATTTCTATCTCTCTTTTCTTCTATATGTACCAAATCACTTCTTTACATATCCAAATCATCCAAGTTATTACTCTCTTAGTTTGTGCTCATTTGATGCTAGCTCTAGTTTTTTATGAATGCCTTCATTTTTTATTTTATCTTTTTTCGTTTTATTACACATCGATATCAATATTCACTTATTGGCCATATTTATCTTGTGTTCATGTTATTTCTAATTACCCAATATTTTGTCTTATAAAATTTCTTCTTCAATTTAGTAGGTATGTTATGATCGTATAATATCTCAATTATACTTCTTCATTTTATCCAAGCTACTTTAATTTTATGGATAATATCCTTTTTAATCTTTTCTTATGGATAATCAATCTTAAATATTGATAATGCTCATCTTTATTTCTAAATTTAATAAAACTGTGTTCCATGTATTCTGCCTTGAATATAAATCATGTGAGATTAATCATAGTGTGAGAGTAAAAATTTTGCAAGTAAGATATTTTCTCCTACGGAGGTGTTAGCTACCATGCATTTAAATGGAATACCTGAACATGAACATAGAAAGTAGCATGTCAACAATTGGAGGGCTGATACCATTAAAACGAGATTGGGCTATGAAAAATATATTGACTTGTTGTTACCAATGGTTAGGCAGTTTCTGTAAGTGATGTAAATTTTTGAGCTGAAGATTAAAGAACTCATTTATTGACCAAAACTGCAGTTCAGGTTTATGATTCAATGACTCGGAGAAATATGAGTTTATAAATTCTTTTCTTTTAGGCACTGCATATATTTGCGAATGTGCCAGCAGGAAATGTGGCTCAGAGATTATCACCAGAAAGTTTATCCTTTTCATGAGAAGAATATCGAGCAGGGTGGTCTATAGGTGATGGTAGCAATCAGATGGAGGGATGTATATTTATTCTTGAAAGATATTTTCAGGTGATTTAGGTTTGTGTGGTATTAACCTTCATAATTGTCTTGCTTCCATACTTTCTTTTAGGGAAGTTGTTATTTTTCTGTTCGATCAAAAATATTTTCTTCAACCATGTTAGGACTTGGGAATGCCACAGCTGGTTCAGTGGAAGTGAATACTTCATCTGCTTCTTCTACAAGTAAAGTCTTGAATTTTGAGTTTCAGGGACCAAGGCTGGACTGGATGGTAGTGGAAGGTGACTTCAAGCAGCTTGAAGGTATCAACTAACCAAATACAACAATCAATCAATCATGCTTTTGGGGTTGACTGTATAAGGATCACCCTCTTAATCTCAAGGACTTAGAATTACTGTAGTCTGTAATGAAAAAAAAAAATCCTGTACTCATGATATCCCATACCTTGTTCTGACCTTTTTTACATTCATGATACCACAAGACTAATTTGAATGAACAATGGGCTTTTTGTTGCTTATTTTGGCTTTGATTTATGGTGTGCTGGTGTAGATTCATTGAAAGTTTATTGAACCATGGATTTTAGTAGTACAATGAATTTGTGTTCATCAGATTTACATCTGCTTTATATCAAGTTACATAATTCTTTTTATGCCTAACATTGGCATGCCGCATGCCTCAAAACTAAGATGCTTGAGTACCAGTTTGTTTGCAGGTGTTTGTAGCTTTTAATTATGAGAAGATTCAGGTGTTTGAAGACTAGTGTGTAGTTTGCCAATTAGAAACATGTCATTCATTAGTTATAGATATTGTTAAAAGAAATCTATTAGCAAAATAGATTCTACTGTAGCAAACATCAGATATGATAATAAAATTAGAAAAAGGATTGGTATTGGCCTCCACGCAGCATAAAAGTGATGAACTAATTAAGATACCCAGATCATGTGCAACAAAAAAAGGGCCAATAGAAAGGAGGATTTAGATCTGTGTTGCAAAAGCTAGAACTTAGAAGGTGAAGGTTGAGATGGTTGGCAAGGATATGGAATATTTACCTTGTGATAGAGGTCATAAGCCAACCTAAAAATAACTCTGTAATCATTGTCACCACCGAAATGTAAAGATTTGGGATTGATGTCAGATCTGTGGCATTCAATGTCTTGAACAATTGATATATGGTCACTCAATGTTTTATTAGTTTCTTCAGCATATTTTGTAATTTAATGGATAAAATAAAAGAGTTCTTGGATTGTCTTAACTCTGTACCATTGTCTTATTTGAGTTAATTGCTACCATTGTTGTTGAGTTCTTTGTTTCCATTGATTTCATATGGTTTCCATGTACTTTTCCTTGAGGGAACATGAGAATAAATCATAGTTTCTTATGGTCATCCCTCAACATGTCTTCAAACTATTCCCATACCCAATATGTGACATCTTCAACCTATAAATATTAAAGTAACCTTTCACCCTACTCCATTTCCCACAGAGACCCAGTCTTTCACTCCTACAGTCCAGCATATAGTTTCCTTGTGTAGTGTTTGGGACCACAGATGAGGATTATGATGGTACCACTGCAACTTAACCTTCAAAACTAATCATACTTGTTCTCCTTATGATAGCTTCATGGATTGGGCCCACTGAGAGCACCATGGTCCGTCAAAAGAAGGGCTTATAATGGTGTTAAGGAGGCCATGTGACCATCATCATAAAAAGTTCAGATGCCTATCAAGGCTTGTTGGTGAGCAACATGGGCTGTTTGTTCCCAACTCCCTGCCTCTGTTCTTTGTTTCAAGGCTGAGATGGGAAGGAAAGTGTTTTTATCGGGCATCAGAAGCCCTTAACTTGGGTCCCCCAAGAGCTCAAAGTAAGGTGATGGAGATCAAACCCACCGACTCTGTACCTGAGATCTCTCAACCACATGGATTGTGAATATGGGGCAGTATTTGGTATAACAAAGGTCCAACCACCATCCCCCTTACATGGCCATTGGTTGTGGTCCATGGTCATGGTGGCAGCCAGAGGACGGTTGCTTGTCCTTTGGGTTAGGGGTGGCAGTTTTTTGGATTCACCTACTAACTGGTACTGAGCCACTGGGATGGTTGGTATATTGTGGGGCAGGGTCAGGAGGCTGATGGCCTAGGTACCAGTTGAGACCACATGACCTGGTTGTTAAAAGTGTGGCAGGTGTTGGTACCCAAGTGCAAGACCCCTTTGTTATGGATTAATCCAACACTTCCTTCATCCATTCTTAAGGAAATCATAGTAACAGTCTTTGGTTTTTCTAGAATCATCTGATATATTCCTAGGTTTTTGTCACACATGTTTAATATATCTTTTCTTTGTCATGAACATAATATCATGAAAGAGAGTAACATCGTTTTGATAATCCTACTGTGTTGTACCAATGCTGCAGTAGAAAATATGGAGGCTTGTTCTTTATAGGATGGTAGTTTACTTTTTTTAAGCTATATTGTTTTCAGTTCCAGTAAACACTACATCTAATCAACCAGTTCAAGTATTTTACTGAAAAAAAAAGATACTACTATTTTTGAGATTATAATAAACCAGTTCAAGTATTTTACTGGATAAAAAAGATACTACTATTTTTGAGCTTTAGCATTGTTGGGTAAAAGCTAACACAATAAAGAAGGGTATGATCCATGGACCAACATGACAACTTAAAGCATGTCTGAGGTTAAATTTTCCTCCATTTTTTTTCCTAATGAAACTTTAACCGAGTCAACACAACTCTATTCTTAGTGAATACTCTCTCTCTCTCTCTCTCTCTCTCTCTCTCTCTCTCTCTCTCTCTCTCTCTCTCTAAAACACTATCTGCAGAAAGAGAGATACTATGAAAGGAAATGTATTTCATGGTTATGTAACTTAATTATCTGGTTGCATTAGGGCTACAAATGGGTTAGATCGGATTGGATCATATTTGATCTCGATTCGTTCTGATTTTATATTCGGATTTTGATTTTGAACTCAAACCCAACCTATTTGTTGATCAAATTGGATCGGATCGGATCTATTGATGGAATTTTAGATTTGACGAATCATTCAGATCTATTTAGTTTCAACCCAAAATATTGCATTTAAGTCAAGCATTTAATTATTATTTTATTACTAAAATCTAGTAATTGATAAATAAATATAGATCCACTAATGAGATTAGAAAGAATCAATCTAAACTTAAATTTTTATTCAAAAAATCTTAATTCTATCCAAGCAAATGATTATCCTTAAGTTTATAAATTATGATATTTAAAATATTTATTGATATACTTAAACACATTATAAATAAGAACTCATAAAAATAAATAATAAAATAAAAATAATTAGATATAATTAGTGAAAAAAAGATGGAAGGGGACCTAGTTATTAAGGTGAGAAGAAGAATTAGTTTAAATTAGAGTTTATTCAATAAATTTATAAAGACAACTAGAGTAAAGGAAAATAAGATTTATATAATCAAGATTTATGGATCGAAATAACTTGGGTTCGAATTAGATTAGATCAAAAAATACAAGATCCGAATTCAATTCAAAATTTAGATCAGATTTAATATTTAAATCCAACCCAAACCATGAGTCTTTAAATGCAAATTGGATTAGATCTAATTGGATCATATCAAAAGCCGAGTCAACCCCTTCGTAATTGGATGAACTACCATTATATAACAGAGCTCCAAGCTCATCATTGTAGGCTTCCCAATTATGCACAAAAGGATGTGTCCCAAATATGCATGTATTGCTTTAGTTACACACGGCTGAAACGATCAGGGTCTCTTAGTTTACTCAGATAATGTTGAATGACCCCATGACCTCAATTTTTCTGGTGGTTACAATCCATGATCAATAGACCAAAGAAAGAGAGGTTGAAGGTTTGAAATGATGGGAAAACAAAAGGGAGAAAGGTACGTGCAATGCACCTGGAAATGGAGACAAACGACTCTTGAGATGCATGGATGGAGTTCCATTTTGGAGTTTTGATTTAATAATAGAATGGATGCTGCATTTGTCTTGGTTGCTTGAATAGTGTTGAATGGTGGAACAAAGGGTCAGACTGTGGGTCATGTGGCATGATGCTTGCCAGTTTCTTCACACCATCTAATAGTTTCAGTCTCAGTTGCATGCGGTTTATGTAATGGAATGGCTGACATTTGTATAAGCTCTTGATTGAACTCCTTTTAGAAACACGTGCCACGGATTAGGCCATGAATATGATGACTGCTACGATGGTCTTAATGGTTTTATCTTTTAGAATAAACAATAAGGGTGAAAGTAAGTGATAATATCTGTATGTATCTTTTTTTTTTTTTTTTTTTTTCTATATCCAAATATATTTGTTTATCAATATAAATTTTAGCATTCAACTAATATCAATATTCGTATTTATATCTATATTCATATCTGTTAAAAATATAAATATAATTATAAAGATATAATTATCCGATTTATATCTAAATATTTGGTTCTACTTATAATTTTATTTAATCTTATATGACTTAATAAATTTCTATATATTAATTGTACCAATATAATATTTTTGATTGGATAATTATAAAATTTAAATATATGACTTATATATCCATATTTATACCCATACTTTCTATTCATTTAATACAATTATAAATATTAGCTTACATATATAGATATAGATGCATTGATATATGATTCATTTTTGATTCGTTTCTAATTCTAATAATAACGTCATTAGGAATGGAATGGAAGGGGTTGGTGTCGATTTTTATCCGCTCGATTTTCGATGTCCCATGCCCTACCTCGTTTCACCCCATACTCCCCTAGTGTAATTAGTTTAGTTCCTAACCCGCTCTCGTTATCTCATCTTTAATCTTCTTCTTTTTTTAACCATATTTAAAAAATATATTTGATCACTCTTTTTGTCAAACGAAAAATATAAAAATTATATTGTTCTTATTATTAAAAATTATATAATAAAAATCCAATTTTAATAAAAAAACAATAGTTCTATAAAAAAAAAAAAAAATTTCAGGGTAGGTCAAGCATGATCAAAGCTAAAAGACTGGACCATGACCGGGCTGGATTGGGGTGGATCCTCGAGGTAAAATTGTCTGGAGGCTACTAAAATTCATTGTGATCATGAATTACAGTGAAGTTGAGAAACACAGCCGACTGATATCCAAGTTCTAGTCACCTTACCAAGTGAACAGGCACCAAGAACCGGTTCAAGATTATTATATTGATTACAATATTTATCCTACTAGTCTGTCTGAAGAAATAAATATTTATTGAAAAAAATAAAAAGCAACAAATGTGCACTTGCTTTCTGCCGAGCTTTTGTCCATATGTGGATAGTATTATAAATAATAAAAAATTCAGAAACAAAAGGGCATTAGATAAGAATTTAAAGGCATGAAATGATGGTATCGAAGCTTAATTTTTTTTAAAAAAATATTAAAAAAATCATAATAAATCACTTAGAAGACTTCCTGAGCACTTGATGCATGAAAAAGCCTAAGGTAAGACCTTCGTCATTTGCTTGAACCAAGTTTTAGATTATAACTTCATCTTATTTACCATTTACAGTTTTTCATCCATGCTGAAAAGTGGAAACCAGCTCGCCACCAAACTGTTTGGACGAAGGGGAATGTGAGTCTCGTCGCCTCGTTGACACCCGCCGTGAATGCTGAGATCGCCGTCAGTGTGCAAGTCTTCCATCAAGTGCAGGCTCTTAAGGCCAAACGTAGAGTTCTGAACCCATTTTTACGAGTCAGATATGATTTATTTTGTTTTGACGATTTGACCGGGTCCAATCTTATGACATCTATATCCAATAAAACTATATAAGTTTGAGATCAACATCCCACTCGCCAATCTTGCCCTCTTAAGTGAAGTTTTGGTTTTGGATTGCTTGCAGGTCTACCTTATGGCCAAGCCGTTCTACCTTCATATCTGTTAAGACAAACAAGAAACGTCCATGCAATTTAATGATGTTGGGATTTAGCTGAAGAACCCCCACACATCAACAGTATGATAATAAGGATGTTAAGCTAGAAACGAAGTAGCGATGAATGTAGTGAAGATGGACTTTTGTTTGGGTTAAATCTTCTGCAAGGACAGAAGATGAGCAAGAAAAGTATTGAAATATCTAGCTAAGGCCTGCTGACATTTAAGACTGAAAAAAAAGTGAGAAATGGGAGCCAAGAATAAGCTTTGTCACCATACTAATAAAGAGAATGGAAGAGTAAGAGGCTTACTATCAGTGGTTTAAAAAAGAAGAAAGGGTTATAAAAAATCTGTTACCTTGAGTGCACCTTTCGTTTATAAGAAGCATCCGTACTCGATGATAAGATTAAACATATGGCTCGATCGTGCATAATGTGCCTTTGTATGATGGACAAAAGTATCTCTTGCATCCATGCCTCATGTCATCGGTCACATTTGATGATTGATCTTACTAGTTTGCCAGAGAGTGTTATTTATTTTTTTCAGTTGGCTCCATACCATCCATTGATTATCTAGGTATATATTTTTGTCGTGCAGTCATATTAGATATGCTGCGGATGATGCTAACATAGAATGACCGTCATATATCTACCTAATTAGATTGGATGTTGGTAGAACTTTGTCCTCATCGTAATTAATTGTTAGACATGTCAAATTAAATTTTATAAGATCGACGCTCAACGCATGTGGTTGAAGTTTGGATCTTAATTTGGAACCCATACTTGGCCTACATGTCTGAATGGCAATTGAGTATTAAGATTGACAATCGAGAAGCCCAACCAGTAGGGTTCTAATTGTGCTGGAGATTATTGCGCCTTGTTTTACTGGGATTTTATTCCTAGCTATCATTGCTCTTCTGGTTGGTTATCCGAATGTTATCCGAGATAAAAAAGGAATTTTATCTTTTTGCTGTTGCTATGAGTTTGCCTCCAGTACCATCTCTGACCACTGCTGGAATAATAACTAATGTCAGAATTTGTCTTGGAGTGACAAAATGGGAGCAGGTTTGGATACCGAATCATGATAGGCCTACAAAGTTTTGTTCTATGTGCATAGATGAGGCAAGGTGGTGTGCGTGCTTTTGGATTTCCCCACAGGCTAGCGCGATCCAGGCGTTAGAGGGAATTATTCTCAGCTGCGAGGCGTGAGAGCTCAGAGTAGCCAAAAGCCGAGAACACTGGTGCATTTAAAAACTTGCTTTCCCTCTCCAATTTCTCCTCCTCATTATTTCTTGTTCTATTTGCTATCAAAGCCATGGTCATTGAGATTAATGGTTTGTGTGTGTGTGTGGGGGGGGGGGGATGTGGGGGGCTCGATATGGTCAAAAGGTTAAGTGAGATGCTCTACATGGTATAGGATTTGAGAGTTCAAAACCACAATGGAATAGAATTTGGTGGTGTTTGATTTTTTTATTTTTATTTGATTGTGCTTTGAACTCAGCATGTGGTTTGTTGTGCCTTTATGCAAGTGGGATCTTATAATTGGCCGAGACATATTGCTATGCTCTTACTTTCTATGATGAAAAAGTTAAACAGTACTAATTATTCTTTTTAGAGTTGTTACGTTAGATCATATTTAGTTGAGTAAGATTTGTGGAAGGTTATTAACTAATTAGAGATGATAATGCTGCTTAATATATTTGGTATTGCAAAGGCAAGCAGGAAATGTAGAATTAAATATATCAAAGTGCTGTTTTGTCTTCTATTACTATGGATGGAAAGAACATTTTTCGTGTTCAAGAAATTGAGGATCTTAAGAAAGAGGAGGATGTTTTTGTGGATATTTGCTCAAGTTAGAGTATGTCACAGCATCAGTTAGTAAAATATGAGAAAGAAAATTTGTTTATTCTTCCATTTTTCTTCAAATTTGAAGAGATAGTTGGCTAAAACTCAGCTAGATTTTGAGAAGGCTATAGAGACGATAGATATTATGATCGATTGATCTGTTCATAAAGACTATTGTTCAGCTAAATCATATAGATGAGGCTTATGCAAAAGTTATCTAAGATGTGGATATTTTTTATGGTGATTTACATAGTTGTGAGTTTGAAGGGCTAAAGAATGTAGATGAGGCCTATGTAGAATAAATTTACATATGATATAAAGAGTTATTTTTGCATAGAATAAATTTTACACATGGCATGATGGTGGCTATGAACGGCACAAAAGTTGCATTAAAAAATTTTAAGCTGGGCTCGAGTTGATGTTTAGCTCTACTTGAGCACAACTTAAAGTTCAAGCTTCACTATGACAGGAAGCTTAAATTTGGCCCAAAAGGAGAGTAATTTGAAGAGATTGAGTTTGATGAATTACTCTCATTTTGGGTTGAGTTAGAGAAGGATGGTGCTGTCGTGGAGGGTACTTATGAATATAAAAGAGTTACTAGGATTGGTAAAGATAACCTTAACGATAACATGGATGTCGCAGGTAGATTGAAGGGCTAAAATGACTTAGATAGCTCAGGTGATTCGATCGTGCTAGGTCAGGAGACAACGCCCTTAAGATGGAGATAAAGGTTGTTGCAGTGGTAGAGGGCACAAAGAAGGTGTACATTGTTGGCGGTACCAAAGAGAAGTTAGGTATAAAAAGGAGGGGAAGCGAAGAGGAAGATAGGAGGGTGACAAAGATCAAAGTAAGGTGACAATAAGGAGTAGGAGAAGACGATGAGGACAACGATAAGAATTCAAGAAAGATGATCACAGGGCTCCTTAAGGGACAGTAGAAGAGTCAACTACATTATCTTTTCTCTTGTTTTTCTTTGCTTTAAGCTGGACATTTGGATTGGACCAGTCTTTTGGCCCACATAGGTAGCCTAATTGACTTTTGAGCCTAGCTTGCATCTAGGATTAGTTCTAGCTTAAGTCAGGATTTTGAAAAACTCTTTTAGGACTAAGTATGACCTAGCTTTCGGCTTGGCATGATTCTAGCTTTAAATTGTTTAGCTGTAAGGCCACCAATTAGCATGCAACTTAATGATGAAACAGTAAAGGTATGGATGGACTAAATTAATTTTGGACCATGGTTGTGCGTAAGATGCTAGTGCATGGTTGCTGACATATGAAAGAGTGGACATTGAATTTTTAGGTACCAAGTATTGCTTTAAGTAAGGATTGAAACCTACGAGCAGTTGATGTTAGTTGGATGATCAATAAAATCTTGGCATGGTAACAAAGGAATCAACAGTAACGATTGGTGAAATAATCATTGATTCTAAGTTATATTACAATTTTATTTTCTTTTATCAAGTATATTAAGTTAGATATCCCAATGTTATCTCGGTTAAAATAGGGATTATGTCTTTTCTTCCGTGGATGTTGTGAGATTACTTCAAATACCATATCTTATCACTATTGGTATAATAATTAGTGTCAAAATTTGTCTTAAAGTGATCAATGGGAGTAGGTTTGGGTACTGAATTTTGATAGAATAAGGAAGTTGTGATTTGTATGTGTAGATAAGGCATCCTTCACCTATTAAAATGTGGGGCATCTTTTGAAGAAAGAGAGATCTCGTCAAGGCATGTGTGGTCGTCCTTGGAAAGACTCCTTTATCAGCCATGAGGTGCGCTTCTGAGGGTGGTCAACAGCCAAGCGCGTGCTTTAGTTTTTTCATTTTATAAGTTTTTAATGAAAATTTACTCTCTCTCCAATTTCTCTTCCCTCTCATTGCTTCTTGTGCCATTTTGGTGCTTGTGACCTGATCTCGTTTTATCCACATGGAGAGCCGTGCCATCTTACAAACTGTCGTCTTGGATCTTATAATCGACCAACAAGTCTGAACCACAAAAAGTCTATTTCTAAATCCAAATTAGGGTGCAATATTGGATCCGGCCTGCATCCCTCTACAATAAATGGCTTTGAATTAGAATTAAATAAGTTTGGATCGTATCCACTTTAATCTTAGCCTGATTAATCTATTTAAATAGCTAATTGAATCGAATCAAATCGAATTAATTTATTTATTCAATCATTTATATTACTTATTAAAATTAAATAGGTTAAATATATTGATATTTAACTTTATTATTATTATTAATTAATAGATTAAGCGGATTAAATAGATCGAATCAATTTATTTATTTATGAAATCGATTAAATTTAAATTTAAAATTTTAATTTATTTAATAAATAGATTGAGTTCGGATTAATGACTTTTATGATAAGCTAATATTAGATCTGATCTATTTATGATTTGGTTCGATATAATTACCATCTCTCGTTCAAATCAAGCTAAATGATAAGTTTATATTTAGATTTAGCCACCCACTCATATCTCGATTAAAATTTTAAATCTTATAGGATGCTATTATTTTGATTTTTTTCATCTGCTGTCATTCCATTTTATGTTAACATCCGGGATAAGAAATATTTTTAAATATATTAATTCAGATACTGAGATAATGACAAGATGATGCCTTCAAACCCGCTAGTTCAGGCCGGGCAGTGAATTTAAATTGCCGAGTCCCGTCACCGAGCAACCAAAGGGGATCAACAAATTAAAATAGGCCGGCTCGAGGCCAAGGACGGTCCGCTGGACGCGGGTGAGATCGAATCTGGCCCTTGGCGTCACCTTTCCACCTCACATCCCATCACCCCTAGGTGAGTTCACCCCAGGCCCCTGTTCCTAGTGCTTGAAAGCAACGCACCTCCACTTGCTGGGTGGAGGCTGGGTCAGGATAAGGAAGAGAGGAAGACAATAAGAAAGGTGGGTTGGCCTTTGATAGCTGGGAACCAAATCCAAACCATTTTGTTTTTTAAAAAAAAAATATATACATTTTTAATTATTATTACTTTTCTTTTTGATCACCAACTGCAAAAAGAATGGTAGATTGTGGTTATAATAGATTTTGATCTATTAGAGAGCCTTGGATTCCTGGTGTACCACCCCTCACCACCCACGGCCTTCTTTCTTTTTGTTTATCTCATGAGGAAAATGGAATCATCCATGTATTATTATAATATGGCCTGAGTCATGGAAGTCATGGAAGTGTTACTGTTAGCAAGTATTATTATATGGCTTTGTTTATTGAATAATTTGCCTCCTCTCCAGCCATCAGCTTAACCCCAACGCAAAGGTAATTTAGGGAAGTCCACTTCCTTTGGTTAAAGTCACACGAAAAAGGCGAAAGTGGCGAAAGTTCAACACGCTTCTCTTGTTTTTGTTTGGACTTTCATTATTTCAATTTTGTTTTGCTATTTGTTTTTCTTCCAACTTGCCTGAGAAAAGGCTTTGCAGAAAGGAAAGGAGAGAATCTCCACTCCCAGATAGGATTAAAGCATAGAGCATGATATCTCTATTATAAGTGTCATCAAAATTTTTAATACCTTAGGTTTAGAAGGAAAAGAAGATCCTAGTAAGAGTAGCATCACCTTTTTTAAAATGGAGCAGAATGTTATCCAAGAATGCTCTTGAAGATATGATGACACTGATGTGAATGAATAGGGAACACTGTTTGAGATGATGGGCTTGGATGCATTGAGTTTTTTTTTTTTTTTTTTTTTTTTTGAGTAAAGATATTCCAATCAAAGTGATTAATATTGTTTGTTATTTAAATGATAGGCTGTACAAAAGCATTCTTGTAAACAATAGTTTAAAGGAGGGATGAAGAGCTTGTTCATAATTTTTGCTAGGCCCATTTCAAAGCATGGTGGCTCAATTAACTTATTTCATATGTTTCACACCATCCTCCTAATCTTTGTACAATCTTATGCAACCATGTCTTTAGTTGGTAACCTGCTATTGAAATTTAGTACTCTTTAAGAATACTAGAATTTATTGCTTTCAAGTGAGAAAATAGGCAAATAAATTATAACATGCCTCATAACCATCCACACTAATTAAATGGACTGGTGACTAAAAAAAGATCCAATTTTTCATTAAATTAGATTAAAATTAAGAACAGCCAAATAACTTTTGCGTCAAAAGAGACTCCATGGCTCCATTTCAAATGGTACTCTAAAAATTAAATTGGAAAAATAAAGAGAAGATAAATAAATATAGAGGAGAGCAGCTATTCTACCTTTTTTTTTTTTTTTTTTCCTACTGTACAACCAAAGGGGAACAAAAAAAAAAAAAAACTCCACCGATAAATTAAGTCATCCTAATTTCGTCCTCACGAATCCTATCCTCTTTCAATCCATACCGTCGCGGCCACCGCCAACGGCGGCAGCCGGAGCGGCGACGAGGCCCTCTCCGGCAGCCGCGACCTCGGCCCCGGCGGCACCGCCGTCGAGGAGCCAGCGGTCCACGGGGGTGCACTGGGCCTTGTGGTCGAGCTTCCAGTCCAGCGCCTGGCACGCCCTGGAACAGTAGTTCACCGTCCCGCAAACCGAGCACCGCCGGAACTCGTGCCGCCGCGTCTCCGGCCGCCCGCACTCCCCATGAGAGCACAGCCTCAGCCCCTCCCCCGCTCCGCCTCTCCGCGCCCCAAACCACTCCGCAAGAAACCGGTTCGCCGGGTTCGGCTCCGGCGCCGGTACGCTCCACCCGAAGTCGCTCAGCAGCGGGCAGCACCCCGTCGGCACCGCCGCGTCAGCCGGTGGCCAGGGGACGGAGGAGAGGACGGCGGCGAGCTCTCGGGCGTTGGCCTGGACGAGGAAGCGGCGGCCCTCGGCGACGTTACGGCGAACGCCGTAGCCGTCTTGGAGGCAGTGGCCGAGCTCGCGGAGGGCGTCGACGTGGCCGAGGAAGGCGGCGCGGGCGCAGAGCGCGACGCCGGCCCGGAGGTCCTTGTCGTTCTTCGACCCCCCGCTGCCGTTGAACTGGATCACCGCAAGCGAGTAGAGCGCGGCAGCGTGCGATCCTATCGCCGCCCGCGCCATCAGCGCTGCCCCGCTCCCTCTGTTCTGGAGGCAATAGAATCGGATCTGCGCAAAATCACACCTTTAATCCCTCCATTCGGAGAAAAATAGCACCAGAGATTGAGAGAGAAACAGAGGAACCTCATCCTACCATGCCAAGGATATAGCAAGCTTCAAGGTTTTCGGCATCGGCGCACTGTTTCAAGAACCGGTGGGCGGAATCCGACCAGTTCTTCGCCCGGACGGCGAGCGATTTCGCCGACGCCTTCGAAAGAACGAGGGGATGCAGCCCTAATCCGTTCAATCTCTTACATCTGTCACCCAAAAATCATAAAAAGATCAGATTTTTGCCCCGAATGCGAAGCAAAAAAACACGAAATCGAACCAATCACGTCAAAATCTAGGATCAAACGAAGGAGTAGTACGTTAAGAGGATGTTGATGAGGTCGGAAGGGCAAGCGGCAGAGGAGCTGAGCTTGCAAAGAATAGAGACGACGAGATCGTCCGGCAGGCCATCAAAGAAGTCCGGCTGCTCACCACCACTTCCCCCAGCCGCCGGCGACAAGCAGCGCCGTCGCTTCCCGGAGAAATCTTCCCTCACTTGGCCACTTCGCCGTTTCCACTCTCTCTCCTTCCTTGCTTCCCATCCGTTCACCTCCAACTGAGACTTCGGGTATAGCGAGCCGCTCCGCGTTTGCATCGCTTTTCCTTCTCCTCTCTCGCTCTCTCACCCGCCGTCGCCGGAGAAGAAGAAGAAGAATTAAACGAAGGCTTAGAGGCCAGGAGCAAAAGGGCGAGCGAGAAAGGCGAGCAGAGCGGAACGCCATTTATACGGACACCAAGACGGACTATGTTCACAATTTTACCATTTTACCCCCACGTTCGTCGGGATTTACGATCCAGCCCCAGTCAAATCGCGTTGACTCCCACCGGCTCCCTTCCTTCCCCCCGCAATTAAACTGTAACCCTCATAAATTATCCACATCGACCGTCAAAACATCATCTAACGCTGGATCATGCATCTCGTATAAAAAGATTAATACAGACACTCGGGACGGACACTGGCAGTCATGATCGTTTACTTTTTTTAATTTTTATTATTTGCGAAATATTATTAGTTAAACTATCTTTCACTTTATACGCGAATCAGTTAACGGCCGGATGATCGTTATGTATCCGGCGTTTTCCAGTTTCCCGATATCGTTTCTCGTTCACGTGGAGGGTTATCTAGTGAATTTCCCGTTACACCGTGGTCGTTTCCCGTTGCGGGGTTAGAATCGAGTGACCGTTGAGTGGTGCAACACTACCGACCGTTATCTCGAGGTAGTCTGGGGAGTGGGATTCCGTTATTTGAGACGGCGGTTAGGGTCAGAGGGCCATAGCGACCACACGTAGAGATCTTCGGTCTCGTCCATCCCGAGCCAAAGGAACGGTCAATGTTTGCTAACACCGGACCGTTGACTGCCGTTACGGGACCTGGGGCCCACCGGTACAGCGGCTAAGATCTAGAATCCAGGGCTCAGATGGAGTCCAAGAGTCATCGAAATGTTTAGATGGTCACGGTTGTCTACATTATAACTCTTATTTACTTGGTATTACACAGGTGGTGGTCATGGGGAAGAGATAGTTATCTATGTCTTAGGTGAGACAGGTGGCAGTCATTCAAATGCTTGATATTTTATAGTATAAAATTTGTATTTTGTTTTTGTTTAGGTTATGTAATCAACGTCACATGCATCGGTTATATTTAAAACGTTTTAATTTTCTCCCGTTGCCGGTTATAGGTTTTATTTTTCTCATCTCCATAAATTTTGTGTCTAATTTTTGCTATTAGGGAAAGAACCGAATGAGATCTAATAACAAACAGAGAGGGCTTATGCAATTATTTTGGATAAATTGATGTTTTATAATATGATTTCTAGCCTTGGACTATTGATTGCCATTACGGAAAGTAGGGTTTAACTATAACATCTAAGAGATAGATGGATTCAATGGCTCAAATCAAGTCAAAATGTTTCGATGGGCATAATTTCTTTGCATTATAAGTTTTGTATTATAGGATACTGTATAAATTTGAATGTTACTATACGTTTCAGATGATTGTGATACAATTGAGAAATGAAAAGGTATTTATCAGTTGTCGTACAAATGATAAATTTTGAATGAGAGATAGCTGCTCATATTCGAAATAAAACAAATGACAGTCATCCAAATATACATGGTACTCTAGGATATAAAGCTTGTATTGTAGATGATCTTATTTCTGTTTAGATTATGTAATCAACATCATACATATCAGCCATATTTAAAATGTTTTAATTTTCTTACTTTGTTAAATATAGGTTTTATTTTTTCTCCTCTACGAAAATTTTGTCTAATTTTTGCTATCAAGGAAATAACTGAGTGAAATCTAATAACAAATTGAGAGGGCTTAATTATGCAGCTGTTTCGGATAAGGTGATGTTTTATGATGCGTTGTGCGATACAAACAAATCAAATAGTGTGATTCATGCGATGGCACCGTCATCCCATCCCATGACCTCATGGTGCCCATCCTTGTACTGTTGCAATCACAGTAGTTTGCAGTATGAGCTAGTTCCTTTATGGGATAATGTAAAGCTATGTGGACTAATGGATATGTGAGTCCCACAATAGATTTATGAAGGTCGAAAACATGGGCTTATATGGATGTCCATACCTAAATGGAGACTTCTTGGTTTCTCTCCATGATAGGTTCCAAGCATAAGGTGGCAAGAACATACTAGTCTCTCTTAACTCGTGTAGAGAAGCCAAGATACAGCTTTAGCATGGAGATAAAGCTGAGAAGAACAAACACAATAATTTTATTTATAATTTTTTAATAAGAAAATATGCAATGGTACAGCATTATAGGTCAAAAGTGATGAAAGCTATGACTAGCAAACAACCCTGATAAAATAAGCATAAGGAAACAAGTTAGTACATGAAATCTCTAGTTACGAGAAGGCTCATAATGAAAACATATAGCCTTCAAATAAAAATTGGAATCCAAAAGCACATAATTTCATATGTAAGAGTTTTACCTTTCATTTTTAGGATATAAATTTTAACATCTGATCGAGAGGATTACTTTTGTCATTAAGGGCATCCATAAATATTGACTTTCCATTTACTAAGCATTGAGATCATACACAAATGGAACATGATATTTTCTCCTCCTAATTATGAATCCAATTGCTAAATAATGTTTGAGGAGCGACAAGAACTTTCAATGCAAATTTGTCCTTAGATGTGTATCCACCTCCATGCCATATTTGAACAGAATCCAAAAAATTTAAAGCCATATAATCATAATTTTGCAATTATTTTAGGTTACAAATTATAAAATAAATCATAAAATAGTGACAAGCAGATCCTTGTTTGATATAAGTTTATAATGCCTTACTGCTACCTCATTCCCCAACTTAATTTTCCCTAAGTTTTTGCTCTCACATGTATATTTAATTGATCATAGGTTTAAAACAATAATATTAGAAAAGTGACAATTATGGTCTCTACTTTAGAGATGCCTCACTATTGTTTTTTTTTTACTTTCTCTGAACATTAAATGAGAAGAACTAGGATTATACAGAGCTATGATTTTATTTAAAATGAATTTTCTGTGTAAGATTTAAATATAAGCACGACACAGTCCAGGATTATCCTCGTGGCTTTTTTTTTTTTTTGGCTATGGCAACTTGATGGCAGATCCAAATAGAAACAGGAGAATATTTCATTCTCAAGCTGGAAGTCCAGACTGACTTCTCTCTGATTTGGGGCCTGAATGGCACTCAATTGCTTCCTTTAAAAAGCTTCAGAATTTGTTTTATTTCAAAGCATACTTTCCTTGATATTCTTTTGACATACTAGCTTTAAAAACTTTGTATTCATTTCTCATCTTATCTTTGCATTCATTTCTTATCTTATCTCATGGAAAAAATGAATCCATAGAAAACTATGACCATCCAAAGAAAACAAAAATTATGAGCACGACACAGCTCATTCTACACAACTCTGATTATAATATTAAGAAGTTTGGATTTTATGATAATTATGCAAATTAAGAAAAGCTTTTCATGATTAAATAATAGACAGAAAAGGACAAAAGAGTGCAAATAAGCTTTGAATGATGAACGAAAGCGACCATCTCCGGTGATAAAAAGAATGCCGTCCAAACAACAACCATCTAGAAAATATCGCCGGTTCCAGCCTATTGTTCTTCGGCTTTTATATTTAAGGACTTGGGTCTGTTTCTCTCCACAATTTTGTCTTGAGAACTCAAAGAGCAGCTCTCTATTGAATGGCCCATCCTAGAACCTTATATAATAAGCTGACCTCAGATAAACTAGTTGAAGAGGAGGAATCTTTTCTCTCCAGGCTGCCACCTATCCTTCAAGTTGCCTTCATTTTTCTACGAAGTGTCCTTGAAATATTTCACAAGCCTAAAAATAACTAGGAACTTGGTAATGGATCTACATGCAATGCATGCTTTATGCTGGAATGTGACATCACACAATATAACCAAAAACTCTTTTACAAACAAATTATAATTTCTAAAACATACTTCATACCATGTTTTGGATTCCATTAAATTTTACAGATGGTGTATTCTGTTAATTTATTGTTTTCATTTGAATGATTCAGCCATCTTTACAGCACCAGCTTTAGCAATCCATTTATCTCTTCCTAACTGGTGAGGTGTAGCTGTAAAATCTAAGCTACATCATTGACCTCTTAAACATCATTATAATGAGAAAGATGCCGTCTTGAAATCTTTCTAGTGAAGTTAAGAGCATCCTCCACATGCGAGTGCATCAATGCCTTTCAATCTTTTCCCACTATCATGCACATTATGGTGACCCCACATAGAAATTTACTTTACTAAAAGTAAATTTTCATTGTTCAATAGAGTCGCCGTGAGATTTGAACTGTCAAGAAATTTCCCCCCTCAAATCTAGTTAGTTCAGTTGTTGTATCACCTTAAATGTAGATAATTTAATCTGCTGATAACATTCATGAAGTTATCAGATTTTTTAGGGTTCATAGAGCTAGTTCATGAATTGCAACATCCAAACACGTAACAAGATGTGGTTATAGATCTTCAGAAAGGAAAAATTAAAATGAAGATTCCATTCACGATTTAGTGATAAACTGTAAGCTAGGATCACCCATCTCGAAGTTGTAGACTTTCCTTTTTCATTTTATATTATTAAATTTAAAATTTAAAATTATTAGTTTCAAATTAAAAAATAAGGATGAAATAAATATAAAATATGCATTACATAAAATATATTTTATAAATTTTTTAAAAAGAGTTTAATTGTTTCGAAGTGCAACTAAAAATTAGATGAAATAAATAGAGTTTAATCGTAAATATTTTTTTAAAAAGAAAGATAGGATTAAAATGAAATAAAATTATAGAGGCTGTGAGAATAACTATTATAGTCCTTCTCAACTTTCATTTTATTTTGATATTTGAATAATATTTAAAATTATTTAAAAATAAAAATAGTTGATTTTTCAGCGCCTACAATTTTATTGTCGTCCTTCTATCCAGAACTAAGCATCTTTGCCTAATTTATTTGTTGATCTTGCTTTTTTTAAAAGAATTTTTCCATGCACATTAACTGCCATTTAGTTAAGCTAGGCAGTATTTGTTATTAATCATATTACAAGAATAATTCACCTATTAGGATTCATCAAACAATTTTTTTTATGACAACCCAATCTTTCCTTAATCTCAATACAAGGCTAAATTTCTTCTAACTATATGACATAATTTTACCACCATATAACGATCAGCATCTGCGCATGGCAGTAGTAATCAGACATTTAGAAACGCCAACATAAATTATGTGATAACGATGATGTTTGTCCAGCACTGATTGGCTTTCTAAGTTATGGTACACTTGATTTGATTTGCCTTTAAAATCAAGTCTGAGACATGAAGCAGACGAGTTAGCTACCAATCATGTCAAGTATAAACCCTGCGAAAATTTCATTTTCATTCTCTAACGCTACAAAGAAATCCCTGAAGTGTTAATATATATATATATATATATATATATATATGAGACCTACTCCTTGCCGTTGGGGAATGGATGGATAGTTTAGTGTTTTTGTTTTTATTCCTTTTTAACTTGTGGCTTAGGATCGATTACAGTACCGTGGTGAGAATAGAAAACTTGGGGATGGAGGAGATTTCATGGCGAGGGGGGATTGGGAGGCGCCGGCATGGTGTCACGTCGCCGTAAAATAAACCCAAAGGGCCGTGCCGGAGAGGTGACGCCCGTGATGAGAACTGAACCCATGCTTGGGTTTGAGAAGCATCCTTTCCTAAACTAAAATAACATATTTAAAACATTCCACCAGCTGCTAATTACTCATGTCGTCAATCGAAGTCAGCAAACAACAAGCTCTGCTGCCTCTCAGTTTGTGCATTTCAATTGAAAGCTCAAGGTTCAGACCTTCGGACTAAAATAAAGCATGCCAATGCGAAATTTGAAGGGATGAATTTTTGTAAATTATATATGTTTTGCATTGCATTGAGATGCATATTAGATAGACTAATGTCTACCTCAAAATATTCTATGTTTGTATTCCCATCTTATAACTGTGTGCCCATTCGCAGCTCAAAACAATCTATGCGTCAAAGATCAAAAGTATAATCTGACTGGGTTTATTGACGTGTTAAAACTCAACAGTTTGCCTATGCTTATCCGAGCTCTTATCTTAATCACAACTTTAAACAATGATTATAGAACACCATTAGGCCACCTAAATTACCTTTTTCAACTTATGTGATAGTCATGCAAGGACACCGTGCTTGCATCGTGAATATTATAATTAGAAAGCAATGTCCCTTGGCTCTCTTCTTATTGATGATATGATGGTGCCAAAAACCTACGTTAAATGCATGTTAAATATATACTAATCCAATATGTTTAGTATGCTATCACGTGGCATTGTGAGTCATTATTCAAAAAAAAAAAAAAAATCAAACTGAGGCAATAAACAAAAGAATTAGAAACCTCTTCTTATTTTTAACTTCATATGTTTGGAATGATGTGATAATAGCTGATGCATATTGCTATAATTTGCTGGTGTCTATACGTGGAGCCTTTGCTGTAACGTTGGCCTTTAAAAGTTCTTTTTTCACAACTAATAAAAATCATCTCTATGGCATCGTTACATGCACGGCACTAGAGAGCAAATTCAAAGAAAATGTTCTTGAGCAACCGTAAATATACATGGAAAGATTCTTGAAGAAGCCCAAGAAGCAATCCAACCTGAAGAAATGATACCACTAGCGATCACCTTTTTGTTACTTGCGAAACACCTATACAAGACAAGAGGTTAAAGTTGACCTATATAACTTGATGGACCAAGCCTCTCATAAAAATAATGTGCCATTGGAGCCTTTACTTGGAGGATGGGGAGCTTGCTAGCTCCCTACTCCACTTTGTTGATAACCTACGTAGCTATATATTCAAAGGACCCAGCGGCAATCTACCTTTTCTCAGTATTATTTTTATTTATGATAAAAATATACTTTTTTCTCTTTCAAACTTTTACTAAAAATTTATTTTAATTTTTAAAATTTTATTTATTATAATTTAATTTTTAATATTTTAAGAATGTTACATTTTTAACGTTCTATTATATATGATTAGGGACTGTCTAGGGATAGTTTATATAACAAGATCTATCCTTATTGAAGCTTCTTTAGTCTCATGTGCTGAATTAGTGGCAGCTTGATAAAGATTTATGTGATTATCAATGAATTTTCTGCTTCTGGATATATTATTGAAGGGATTCCTCTACAGTGATTAACTCGTTAAATGGTTGAGGAATCTAAAAGCTACCATCTTTTTTTTGTCTATTATATGCCAGTATGTGCCTCAAAAAGGAAATTAAGTTACTAGCCATTCAACTACATAGCTTGCTTTTCTTAGAAGGTCAAGTCATGAATGGATCAATTTTCTCTTTAGCTCATGTTATTAATAGAGACATGTCTGACGGGTTAATTATGCTAGGTTGTAAGGGTCTAATCTTTTGTTATTAAAAAAATAAAATAGTTGATGTGTCATCGTAACATGAATGCATGAAGAGTCACTTGACCTTCTAGTAACTTGATAAGTGATATGTTTATGCTAAGAAAATGCATTAATTATTCTAATCTCATATAATAAAATCTGAGAAAATATTATTTTTAAAATATAAGAGGTTAAATAATGATAACAAAAGTTTAAGAACTGGATTTTTGAGTGAAAGTTTGAGGATCAAAAGTATATTTTAATCTTTATTTATTTATTTGGTAATGCTCTCCTTCTCTTTTTACTATGATAGGATGGCTTTGGCGCATTTGCAAAACAGGCGCTACGCCCATCTCTTGTCATCTAATCTTCTAAGCTACGCGACAAAACCTCATCCCACTTGTACCACGCACTTCAATCCTTCACCTCATCCTCCTGATCCCATCACTCACCCAATTTACAGCCTCACAACTTCTGCAGTATTCTTAAATTGCATAAGTTGGCCTTTTTGATCAAATATAGGGCTCTTCCACCTAGCTGTCCCTTACTTTCGGACGTTCAGAAGTACATTAATGCACTCCTTTTGTGATCTAGTCTTAGATTATTGGAACTTTTAGTTTCGTGCTAATCTTTGTGGTCTATAATTTACTTTAATCCAAGCTGGTTGTATATGCTATATGCTTCTCTAATTCGTCAGGGCAAGATTTTTCTAAAGTCTTGGAACCCCACACCTTATATAATTTGAGGACGAATTGGTCATCGAAAATGATATAATAAGCCATCTTGAAAGAGATAGGAAAGAGCCTTCTCAAAATAGTTTTTTGGAGAGTGAGAAATGTGATACCATTCATAGGGCTTCAGCAAAAATCCACATGCTGTGGAGTTCAGAAATGATATAAAAATTTGCTCTTTAATATGAGGTAAGTGGCGTGTAGAGCAACTTTTGCAACGTCTGCTTAAAAAAATTGACATCCAACTAGATAGGATTTTTTTTCTTTCTTGCTTAGGATAATTGAAGAAACTATAATTGCATACATAAAGAGACCAATCTAATGATCCTTGATAGATTCTCCTGTTGCTTACCAAGAAATGGACGCCATTCTATTTTTTATTTATTATAATTCTGCAGATCTTTTAATCAAGAAGTTTAATTTAGTCATATAATAAATTCTTTAAGAATCGTGATGTCTAATGGGTGAATGAGATTTAAGAAAACAATTGGCAAAAGAGTAAGGAAAACGTCATTGCAACTGGCCATTTTATGAGAATAATAATAATAATATTCTAGAATCTCTCAGTCTCTCTATCCATCTATGTGCAGAGAATTCAAATAAGCTAAACCATGCTTTTCATACAAGTACTATTGTCGATCACCTCTTAGATCACTCATCATTTCACCGAAGTGATGTAGCAATTAGAAATTGATACAGTATTTAACCTTTCACATCCAATTAGTGCACTAAATTGTGTCATGGCATGTTGTCTTGAACGTAGATTTGGTTACATTTCAATATAGCCAAATTTATATTCGATCATCTTTTTTATTTTTAAATCCATATAATTTATGGATCTCGGAGCCGCCCAATATTTTTCACTTTTTCTATTTTTAGGATTCATAAACTATGTAGATAAAAGAATAGAAAAGATGACTAAATCTATATTTAGTTATATTCAAATATACTCAAGTCTTAACTCTCTCTCTCTCTCTCTCTATATATATATATATATTAAAAAATTATAAAAGCTTCAATTTTTTAAATTAAAAATTAAATTACTTTCACATGCAAGAAGTTTACTAAAAAGATTTCTCATAAACTAATTTGATGTTGCAACCTGTGCTCTTTAGACCGTCATTATACATGCACCTAAGCAACCTTAGTCAGTCAATTGCCATTCTTCTATAATTGAGAGATGAATTCAAATCCTAACCATATTACTCTCAATAAGTTTGACAAGAATAAGGAAAAAGAAAAAGTCCTGACTTATATGGTTCGGTCACCCAAAAAATAGTTCTACCATCATGAACAGCCCTAGGTGAAAAATCTTAATACTAATCAATTTTTAATTGCATAATTTATCTAAACCCTAAACTCAGTTAATATGCTATCTCAGAATTATTTTTGCATATATCTTATTTAACACTTGGCTCTAAAATCAATCATATGTGATAGTGAAATGATCAAATAATTGATTTGCCTTACAATCACCAATCCAACAAACGTGGGACCCCCACCATGGTTTACCATGCTGCCGTTTGAGACGGGGCAACGGGCAAAATAAGAAACGTCTCTACCACCACAACGACCTGTGGTACTATGTTTTATTATTATTATTTTATTTTATTTTTGGTGCGAGAAGTACAATAATTCAGGTTGCCATCAATGAATCGCTCCATGCCGCGTGGCACTAGAGGACAAGAGAGAGACTCCCTCCGGCTAAGGCAACGCCCTCCTCCCCTCCTCTCCTCAAGGCGGCAGAGGCCGCCGGGGCGCCCACGTAGCCCCCCTCGTTTGGTCCCCTTGGAGATAAAGCGAGGATAAGGGCTGTCCGGCCAGCCGGACGACATCGGACGTCCGATGTGGAACCGGGTGGTTCACGTGCCTGCATGCATGGGATCCAATCGAAGAGGCTTACGCTTGGCGCTAAAATAATACGACCAACCCAGCACGAGTACGTGGAGATCCCCTCGTGACCGCGTGACTCGGGTTGGCGTGATGCCCAAGCGTGGGGATTGGGTGCGTGCTAAGTCTGTGAGGTGCCGCGTGTACGGTAGTGATCACGAGGGCAACGCATTTTAGGTTTAGTCTATTCCATGCACGGTCCACCAGATGATGCCTCGTCGTGTTCTAAATTAATGGCATGCGTAAATATGTTCTTTCTTTCTCTTATCATGATGGAAGGGTCATTATGCTTGTTTGGAAGGGGTCATTGTGTTACACTTGTATGAATGGTAAGACCACTATTTGTAAATTGAAGTAGACTGGTGCTGAGAGTGATCGCCAATGCCCATACAATGTTTGCCATACATTGCTCATATAGTATTTGTAATCTAGGCCTTTGGAATCCCATTCCACGCTTCTCATTCTTCTCGTGGCTTTTTCTGTCTCTTAATCGTGTGGATGTGTTACAATTTAGTTTCACATGCTTTAAGAACATTACATTTCTAATACTCTGCTGCATAAGATCGACTAAAATTGACTGAATAACTATTGTATTACTCTGATGCTAATGCATGAATTTTTTACTTAAGTTTTCAGTAACTTACCATATAAAATAAGTAACAGTTCAGATATTTACAACAGAATGATATGTAAGCTATTTCATCAAATTTAATTAACATTATGTAATGGGACATCAGGAACGTAATATTCATAAAATATGAGAGATAAATTATAACAATTGAAAGTTTGGGAATCAAAATAAATTTTGCATAAATATTTGAGGATCAAAAGTGTATTTTAGCCTTATATATTTAAAATTAAAACAACATATTATAATTTATGAATAACTATTTCAGTAGGCAATATTTTGTAAGGCCAAGGAATAAAACCCTAATGTTATTTCCGACAAATAGTCAAAAGATGAACATAAACTAATTATTTAATGCATAAATGATCATGCATGCCAGTTTAAATTATCCTAAATCACACTCAAACCCCATCAAACCATGCCACAATCACACCTAGATGGCATTGACCTAACGTGAATCACGCCTACACGCATGAACTGAATTAGTCATACCATTCACGATTCACTCCATTAACCTATGCTTGCTTGAACCGACTCCACTGCCAACTTGGCCACCTATCACCTAAGAATAATGAACCCTAGGAGAAGACTGCGGTATTTGAACGCCACTTTTACCTCCTCTTGCCACTGCTCTCGCGGCAACTGGCAAGTTTATCCCCTACTCTTTGGATTATGGTTGGTTCCCTTTGGATGTTTTCAATGGTCTCCTTATGTTTGTATATATATATATATATGGCGAGAGAGAGAGAGAGAGAGAGAGGTGTCAACGTTTTTGACTGCACGGTAAGGCATAGGAACGGCCCGGGCCGGCGGGCGGGAGAAAGGCCAGCTCCCTCGCCCCGGCTCGAACCCCACGGGCGCCGCGAACCCCGTGTCATGCCCCCCCGCGTCACTGCTTCCTCGATGCCACCACGGCAGCAACGTAGCGGGGCTACAAAGCTTTTTCTCACCCATTTCAAAGCGTCACAATTACAAATTTTACCCTTACCTCATGGTTCCGCTCCGACCAGTCATTCCGGGCCTTAAGCTTTGTTCAGGTTGGAGATAGATTTAGGCTTGAAGAAAAACCTAAAACTTTGTGAGTGGGATTGAAGCAGGACTGATATATGCATACTTTCCACCTCGAAACCTTCTTTGATCTCATCCAAAATCTATTATTTAAGTTTAAAATATTGAAATATATTTAGAAAGCCCCGTTCTGAGAACATTCTTAAATTTTTTTTTCAGGCTCTAAGAAAATCTATAAAATATATTCAAATATTTAAAAATGTATTTTTTAAGAATAATAAGAAAAGGAAAAAAGAGCAGGGATGGCATAACTGGGCAGGGCTAGGGATCCATTCATTTCTTATAGGATTGAAGATTGAGACTAAACCTATTGCCTCGGTGAGGTGCAGATTAAGGGACAGAATGAAGTATTGAAAATTGGGAACAAAGATGGAGTGGGCAAAAATTAGTTCAACCTGTTCATTAGAACGAAAATCTTTATTTCTAAGGTTAGTATGAGAACTAAACTTATACCTCGATAGGGTATAGAGTGGAGATGGAATGAGACAAGGGTACCAGAAGTTGGAGATGAAGATAAAGACAGAGTGGGTAAAAATTAACCCCGACCTGCTTTATAGCCGTTCTGAGAACCATTAAAAACCGAATAACAGAAGTAAAAATGAGATCAAACTAAAAAAAGCACATAAGGGATCCATATAGAGGACCGTGGCGGCGGAAAAATGATATGTTACCGAGTAGTTGTGTTCAGGTTCTCTTTGGTGAGATCACCATGAAGGAAGTGGTAGTTAGGTCATTTTATATTACGGTAGTGGTAAAATAATAATTGCAATACCCACACGAGGAGGGGATTACGTATCACGGTTGGTAATTCCTTGTTCCTTATTCCTTCATTCCTTAATCTCTCTGGATCTAAACGGCAATTGAATGGACTAATTAATGGGTTGAAGGTCTTGGAATGGGGGAAGGAGAGGGATGTTGCTTCACGCATTTGGCTCTTGTTGGCTGCATGGGCGTGCGTGCTAGCACGTGATCCAGTGGAAAGAGTAACCTCCGATCTAGAGCTCACACCAGTCCACATTCCGAGAAGACCCGGGCCCAAATCCGGCTCGGTTTCTAGCTTGGTCTAGGACTTGGACTCATCCTTGAGGAATTTGTTCAACTTATGGTTAACCAAGTAGAACGTTTGCTATTTTAGTAGACTTGTTTTTAAGTTGATTTTGATCCGGTCAAGCCTTAGTCAACATATAACGTAGATTTCATGTTGTGATTAAACGGCTTTAAGAGGCGTGCAATCCCAACCATGCACGCTCTACGGCGGCAAGGAGGGGACAAAAAAAGATAAATTATTGCTTCTCAAAGGATAGAAACAAAGTGAACATACTTGAGTAGAAATGAATGAATGAATGAAAATAAATAAATAAATAAATAAATAAATAAATAAACAAAGTTTGTTTATAAATAAATTAATAAATATTATTAATTAAAAATAATATTTAAGATTAAGTTTTGTTATTGTTAATTAAAAATTAAAAATTATTTATTTTTTTATATAAAAAAGAGTAAATTAATTTTTTTAAATTTTAATGCATAAATATTTATTATTGCAATAGAAAGTGGTTCTTTAAGCATGCTGTACTTTATTTTCTACTTCTCTTCCGTCATGGTTGTGGCATGCAAGCAAGGGTACAAAAAAAAAAAAAAAAACCTTTAACAAGACTCCAATCGAGGAAAGAGAATAGGCTTTGAAAACAAAGGGAAGCCTCAAGACTTGTTTATGGCCTAGCTAATACTTAATGGTTACCATTGAGGGGCTAATACCTATCAGCTGACTTTGAATATGAAACACAACTTTAGTTAATGGCTAAGGAAATGCAATTATCTTGCATATATATTATGAAGAACAAGATATTGCAAAAATAGTTGTATGACCGCTAGTTGGGATGCAAGTTGTAAGAGAGATGTGTGAAGCCAAACAACATATATCATGATGATATATATTTGTTATTGACAAATTTTATGATACTTTTGTTCATTTGTAGAAAAAATGACTAGATTCTATACTTAACTATATTCGAATGTAGCTAAATCTATCTTCTCTCTCTATACACACACACGCACGCATGTTATTTTATTTATATGAGATAAACTTTGTTTCTCGAGAGGATGAGATCTACTTTTCTTGGCTCCAAAAATAGTAATGGTGTATCCAAATAAAAGAATTACACCATTGATCTTGATTTATTTCACTAAAATACCTAAAAATCAAGAATCACATATTTTGTAGTCTCTAACTCATGTACTATGGAAACACAAAATGAATAGTTTAAATGATATGAGATAATAGGCACTATTGATGTTAGAATCTAGCTTTCCATGCGTCAACTGAAGAGGAACGCTTAACTCAATCAAGCAATGCATTTCATACTGTCAGTTTGGGTTCCTACACCCAAAGAAAAGCATTAGAGGGCCTGAAGTTTTCTTCGAAGGAAATCCTTCGATACTCAAGTCAGCTGAGGTAAAGAAAAGGAGAGTTTTAGAACTCTAAAGGTGAAAGCTCCAAGATATAAAGGCCAAAGGAAAAAAAAAAATTACTTGTTAGATATAGGGTTGGCATCTGAAGGAGTAGTGTTGGAATTGAACACTCCTTAGATGGCTCTTGATGAGAGTGGCAAATAAGGCAAGGTAAAGGATCCTTCTTAAATTGGTTGGCCACATTTTGAGAGGATTAATTCGGTGCTCAAATAAGGACGACATTCTGTAAAGGTTGGTGCCTTCTTCGAAGGAGGTAGTAGACCAACTAATTAGAAAAGGTTAGCCACATTATACTTTATTTCTATCATGCGTCACCTATGGTGGTCCCATTGAGCTATCATATTGCTTCATCCATATTAGCAACCTAGGTCGAATCAACCTACTTCAGTTATCCCTCACTTTCAAGAGTTGAGCCTAATTTCATGCTTAAGTCACGAAAGTAGCCTCTTTTATTGCTCTAGCTGATCTCGCTCAAGCTCATCGACTCTTTCTTTATATGCCCTCTCTTTGAAACCATACTCTTTCTAAGCCATTTGATGCCTATTAGGGATCGATCAATCCGATAGCTCATCTTTCTATAAGATCAACGATGGAGCTATCACGTGGCCCATAAATATGGGTTGAGCCATTATGTAGCTCAGTGTCAGCTCATTTGGGATGTCATCATCTTCAAGTTAAGTATTCTCATAAGACTTGATCGAGCTATCTGGTAGCTCAGTGATCTGGTAGCTTGGTGATTAAGCATTTGCCAGATGTTTAATGTACATTTGATGTGGTCGCTACTTGATCATCCCACGAATCTTCAAGTGAAAGGTGAGACAGTCAGGCGGTTTGCTGCTTGTTAGGGCATCACTTTAGTTTGCGTGTAGTATTAAATGCAATTGATGGATTTTAATGCCACCTTATCAATGTTAGTATGCCTGAAGAGTCACTATTATAGCACTTCAAGATGTCACGCCACACGGCAATGTTTGACACAACGGGTGCAAGCGAAAAGATTAGGATAGTTCCATTCGTGCACCTTGCCCTTTCCCTTCGACTATATAAAGAGAGGAGGGGGTCTTCAGTCACTTTACTTCTATCCTTTAAGAGGTGAAACTCTACCAAAATTCCCAAAGCTTAGGTTATTTGTCAACTTTCAGAATCCTCAGCTTGGCTTTCACACCCCTCAACTCACATTGACTGTCATGCTCTGAACCTAAATTTTGAGTTGGGGGCCATGACAATTGCAACATACTCATAAGGGGTTCCTTAAAAAAATACCAAGCATCTCACATCATATCATAACTCAGTAAGGTAAAGTTCATATCATAAAATTTAAGAGTTACTTAAGTAATAAAAATATTTAGTTACAAAACCACTGTTTAAAAGACTAAATCTCAACAAAATTAAATATTAAATTATAAATTATTTATTATCTTCGCACATATAAGCATTCTTCTAGTAGTATTTTGATACAGCTACTAAGCATAATCTGAAAAAAAAAAAGATAAAATAATCATGAACTCCACAATGCAGTAAGCAATGATTAGCCATTTAGAATGATAACATAATATCAATATAAAGATGCAATTTAATAGTTTCAAATAATTAATCTGTAATTTTCACAATCTTAGTTCTCATTATATCATATTATCTAATCTTACTATGCTCGAATCATCTTGCTAGTTTTTCATCCCCATAGGTAGGGTATCAACCAAGATATATCCCTAAAGGTCATGAGTATTGCTAGTGTTTCACCTTCACAGATAGGGTACCAACCAAGATATATCCCTTAAGATCATGGGTATCATCAGCGTCAAACACCCCCACTGACAAGATCCTAACCAATGTATATCTCCTATTAGCGCAAGTATTAACCAGCGTTTAACCCCCACTGGTAAGATCCAAAGTCATCCAACATAGTCAGGTTTAGAAGTTCAATTTCAGTTTCATCATTTCTTATTAAATCTTATGCATTACATCATCAGTTCAACATCTTTCATTAAATTATTATGAATAATAAATAAATAAGCAATATTAAAGTATAAATCATATCAATCATAATCAATATGTATAGCATGTAATTTTCATAAACTAAACATCATAAAGGTTATAAATATTTAATTATTTAAAAACATAATAAATTTTAGAAGTGGCAAATCACTACTTATCTTTCTAGATAAAATTACTAGAAACTATTCTCAATTTTTAACGGTCAAGGGCTTCATTAACCTTCTTGATCCTTCTACTTTCACGTTCTTCATCCTTCTAAACTATTGATTTGATATTAAAAGACTTCGATTGAGTTCTATTTATAGAAAGATTTCTGAGAAAAAAGAGGTTCTCATTCTTCATATGATTCTAGTATTCTAAAACCAACAGACTTCCTAGTTTTTGTAGGATTTCGATTTTTTAAAAAAAAACCAAAGAGATAAAAATATATTGAATATTTAAAAATAGATTTTTAAATAGATTTTAACTTAAAACTAACTTCTAACTCATCTAACATAATTTTAAAATATAAAATTCAGATAAAAACATAAAAAAAAATGCCCTTATCTCCAACAATGGCATTTTCATAATTTATTTGAAGTTTGTAACACTAATAGATGTTCATTAAATTGCTCCTAACTTTCTCAATTGAACTCTGATTTGAATAATTTAAGATGCATTAGAAAGATAATTTAATACCAAACATTATGAATATAGATTTAATTAAAAATTCTAATTATATAATTTTTAATAATTTTTAATTTATTTTTTAATCTGATCTAGTCAAATTTGATCTTAATCTAAAGTGAACAAACCCAAAAGGGCTAGGTCTCACATCAACTCTTGCTCAGGTACGTCTCTCTCCCCTTTAGGTCAGCAAGGATGTCCATTTTGCTGTCCATTGGTTTGGAAGAGGTGGAGACATTGTTGGCTAAGGAAGCTAGCATAATCATCGAGAATGACCTAGCAAGGATTCGTTGATTATTCTTTATCATTGAGTCATACTAGTTGGTTACTCTTAATTCGAAGGATAGGGCCTCTGACCATGAAGAAGGTTGGCTTTGCCTGCATGAAGACTTCCTCAAGGTTTTACTTATATAAGGACCCTCTCAAAGTAAGGCTTCGGTTTCAGATCCACAACTTTATGGTTGACCTACCTCTTTACAAGATGGCACATACACAGCTAGTACCAAATTCCTGGCCAATTATCTTAGGATTTTTTGTCCTAGTGCCTTAGCTTGGATGGACCCTGACCTTCATTTTATTCTAAGCTATTTTCACCATAAAGCTCCATCTCCCAAAAAGGGGATGGCTTGACCTCTTTGCCCAGAGAGGCAAGAAGATTTTTGTCAAGAATCCCTCTTCCACCATAAAAGGAGGAGTAAATATTTCTTTGTCATCCAATTTGAAGGCTTTTGGTCACTTGATACAACCTGGAAGCAGCGCAACTTGAAATAAAACCAAGTCTCTGATTTTTTTTGCCAGGAAGGCCAAGGCTTGCTTTTAACCATCTTTATGGGGCTAATCCTCCAAAAAACCTCAAAACTTTAGATTGAGGTGGCCTTGGTCCAAGCTGCACTTAATTCAGCTTTCGAAGGTACTATCTCTTCTTCCTCTATCTATATTGTTTTCTTTAATTACTAATCGATCTAGTTTTGTCTCTTTTATAGATAACCCTCAGTGAAGGCCCAAGGGCAACCTAAGAGAGGGGATGAATTGGGTTTCTAAAAAATTTAAAGCTAACTTTTAACTTAATATGATGTAATAAGAACAAGAGCAATGCAATATCAAATATAAGCAATAGCAAGAAAGTAAAGAGTGATAAAGTAAATAAGACACTAGATTTTTATAGTGGTTCAACACTCCGTACCTGCATCCATTCCCTAAGACTCCTGCTTAGGAGTTTTATTATATTGATTTTCTTTATAAGGTGAATACCAGATTCTTATACCCTCCTGTTGCCAATCTAAGAAGTAACCCTCATAAGTTTCAACACAAGCACAAAGCATACTTTTATTGAAGAAGAGAACACCATAATATACCCCAAGGAATGTGGATTTACAAATGTAGTTCTAGACTTAGGAATGGGAAGTATGTGCACTCAAGGCTCAAAACACTATTTCACAAGATTTTTTTCAATGATTTCTAACACAAATTTTCATACTTAAACCAACCCACAAACCCTCAATTTAAAAACAAATAAAAATATACCCATTGGAGCTCTAGGATAGCTCCAATGATCGTATGATCGTTGAGCTGTCAGAACCTCTATGATCGCACAAGTTAGGGATAATCGACCTTCAAGTCTATGTTGCTCAATCGCCCTAGTCTATTGTAGTTGATTGCTGGCTAGGTAGTGAGCATGGGTTCTAGATTGTCTCTAGTATGCTCTTCTCTAGCCAACCATGATTTGGTATGGTCGACTGCTCACTCTTAGTTTTAAATATTTATGCTTATTTTTTATTCATTTTTGTCCAAAAGATAGTCTAATTGATTTTTAATGATTATTTAAGCTTTATACACTTACTTTCCTACCAAGTTTTATATAAGCCCTTAGGAAATTAAAAAAATGTACAGCTCAAACCTTTGCCTTCGGACTTCTTACCTTGGTTAATCTTTGAACTTGGTGATGCCATTCTCTAACTTTCAATTCTTGTATGACTTGAGCTCTTACCATATCAGGTACATATCGAATGATATGTTTGCTATTCTTAGACTTTCGCATCTATCTATTATTACTAACTCAAGAACACTCTTAGTACTTTAATCAATATCTTATTATCATCAAAATATGTTTTATTGAACCTTAATGTTCAACACTCAGTTCCAATTTCGTGGACTTCAACAAGCGTTCAAGTGTAAGAGGAAGGCTGAGACCAGCTCCTTGGCTACCATAGCTGCATCCGAGGAAAGAGGTTCTTCAACTCTTGCACGTCCTACCATCAAGGCCTTGTTTGAGCCTTTTGAGAAGCACCCTCGAGAGTTGAGCTGAGCTCTAGGGTGAGGCCTCCATCTTCCTAACATTGAGTGGTGGCAAAAAGTTAATTCAAATCAAGACGATGATGCTTTATCCTATAGCCATCAAGGAGGAGATCGGTGGCATGCTTGAGCCACCCACAACATCAAAGGTTCTATCCTTTGAAACTTCCATACCCCCAACTACCACTGCTTCGGGTAGGTGGGAGGAACTAGCCAGCTTGAGCTTTATGCTACCTTGGGGCTTGAGTTAGCTTAGTCTAGGCTCACCCACCTTGATTTACATTGCAAATTGGAATGTTCACCGAGCTGACTTGATGAGGTTGGGTTAGACTAGATACCAACTTCACCGCAAGAGCTGCTTACCTGCGAACACTGGCTTCTATATGGGAAAGCTCAACATTGAGCTAGTTTATGATTTACTCGAATATTTTTGAGGTAAAATTCTCAATCATTTACATTTTCTCCAATTGTTTGATCTTAGTTTCACTGGCTCTTTTCCTGATCGGATTTTGCAAGGCCTCTATGTAGCCTTCATGATAATGGAACACCTCAACGTTCGGACCAGAGCAGTCGATGAACTCACTGCCACCTTGGACTAGAAGAGTTTCAAGCTGACATCACTTCAGCTTCGAGAGGAAGACTTTGATTGACAAATCCTCAATGAAAGCACACTCCAACATCAAGCAAATTGGGCCATGGTCAAGCTCCAAAACTTGGTTTAAGGGGACCAGCACATCTCCAACCAAGCTCGATGGATCTCTGACCAAGAGGGAATTAGTTAAGCTTGGTAAGGAGTGAGGCAATCTTCAGCTTGAACTATCCTAGGCCCCAGCTCACATTTTAGCTCCTTTTAGGGACTTGATCGATTATTAAGAAGATTATTGGGAAGAGATGGCTGAATATGCATCCAAGTCTTGCAAGATAGAGTTCGAATGCTGTAACGAGAGCATCCTAAAGACATTGAGCCCATTTGATCCCATTGAAAATGATCAGGATGAGGCCTTGACTGTCAAAGAGGTGGCAAAGGAAGGTGCTCCTATAAAAGTAGCCGAGGAGGATCGTAACGAGGTTACTCTAACTGAAAAAGCTCCTACCAAGGTAGCATTGCTGAAGAAGTTCTAGCTGAGGTAGCTCCCATGAGGTAGCTATAGCTGAGGTAGCTTTGGTTGACGTCTCGATCACTCCAACTAAAAAAATTCCCTTCTTGCTTGAGGAAGGGCCTGCAGCTCCTGTGGCTATGGACATTCTTTTCTTAAACGTCGAGGAAGAGTTGCATGACATCTAAGGATGTTAAAGGGGTCAAAGATGCTATAATATGTTAACTATCAGATGTGGGTGATGATCCAAAACAAGCAATAGCTAGAGGATAAGTTTATGGCCTATGACCACATGAACCTTCTCTTTAGTATTTACAAGGAATTTGTCAGGCTTCCTTCTCGACTTTGGTATTATTTTGCCCAACCTATTGCAGTTGTAATTTTTTGGTTTTTATTTGTAGTTCAGCCTTAACCAATTTTGTAACCAACTTCGGGTTAGAATTTTTGTAATGAACTTTTAGTAATGAAATATCTTCTTTAGCAACTATTACTTTTCTTTTCATTGCAATTTTTCTTGGCAGGTTGATCAGTTCATTTAGCTTATTATCTTCAAAGTTAGGTTTCCACAATCTAGCTGGTCGTTCGAGCCGTCTGAGATTTTTCCTAAGTCCCATAGGTCAGCTTATAGCCTTCTAGCCTCTTTGATTTATCAGCCTTTTTAGTAGCTTGGCCTATTTAAGTCAACTTTTTATGTAAAACATAATTTCCTTCAAATTCCACAAAATGTATTAAGCCAGCATTATATTTTCAAGCTTCAGTCGATTAAGGTCAGTCTTCACAGGTTGGCTTTTAGTCCCAAATATAGTAGGTCAGTCTCTTAGGTTTTAGTATAAAACTTTTTTTAAATTTTAGCCTAAGTTTCTTAGGTCAACCATAAGACTTAAGCCTGTCGCGCATCGCCTGTGACAGTTTCATCGAGCAACGACACCATTTTTATCCACATCAGTGGCCTAGGTTGAAACAGCCTACATTAGTTACTACGGTCTAAGTAATAAAATCTCTTACTTTTACATTTTGTATGTATTTTTAATATATTTTAATCATAACCAAAATGTGGATTCTTAATTAATATGTTTTATTAAATACTATTGTAATGAAAATTATTCATTTTTATATACATGTAATACATAGATTAGAGACTATTAAAATATATGATTTTTAATTTTTAGATATTTTTATGATTAATACTGTGGGCCTTTGAATTAGATATTTTTGGAGTTTATTCTCTCTTCTTACGAGGAGTGTGCGTGCGTACGTATATTTTTTCTTTTAAGTGTTAGTGCATAATATATCTGTGAGGCTAAAGGCTAGAACATTAGAAATTTTGTAAATAAAGTAATTCTTAGGAAACATAAGGAAAAAAAAAAAAAAAAGTCATGAACTTACGAAAAGGAGAATAAATGTGCCTGGTTTGCAAAATTTCCATAAAAGATAAAATTGTCACTTGTTGAAATATAGAACTGAGTCTTGGATCTACAGAGAACGTAAACAAATCCAATCGGAAATTGGGTGTTATTTTCACTTGTGAAAAACACAGGCAAAGAAAGTCAGGTGTGCCACTAAAGTCGCAACATTTCAACTCCCTCAGCATTGTTCCATATTAACCTTGGAAGAACGAAATAACAAGCTACTAGAGTATGGACAAAAGTCCTGCATTTGGACCACATCCAGTAGATGTATCACTTATTGCTGCTCGCACACTCAAATCTATGTCGTGACCTCCCTTATATAGGCTATATTAATGGCTCAACAAACATTCCGTCCGTGAATGGAGGTTACTTACCAACCATGTTTCCTCCTATAAGATTCACTTTGTAGTGGGTCCAATGGCCGACTCTAGGAATGACTCATTCGACCAACCATAAGACAATCATCGAATGTCTGGTCCAGTTTTTGTCTTATCAAAATACTAATTAAACCAACTTTTATTATGAGAAAACTACATCAACTTTAGAATTTTCCGGTTCATTACGAATTTACAAACCTACGCTCGAAGGTCATTCTCTACCTAATTCGGGAGACTGGAGCTTGGGCCTTCACGTGCATGGCAAGCTATGCTCACATGCCATGCACGATAAGGGAGAACAGTATTCTTATCGTGGAATGTTAGATTTATGTTACGTGGCTTCTAGACGGTTTTAGTTTCTAAGGGGACACGGTGGCACTGGCAGTTGGGTGCGTTGTGGTCCTTCTGCTTAAGAGAATCAACCTTAAGATTGCCATGATCATAAATGCACCTAATGTTACAATTAGAGACGGTAACGAAGCAAGTCATAACCTGGATGGTTTGTGGGCGTGTTCTTCTTCTTAAATTGACTCATAAATATTAGACTACATTTTACTATTTTTAATTCATTCTTCCTAAATTGGCTCATAAATATTAGTCTACATTTTACACATATATAGTCAAGCTCAAATCCAATAGTTGTCCTCATCTTTAGTTTTGCACAAATCTCAAAGTCAAAAAGACATTTGCTAGCTATCGTTAGCTACTTTAAAAAAAAAAAATTCCAACGTAATAAATAAATTGATTAAGAAATAAATACAAACATGATACACATAAGCATTAACTCTTTTGGAGACGACAGTAAATATTTATCACATAGAAAAAACACTAATATGTTCATAATGAACAGTCAAGTAGAACCGATAAACACCTGTCTGCAATAGTAAATAGAAACATTATAAAAATATGTAGAAACTATTGGACATATGATGCATTAGAAAAATAAGGTGCATTTATGAAAATGAGATGAGTAGCTAGCGAGCCATATGTCTAGCTCACATTCCTTATTCTTTGGAGCATGTAACACGATACATCCTTGATTCAATAGTTTCGACTTATTCCTACATGTTTTTGTTTAGCACTATAGAGTAGGTGTTTATTGGTTTAAGATAACTGTTTATTCTGGATATATTAGTTATTCTATGGGATAAGAGTTTACCATTACCGTCGAAAGAGTAAATGTTTACTTCTATCATCTTTGTATTTATTTTATACTTATTTCTATTTATTCCATCAGATTTTTTTTTTTTTAAAGCAGCTATCAATGGCTAATAGTTCGTTTTTTAGCTTTGAGATCCATGATGATCTAATGGCAGAGGCTTAGTTATATCTGAATGAAGTCAAGTCCAACTCTTTCTCTTTCTTTCTCCATATATATATTGTTGACGTCTAAAATCGGTCTTCGCATGCTAATGAATGAAGTGTATTCTCACACATGTGGTAGAGCACTTTCCTAAGTATCCGCCTTTAAGCCAAGCCTATTAGAAATTGATGCAGGAACATTTAGCTTTTCACATCCAAAGTAGTGTCATGACATGTTGTCTTTAACATTTTCCTTTTCTTTATATATATATACATGTATATGTATACATGTATATGTATACATGTATATATATATATATATATATATGGAGAGAGAGAGAGGGGTAAACTTGACTACATTCGAATGTAGCTAAAACTATCTGATTACCTCTCCCACCCTTAGATCTACATAGTTCACGGATCTTAAAGATGGAAAGGTGAAAAAGGTGGGGTAACTTTAGGATCCATATGAAGGCAAGGGTAGAGAAGGTGATCGGATTCGGCTACATTTGAATGTAGCTAAGTTCAAATCTGATCGCCTCTCTCACCATTAAATTGCATGGATCTCGAAGCCAAAAGGTCATCCATTAACCACCATTATCTTCTTGTTTTAAATAAAAAAGAGGCATTTATAAGATGAGACATGCATTTATAATACGGGACAATATAATACATGCCTCTACCATAAAAATATATTCCTGTGCTGTTGTATTATATCCCTATGCTTATAATATGATAATATAGGGATATGATACATTAGCATAGGAATATTCATATCCTATAGCTATATCACATCTCTGTGGTTCTATATCATATCCCTATTCTTATAATAGCAAAGGTATATGATATAACAGCATAGAGATATGATATAGTATATTATTCTGTCTCATAAATGCTTGTCCCATCTAATAAATGTTTCTCTTTTTTTTTTTTTAAAGCAGAAAACAATGGTTAATTGGTGGTTTTTTGGTTTTGAGATCTATATGGATCAATGATAAGAAGATGATCAGATTTGGGCTAGGCTATATATGAGTGCAGCCAAAACTGTACTTATTTGTAGCCAAGCCCAAATTCGATTGCAATTTTTATCCTTAAATCCACACAAATAATGGATCCTAAAGGTGGAAAAGATGGCACGGTTTCGAGATTCGTATAGATTCAAAGGTAAAAAGGATGACCGGATCTGAGACTAGCTACACTCACATATAGCCAAGTCCAACTCTCTCTTTATATATAGTCGAACTTGACTATATTCGAATGCAGCGAAGTCTTTGATTCGATCATCTTTTTTATCCTTAGATCCATACGGATCCTAAAGTCATCCCACTTTTTCTACTTTTTATCTTTGAGATCCGTGATCCATATGGATCTAAGAGTGGGAAGAATGATCGGATATGAGCTTGGCTACATTTCAAATGTATCTAAGTCCAATTATATATATATATATATATATAAAGAGAGAGAGAGGAGGGGTAGACTTGGCTATATTTGAATGTAACAAAGTTTAAATTCAATTACCTCCTTTCATTTTTGGATCCTTACAGTTTACAGATCCCAAAGATGGAAAAGCTGAAAAAGGTGAGTTGGCTGCAGTATCTGTATGGATCCAAGGATGGAGAAGATGACTGGATCCTAAACTTGGCTATATTTGAATGAAGCCAAGTTTATCCGTATATCTTTATATTTGAATGTAGCCAATTTTTCAAGCTAGAATTTGAACCTCTTCTGCATGCAAAACATTTGCTAAAAAAAAAGTTTTCTTATGAACTAATTTGATGTTGCAATTTGCGCTCCTTAGACCTGCCTTGATCCATGGATCTAAGAAACCTTATTTAGCCGGTTGCCATTCTTCTCTAATTGAGAGATGAATTCAAATATCAACCATATTATCCCCAATATATTTGTCAAAAATAAAGAAAAAAAATGCTGACCTACATAGCTCATTTATCAAGATCTTGCTTCCTTTGCCGAACAAATAAGTTCTGCCATAACCAAAAAATAATAATAAAAAAAAGTAAAAAACCTCAATCCTGATCAATTTTTAATTATATAATTTGTCTATGAAATCCTAAACTCGGTTAATACGGTGTTTCAGGATAAAAGGTCTTGTTACATAGCCTTTTTTGGCTAGAGTTGATTTATCAAGTGACCCATACACCGAGCAAATCACATGCCAAAGTGGAGCCAAGAGCTTATAAGAAAGGTAGGTGGAGCCATAAAAGTGTGCGTTTCTTGAAGTCATGCGTTAGATGAGATCAGCCAAGAATGGCTCCGAGCCATAACAGCCTCCCATATATGTTTGGTCGTGAATCATCAATTCCAACAGCGTGGAACCCACGTCATAATTTACAATGCTGCCGTTTCATACGACGGGCAGAACACGGCTACCACCAATACCTTCTGTGATATTTTTCTTATTATTATTTTCTTTCTTTTTTTTTTTTCTTCTGTAGCAGAAGAAGTACAATAATTCATGCTGTGACCATATGAATCACTCTACGCCACGTCGCACTTGAGGACAGAAGAGTTTTTCTCCCTCGGTTTAAGTCAACAGCGTCCTCCCCTCCTCAAGGTGGCAGAGGCCCCAGGGGCGCCCACGTTGCTTCCCTTGTAGATAAAGCGAGGATAAGGGTTATCTGGCCAGCCGGAAGATCTCGGCCGTCCGATGTGGAGCACCGGCAGGGGCATGCGTTCACGTGCATGCATGGGATCCAATCGAGGACGGCGTGCGCTTGACGCTAAAATAACGCGACCAACCCAGCGCGAGTACGTGGAGATCCCCCACACCCCTCGTGACAGTGTGACTCGGGCTGGAGTGACGCCCTAGAGCGGGGGGGTCGGGAGAGTGCACAGTGCACGAGGTGCCACGTGTAAGGCGGTGATCACGAGGACGACGCATTTTAGGTTTGGCCTATTCCATGTAGGGTCCACCAGATGAAGTCCGGTCGTGTTCCAAATTAATGGCATGCATGGATATCTCCTCCATTTTTCTTCCATGACGGCAGGCCATTACGATTGCTTGGAAAGGGCCGCTGTGTTATACCTGTGTGGATGGCAAAACCAATATTTATAGATTGAAGTAGACTGATAATCTTACTGTTACGATGGTTGATGTCGGCTGATGCAATACCAATGCAATACTGTTTCCCATATTTTGTCCTTGTCAAAATTTGAATGCTAGATTTTATTTAACGTGGTGATTTATAGTATCCTTGTAATCTAGGTCTTTTCAATCCTCTGTCCTGCTTCTCCTCCTTCTCATTACCTTTCCTGGCTCTTTGCCACGCGAATGTGCCAAAGAAAGCAAGGTCAGGACAAGGCTTTAATATTACTCCAATGGTCAAACTTTTACATGTTCATAAAAGCATGATTATATATTGGCGAAAATATATCTTTGGACTGCCAACTTTTACTCAAACTTTATTTTTGTTCTTAAACTTTTTGTTGTTATAGTTTAATCCTTAGTATTGTTTCAAGGATATTACATTTCTAACCCTTTTATTGTATGGAGCTAATTAAGATAGATATAGGCCGTGTCATCTTGATAAGAACCTATCATTTAAAATAAATTTTAAGTAAAAATTTGAGGACCAAAAGCATATTTTATCCTTATATACCTAAATTTAAGGCAACGTGTTGTAATTTGTGAATAGCTATTTCGGTAGACAATATCAATATTTTGCTGTTATTCTAATATTTTGTGAAGCCAAGATATGAAACCCTAATGCTACCCCAAACAAATGGTCAAAAGACGAGCATAAACTAATTATTTAATGCATATATGGTCATGCATGCCAGTTTAAATTGTCCTAAATCACACTCAAACCCCATCAAACCATACCAGAATCACATCCAAATGGCACATTGACCTGACGTGAATCACGCCTGCACGCATGAACCGAATTAATCACACCATTCACGATTCACTCCATGAACCTATGCTTGCTTGAATCGAGTCCACTGACAACTTGGCCCCCTATCACCTAAGAATAATGAACTCTAGGAGAAGACTGCGGTATTTGAACGCCACTTTTACCTCCGTTTGCCACTGCCCTCGCGGCAACTGGCAAAGTTTTCCCAGCTACTCTTTTGGGTTATGGTTGGCTTTCGCTTGGATGTTTCACAGGGTTTCCTCATGTTTGTATATATGGGGAGAGAGATGGTCAACGTTTTTGACTGCACGGTAAGGCAGGGGAAGGGCCCGGGCTGGCAGTCGGGGGAGAAAGACTGAGCCCGTACTCCACGGTTCGGGCCAGCTCCCTCGCCCCGGCTCGAACCCCAGGGGCGCCGCGATCCCCGTGCTACGCCCCCCCCGTTATTCCTTCCTCGATATCACCACGGTAGCACCGTAGCTTGGCTTCAAAGTTTCCCCTCTGAAACTAAAGTTTCTCCTCACCATTTTCAGAGCATCACAATGACCAAACTACTCTCAAGCTTTCTAAGAATTCCCGACTACTGATTTCAAGGGGTGACAATTTGGTTGGATTAGAAATAGGCTAGGCCTGTTGCGAATTGGCTTTCAAAACTACTGGCTTTATTAAACAGATCATAAAATTGATAGCTACTTAACTTATTAAAATTAATTAATTAATTAATCAATCAATAATTAATAATATAAAAAGATATAATTACATTCTCTTTATAAGTTATCATATATGACAAATTGGATAAATGGGTCAAATTTGATATGATCGGATCCAATTTAATCAGTTATTTAAACGGATTAAGAATATAAAATTTGAACCTGATCTAGTTAATGTACGAATTAATCTATTTATGATTCAAACCCATTTAATTTAAAATCATACTCATTTATTGCAAGTTAGCTACATGTTAGATTTAATATCGCCATCCCTAGACTTTATATAAGGAAATTCCTCGTTCCTTATTCCTTCATTCCTTATTCTCTCTGGATCTAAATGGCGATTGAATGGATTAATTAATGGGTTAATGGGTGTTAATTGGGATTTGGGAAGGGGAAGAAGGCCTTGGAATGGGGGAAGGAGAGGGGAAGGGATGTTGCTTCACGCATCTGGTTCCCGTTGATTGCATGGGCGTGCGTGCGTGGTAGCACAAGATCCAGTGGGAAGAGTAAACTCCGATCCAAAACCCACCCCGGTCCACATTCCTAGAAGACCCGGCGGACCCAAACCCGGCTTTGGCTGTAGCTTGGTCTAGCACCTGGACTCATCCTTGAGGAATTTGTTCATCTTCTGGTTAACCAAGTAGTACGTTTGTTATTTTAGTAGACTTGTTTTTAAGTTGATTTTTGATCCGGTCAAGTCTTAGTCAACATGTAACGTAGATTTCATGTTGTGATTAAACGACTTTTAACTGGCGTGCAATCCCAACCATGCGTGCTCTTACAGCAGCAGGGAGGGGACAAAAATAAATAAAATATTCTTCTCAAAGGGTAGAAACAAAGCGAACATCCTTGGGTGAAAAATGAATGAAAGAATGAAAAAAAGTTTATAAGTAAATTAATAACTTATTGTTAATTAAAAGTAGCAGACCGTTTGTTCAACAATAAATGTTTATTATTGAAATAGAAAAGGATTTTTTAACCACACTGTACTCTTTTATTATTATTATTATTATTTACCTTCTCTTTCACTCTAGGGTGGTGGTATGCAAGGAAGAGGTATATAAAAACTTGAACAAGACTCTAAACAAAGGAAGAAAGTAAGCTTTGAAGGAGAAAAGTCTTAAAACTTGTTTGGTATAGTTGTTAGGAGCAACAGCTAGCAATCTTAGTTGATATCCAGAAAAATGAAATGCATATAGCACATTGCATGCCAATTTATCTTGCAAATTGCAATAGAGACTACTAGTTGAATGCAAATTGCAATAGAGACATATAAAGCCAAATGATGTATATTATAATGATATACATCTTGCTTACATATTTTGCATAACAACCCGATCTAAAAACTAAAATCATATAAACTCTTTTCTCCTTTATTCTAAATATCTTTCTTAGTTTATTGAATGAACTCTCATATAAACTAATATTTTTTTTTCTCATCTTAATAGTTATATCTGCTTATATTTATTTTCACTGAATTATATCTAGACATTCATGTATCATTGCCTAATTTGATAGATTCTTATTTAAAATGCCTTTAAGGATATCAATATATATACACACACACACATATATATATATATACATACATATGCATATGTATATACATATGTGTGTGCATGATTTCATATTTATATATATTTAAAAAATCATAGTTTGTAAACTTAAGAATAATCAAGTACTGGGATTAAATTAAAAATTTTCGAATGAAAGTTCAAGTTTAATGTGAATCTTTTTACTTCTATTTAATCATTTTTATCTTTTTTTATTATTAATTTTTGTATTTTAGTTATAAGAAATAGCTACATGCTTGGTTGGAATTATGAATCTCGCTTGAATTGAACTTTATTATATTGGTTTGGAGTTGAGTTATTCTTAAATCCAACTCGAACTAAATAACCCATTGCATTTAAAATTCTTCATGGAATGATCTAACCCAACTCGATTGATTAACTAACAAGTAGGGTCTATGTCTAAAATAATAATCTGAATAAGAAATGAGGCCAGATAAGGGTGAAGCATACCGTGATCCAACTCGATCCATTTGCAATCCAAACAAAAACTAGTTTAATGATGGTCTAGCATGTGAATCGTCTAAATCCAATTTTGTGGCAATGGAACAACTTGGTTTGTATAATGAACTATATCCTACAATCTATTTCAACGAGGGCTTTGATGCTACTTTCAATAATCTGAGCATGACTTTCTATCCTGAATTCTAAACTGAGCTTTGTGAGTTGTCTTAAACGTGCAAGTTGATTCTCTTGCTTGCAAATATAATTCACTTTGTTTGGGCCCATGGGAAGATGCAAACAATTTTGGAAAGGCAAACAATTGCCATGTCCAGTGCACAAGAGCCAGGCATGCATGTAAAGATAATTCAATTGGCCTTCAAAGATTCGCGACGTCAAGATAATATTTTTTGCCCTAAGGATTTCCCATGAACTCATTCACAAAACCATTAATGTCTCTCTTAAGATGATGGCCCATATTTTTTACCCTAAGGATTTCCCATGAACTCATTCACAAAAGATGGTGGCTTACTCTAGGAGCCTTCTAGTGATGTTGAAAGGGTTTTGTTGCACCTTCAAATTTTTAATCTAAACAAATTTCAAAAGTCCCACCTTGTTTCAACAAATATATAGATGGTTCAATAGAAATCATGCTATTTCAAAAGCCACATATATGATTTTTCTTGTTGGTATTGTAGAAAGATTTGCCATGCCGTTGGGGGCACGGAGACTCCATGCACATTGTAGACGTTCACCTTGTTGATGATGAGTAGATGCATCATTAGAGTTTTCTTAAGAGTCCACCCATCATATTTGAAAGGCGATGAGAGGAAGGGAGAGAGCAATAGAAAATAGGGCAAAGGAGAAGGGCAGCCAAAGAATGGGAGAGAGAGCAAGGTCAGGCAGAGGTGAGGTGAGAAATATCTAAAAGCTAATCAACGAGGGACTAGAATTAACTTGCTGGTAACTAGTTCAACTAATTAAGAGCAATAAAAATGATCAAAAAAAAAAAAAAATCTTTAGATGATGTTTGATTTGCGGTAATATAATATTAGCAGAATATATTTCTGATACTACTTAGTAATCAAATTACCGAGAATATAAGGTTACTATGTTTTGTTTATCTTGATAATGTGAATTTAAATTACAAAAAATATAACATTTAGTATATAATATATTATATTAAATTCTGTTTATATTTTGTTATAATTTTTTTTTTTTGTTTTTAAGTGGACAGCTTTTTTAGCTAGAATATAAAGTGTTCTATAAAAAAGCAAAAATTCTTTCTAAAATTCTTTTAAAAATATTATATATTTAATATTAAATATTTAATATTTAAATATACTAAGTATTTATTAAATACTTAGTAAGATTAAATATTATTAATATTTATATAAAAGTCAAGATTACTAAATCTTGATAATCTTAGATAATCATCTTTCAATGAGGAATCAGATTATTATAATTTATGATAATATTAGATTATTAATGAAAATTAAATATTGCTATCTAAATTATTATATTTAATTATTAAACATGATAATCTGCATGGTAATCTAAGATTACCAACATCATTACCATCAAAAGAAAATCTCTTACTACTTTAATGACTCTAATTTGAACCTATTTTTCTTGAAAAATAGTAAAAATAATATTATCTCAAAACTATGAAGAAAACCTTAATTTCAAGTGAAAAAAAATCCTTAATGGTGGAATAAGTAAAATGCCTCATAGCCAATATTTTCTTTTTCCCACACTTTCAATTATCAGGGATGGTATGAAGGAGAATTAGATCGATAAATAAGTGGAAGGAAGAGATTACGATGCGAATGTGGAATCCATGGCCTCAACATAGAAGAAAAGAGTAAAAAAGTGATAGAAGAAACAGGAGCATCAATCAATCAAAATCAAAATAATCATGGGATAAAGACATCTAATATCATGGCAATCGAGCTCTGAGGCTGTCGGTGGAGAATTTGGGGCAGGTGGTGCTTCTTCTAATTTTAGAAGTCTTTTTTATAATAGTAAGAAATATTATATATTTTTTTATTTTCTTAAAATTATTTTTTTAAAAAAAATTAAATATTATAATATATAATAGAAATGATAAATTAAAGTCAAACTTGCATTAGTTACAAAAACAAAAATAATTTTATGTTCAATAAAAATTTATAAATTATATAAATTTATTATTTAATTCAATATAATATTTTATGATCGATTTTTTTTTTATTTATATAATATTTTAGTAATATATTAATAAAAATATATTTTAAGCCAACCTTCTCACCACTTCTATTAGAGAAAATATTGAGCTCTGCCGTTACCATTGAGGACAATAGAGAGTCTCCCTCCGGCCAAGATAACACACCGGGACGCCCACGTAGCTCCCTTCGTTTAGTCCCCTTGGAGATAAAGCGAGGATAAGGGCTAGCTGGCCAGCCGGACGATCTCGGCCGTCCGATGTGGAGCCGGAGGGTCACGTGCATGCATGGGATCCAATCGAGGAAGCTTGGCGCTTGACGCTAAAATAATACGACCAACCCAACACGAGTACGTGGTGGCGTGATGCCTAAGTGTGGGGATTGGGTGCGTGCACAGCCTAGGAGGTGCCACGTGTAAGGTGGTGATCATGAGGACGACGCACTTTAGTATTTGTACGTTGAAGTAGACTGATAATTTAGCTATTACGATGGCTTGTGCCTGCTGATGCTGAGACTAATCGCCAATACTAATGCAATGTTTATGATATTTTATTAGTCAAAATATGAACGTTAGATTCTATATAACTATTAAAATATCCTTGTAATCTAGTTCTTTTGAATCCCTTGTCCTGATCCTTTTTCTTCTCATTAGCTTTCGTGGCTCTTCGCCGTGCGGAATGTGTTACGAAGAGTGATGTCACGACCAGGCTTTAATATTAATTTTTATTGCTTACTAAATAAAATATTAGTTCTATGGTCAAACTTTTACATGTTCCTAAGAATATAATTACATATGGGTGAAAATATACCTTTGGACCTCAAACTTTTACTCAAATTTCATTTTGAGTTTTCAAACTTTTAATTATTATATTTCAGTCCCTATGATTTAAGAATTTTATATTTTTAAAATTTTGTTAAATAAAATTAATTAAAAATTGATAAAATTACTTATGTGTGATTATCACTAGATATAGGGTAAGTGATAATTCATGCATTGACGTCCGAATAACACATCCTGTCCGTCAAATCTAATAATCTCATATGCAATATGATTTCAAAAATGCAACATTCTTAAAACATGAGGAGTAAAATGAATGAATATTGAAAGTTTGAGGATTAAAAATATATATTAATCTTATAGTTTTAAAATTAAGATAATATATTATAATTTATGAATAACTATTTCAGTAGGTAATATTTTGTGAAGGCATAAAACCCTAATATTATTCCCAACAAATAGTCAAAAGATAAACATAAAGTAATTATTTAATGCATAAATGATCATGGATGCGGGTTTAAATTGTCCTAAACCACACTCAAACCCCATCAAACCATTCCAGAATCACATCTAAATGGCATTGACCTAAAGTGAATCACGCCTACACGCATGAAATGAATTAGTCACACCATTCACGATTCACTCCATTAACCTATGCTTGCTTGAACCGACTCCACTGCCAACTTGGCTACCTATCACCTAAGAATAATGAACCCTAGGAGAAGACTGCGGTATTTGAACGCCACTTTTACCTCCTCTTGCCACTGCTCTCGCAGCAACTGACAAATTTATCCCCTACTCTTTGGGTTATGGTTGGTGTCCCTTGGATGTTTTCTAGGGTTTCCTTATGTTTATATATATATATATATATATATATATATATGGAGAGAGAGAGAGAGAGAGAGAGAGAGAGAGAGAGAGAGATGTCAACGCCTTCGACTAAATGGTAAGGCAGGAGAACGGCCCGGGCCGGCGGCCGGGAGGAAGGCTGAGCCCGTACTCCACGGTTCGGGCCAGCTCCCTCGTCCAGGCTCGAACCCCACGGGCGCCGCGATCCCCGTGCTACGCCCCCTGTTGTTCCTTCCCCGATATCACCATGGTGGCAACGTGGCTTCGCTTCGAAGTTTCCCCTCTGAAAATTTAACGTTTTCTCCTCACCATTTTCAGAGCATCATAATGACCCTACCATCCTCAAGCTAAGAATGCCAGACTATTGATTTCAAGGGGTGGCAGCGAGATCGGATCGGCTCACCCACGTTGATCTCCAAAACGACCAAATCTAAATTCAGCCTCTTTATTAAACAGATTATAATGAATTAAATTAGCACCTTTTAGTTAATAATAAAAAAAAGTATATACATCTTAATTTGTTAATTAGTAATATAAAACATATAAGTGTTTTTCTTCTTATAGATTATAATATATGATAGGTTAGACAAGCAGGTTTAACTCAATTAACTCAATCCAATCAGGTTCAACTTGGCTGATTATTTAAAAAGATTAAATAAATTTATAATATAAAATTTAAACTCAATTCATTTAATATATGAGCCAATTTGTTTATAACTCGGATTTGTTTAATTCAAACTTCAACTTATTTATGACAAAATGGGTACGAGCTAGGATTAGAATCGTCACCCCTAGGTTTTATACAAGGAAACTGAAGATCAAAAGTAAAAATGTGATAAAAAGTAAAAAAAAAGAAAAAAAAGAAATACTGACTCATCGTTCGGTTGGAAGGAAATTAGGAGGACAAAAATTATATAGGATTTTTTTAAAAAAATATTTTTCAAAGCATCAAACAGGCACCCAAGGAAACCATAAAGGACAGTGGAGCAGGAAAGAAGATATGTAACTGAGGCGTTGGGATCAAGTTTTCTTTGGGAAGAGCAGCACCATTGTAGAAGCGTGGTTTGGTCATTTTACATTGCAAAGGTGGTAAAATAGTGATGCCAATTCCCACACGAGGAGGGGATTACGTATCATGGACGGTAATTCCTCGTTCCTTATTCCTTCATTCCTTATTCTCTCTGGATCTAAATGGCGATTGAATGGATTAATTAATGGGTTAATGGGTGTTGATTGGGATTTGGGAAGGGGAAGAAGGCCTTGGAATGGGGGAAGGAGAGGGGAAGGGATGTTGCTTCACGCATCTGGTTCCTGTTGATTGCATGGGCGTGCGTGCGTTGTAGCACATGATCCAGTGGGAAGGGTAACCTCCGATCCAAAGCTCACCCCGGTCCACATTCCTAAGAGACCCGGCGGACCCAAACCCGGCTTTGGTTGTAGCTTGGTCTAGCTTCTGGACTCATCCATGAGGAATTTGTTCATCTTGTGGTTAACCTTAACCAAGTAGAACGTTTGTTATTTTAGTAGACTTGTTTTTAAGTTGATTTTGATCCGGTCAAGTCTTACTCTGCAACGTAGATTTCATGTTGCGATTAAACGACTTTTAACTGGCGTGCAATCCCAACCATGCATGCTCTTACAGCAGCAGGGAGGGGACAAAAATAAATAAAATATTCTTCTCAAAGGGTAGAAACAAAGCGAACATCCTTCGGTGAAAAATGAATGTATGAATGAAAAAAGGTTTATAAATAAATTAATAACTTATTGTTAATTAAAAGTAGTAGACCGTTTGTTCAACCATATTTTTTTTTTCTCATTTTAATCAATAAATGTTTATTATTGAAATAGAAAAGGATTTTTCAATCATACTATACTCTTTTATTATTATTATTATTATTATTTTACCTTCTCTCTCACTCTATGGTTGCGGCATGTAAGCAAGAGGTATATAAAAAGTTAAACAAGACTCTAAACAAAGGAAGAGAATAAGCTTTGGAGAAGGAAAAAGTCTTAAAATTTGTTTGATATAATTATTGAAAGTAACAGCTAGCAATCTTAGTTGATACTTAGAAAAATGAACTACGTGTAGCATATTGCATGTCAATTTATCTTGCAAATTGTAATAGAGACGTATGAAGCCAAATGGTACATATTATAATGACATACATCTTGCTTGCATATTTTGCATAACAATTCAATTTAAAAACTAGAATCATATAAACTTTCTTCTTCTTTATTCTAAATATCTTTCTTAGTTTATTGAATGAACTCTCATATAAACTAATTTCTTTTTTTCTCATCTTAATAGTTATATCTATTTACATTTATTTTCACTGAATTATATCTAAACATTCATGTATCAATGCTTATTTTGATAGATTCTTATTTAACATGCCTTCAAGTGTGTGTGTGTGTGTGTCTATATATATATATATATATATGTATGTGTGTATGTATGTATGTATGTATGTGTATGATTTGGGATTAAATTAAAAATTTTCGAATGAAAGTTCAAGTTTAATGTGAATCTTTTTACTTCTATTTAATCATTTTTATCTTTTTTTTATTATTAATTTTTGTATTTTAGTTATAAGAAATAGCTACATGCTTGGTTGGAATTATGAATCCCACTTGAATTGAGCCTGATTATATTGGATTGGAGTTGAGTTATTCTTAAACCCAACTCGAACAAAATAACCCATTGCATTTAAAATTCTTTATGGATTGATCTAACCCAACTCGATTGATTGACTAACAAGTAGGGTCTATGTCTAAAATAATAATCTGAATAAGAAATGAGGTCAGATAAGGGTGAAGCATACCGAGATCCAACTCGATCCATTTGCAATCCAAACAAAAACTAGTTTAATGATAGTCTAGCATGTGAATAGTCTAAATCCAATTTTGTGGCAATGGAACAACTTGGTTTGTATAATGAACTATATCCTACAATCTATTTCAACGAGGGCTTTGATGCTACTTTCAATAATCTGAGCATGACTTTCTATCCTGAATTCTAAACTGAGCTTTGTGAGTTGTGTTAAACGTGCAAGTTGATTCGCTTGCTTGCAAATATAATTCACTTTGTTTGGGCCCATGGGAAGATGCAAACAATTTTGGAAAGGCAAACAATTGCCTTGTCCAGTGCACAAGAGCCAGGCATGCGTGTAAAGATAATTCAATTGGCCTTCAAAGATTCGCGACGTCAAGATAATAATTTTTTCCCTAAGGATTTCCCATGAACTCATTCACAAAACCATTAATGTCTCTCTTAAGATGATGCCCCATATTTTTTGCCCTAAGGATTTCCCATGAACTCATTCACAAAAGATGGTGGCTCACTCTAGAAGCCTTCTAGTGATGTTGAAAAGGTTTTGTTGCACCTTCAAATTTTTAATCTAAACAAATTTCAAAAGTCCCACCTTGTTTCAACAAATATATAGATGGTTCAATAGAAATCATGCTATTTCAAAAGCCACATATATGTATTTTTCTTCTTGGTATTGTAGAAAGATTTGCCATGCCGTTAGGGGCACGGAGACTCCATGCACATCGTAGACGTTCATCTTGTTGATGATGAGTAGATGGATCATTAGAGTTTTCTTAAGAGTCCACCCATCATATTTCTTTGTTTCTTTTTTTTTTTTCCCTCAAAGATTCAAGCAGTCCGAACTCCAAATCCATGCTTTTCATACTTGAGATTGCTGAGTTGTATTTAAAACTCCGATGAGGACGATCCGAGAGGAGCCGGACGATGAGAGGGAGAGAGCAATAGAAAATAGAGGAAGAGAGAAGGGCAGCCAAAGAATGAGAGAGGGAGAGACCAAGAGAAAGAGAGAGCAAGGTCAGGGAGAGATGAGGTGAGAAAGATCTAAAAGCTAGTCAACGAGGGACTAGAGATGACTTGATGGTGGCTAGTTCAACTGGTTAAAAGTAATAAAAATGATTAAAAAAAATCTTTAGCTTACGTCTTATTTATGATAATATAATATTTTTAAAAATTTTACATTTTGATACTATTTAGTAATCAGGTTATCGAGAATATAAAATTACTATGTTTGATTTATTTTGATAATATTAATTTAAATTTACAAAAATATAAAATTTAGTATATAATATATTATATTAAATTTTATTTATATTTTGTTATAAATCATCTTTGTTTCTTTAAGCGGACATCTTTTTTATCTAGAATATAAAGTGTTCTACCAAAAAGCAAAAATTCTTTCTAAAATTATTTTAGAAATATTATATATTAAATATTATAAACATTTATTATATATTATTTGAATATTAAATATATTATAAATTATTTAAATATAATAATTTAACATGCAAGAAGGTCATAAATATCAATAATTATTATACAAATATATAATAGTATTTAAATAATAAATTTATATTAATACTAAATTTAGTACTAATATATTATATTATATATATTTAATATTAAATATTTCAATATATTAAGTATTTATTAAATATTTAATAATCTTAAATATTATTAAATATTTATACGAAAGTCAAGATTATCAGATCTTGGTAATCTTAGATAATCAATTATCTTTGAGATGGGAATCAGAATATCATGATTTCTGGTAACCTTAGATTATTAATAAAAATCAAATATTAGTATATAAATTACTATATTTAATTATCAAACATGATAATTTGCATATAATCTATGATTATTAAGGTGATTACCATCAACCAAACATTTCTTACTACTTTAATGACTCTAATTTGAACCTATTTTTCTAGAAAAATAGTAAAAAGAACATTATCTCAAAACCTTGAAGAAAATCTTAATCTCAAGTGAAAAAGAATCATTAATGGTGGAATAAGGAAATGTCTTGTGGCCAATTTTTTCTTTTTCCCACACTCTCAATTGTCAGGGATGAGATAAAGGAGAATTAGATTGATACGTAAGTGGAAGAAAGAGATAAGGATGCGAATGTGGAATCCATGGCCTCAACTTAGAAGAAAAGAATAAAAAAAGTGATAAAAGAAACAGGAGCATCAATCAATCAAAATCAAAATAATCATGGGATAAAGACATCCAATGTCATGGCAATCGAGCTTTGAGGCTGTCGGTGGAGAATCTGAGACAGCTTGGATGAAGGATGGATAAGTTTAGTACGAGAAAGACAAGCAATTACTTTTAAATAATCTTATATTACTAATTATTTAGTTTTAAGCAACACGTTGACAGAGATGGATAAACTTTCTTCTTTCTTTTCTTTTCAATAAATGGAACGATGAGTGGCCAACTTAAAACCACCTCTCTTCTTCTCTTTTTAAAACAAATGCCATAATATACCCAATAATGGTTCTTTGACAATTTTGATTAAAATAATACATTTATTACCGAGTTTTATTTTAGTTTACCTTTTCTTAATAACTTTTTTATGACATTTAAGCACTACCCATTGGATAACTTTTTTATAACATTTTTCTTTGGCAACAAAAAGATAAATTTCAAAATGAAAAGTAAGAAGTAAACAAGCAGACAAATAATTCTTTTCTTTTCCCAATAGGTAAAAGCTTTTAAATGTATAAAATTATTCCATGTCCTGAGCACTTCATTCAGATATTTCCAAGGTAATTTTATCAATTGTCACAAAAAAAGGAAAAATCTTAATTTTTATCTTAAAAAAAATTAGAAAAATTCCTCAAGATCCAAGGCCTTTATTTAGAGGGGAAAGCTTGTGGTTCATGCCAACTCAAATGGATCCCACTAATCGGTAGTGGATGACTAACAAATGGAGTAACCAGTAATGCTTTCTACTCCCTTGTTCAATCACCTACTCTGATGGTTGGAGCATGGTGGGTGATTGAACTGTAGGAATGGATGCAAACACCAGCTATAAATGTTTCAGTCTAAGAAATAAAGAGAGGGCAAATCAACCCCTCCAAAATAACTGGATAAGATCTGATGTCATGAAGTGGAATGGTGAGTGTATGCCGACATGACTTTCTTTTTAGGAGAATTTCTATTAACATTTTGTGTTATCATCAATTGATTGTCTGGTTAAGCCATAACATCAAGGCTAGGCAACATCTAGGCCCACCCTTACAATAAATGGGAGGCCCAGTTCTTGTCTGTTTGTGGCCGAGTTGAAGTAGTCTAAATTCACCAAGTACCATGATTTGAGCATCCAAGGTCCACCTCTAGTGTGAACCGTGGAGATGCCAGTATTAGGATTTTTCCTATGATGAAATTTTCTTAGTTGGAAAGTTTGCTATGTTTAGTTTGGAATTAAGACTTTTAGTCTAAAATTTAAGCCTTTTAGTTTAGGACTAAGGCTTTAATGTTATTTGTTGTTGTTCTAAAGTTTGCTATGTAATCAGTCTTCTAAAACTTTGCCAAGAGCACTTGTGTTGTATGATTGTGGACATAAAAGTTTAATTTGCTCATATTCCCTTGTGACAGAGTACATGAATGGAAGAAGCCCTTATTTGACAGACAAATAAACTACATTAAAAGATATTTTTTTAAGCTTAAATTAAGCTTTATAATTTCAAACATAACAATAACAATAACAATAACAGCAAAGTCTTAATCACAAATCTACTGGTGTTGACTAAACTTTATGACCTCAAATGAAGTTTTGAGTGTGTGTGTGAGAGAGAGAGAGAGAGAGATCAAGAGGATGGATGCATTCTCAATGGCTTAACAAAGCCGACATTGCGTTCTCTACCACCAAAAATTTGATCACGTGAAAGAGTAGTCCAAAAAGATAACATTGGTCGTTGCCACTCCCATCGTTATTTTCCTGGGACAGCCCATTGAAAACAACGTATCAAGTTCCACTCCCCGAGCCAAAATGGTGCAATCAATCACATTCTTGGGGGCCATAAACTTGGATCCTAAGATACAATGAGACATAAGAGATCACGTGAAAGCTTGTAACCTAACGAGACAAGTTCTATCACTTTGTTTGGTCCACGTCCCTTCTTCCATGGGCACGTGCATGAACGCAAAGGTGCCTAATAGTGGCCGACACCACTAGCATAACACTCCACACTCACGGCAACCATTCAAGTGCACTATTTTGGTAGGGTTGTGGTAGGTACTTGGAAGTTATAATCATCAAACTAAAGTTCACATCTATCTTGGGATTGGTTATATTTTACTACGACTCTCTACCCGTATGTTTTAGAGCAAAGAGGCAGATGCTACTAAAATCTTCTCTCACATCCTCTCACTTAGTTGATTTTGAAAATTCATTGCATGAATTCATAAATCTTTGTTTAAAAATGATAACCTTATTGTTGATGTCAAAAACTGATTTTCACATATCTACTATAGAAATGGATCATGGTTTAGGCCGGCAAAGCGTATTCTTCAATTAACTTATGCATGCTTAAAAAAAAAAAAAAAAAAAAAAAAAAAAAAAAAAAAAAAAAAGAAGAAGAAGAAGAAGAAGAAGAAGAAAGGAGTAAAAAAGGTTCGAAAATTATATTTGAGGGACCCTTCAATACTCAAGTTAATCTAAACATATATATATAAAAAAAAAAAAAAATGCTTCATAGGTTAGAACTCTAAATGTAAAAGCTTAGGATTAGAGAGATTAGAGTAAACTAGTTACATGAGAAATTTGGACCTACTTTTATAAGTATTTGAAAGAGTTCTTTTGAAGTTGGGCCATTGAAGAATAGTTCAAATAAGATGAAATCCCGATGATACAGTGCCAGTTACTACTAAATTAAGTGCTGAACTCCTAGCTAAATTGATTTGCACCTTAAGTCTTTGAATTAGCTGGCAGTATCGATGGATGTCACTCTTAATGGAGACTTTTCTTCTTGAATAGAACATATGTACTAATTTGATCGGCTACACTATATCAGTTTCTGATTATTCGTTACATGTGGCTGCAAGTTGGTCTTTAGATTAAAAAGGATGCAAAGTTAAGAAGCAAAATGCTGATGCTTGTCTGAGCATGGGCTCCCCTAAATATCAAAAAGGTTGATTATTCTTTCCATCACAGCTTGTAGGGACGATTTCTTTGAGGAAGATTCTGCAATTGTCTCCCTTTCCTGGTTGCTTGCACACTGAAAGAACAAGAAGATCCCAAGGCTTCCTCTAATTTTGTTTTGGGAACAAGCATTGTTCTCCACCCAGCCCAAAAGGTCTATGGCCTGCCTCCTATCTGCAAGCGCCCCTTCAAAGAATGCCAGATGAATTTTATAAAGGGACAATGAACCACAGGATGACTGGTGGTTGCTGTATTGCTGTCACATAGCCTACATCCTCCTCCTACCATCCACTCTCTCTTATTATCAACAACTATTCTCCACAATTCATTGTTTTCAAACTTGTATGTTAAGGAGGTTCAATCACATTAAAGTTTTATTTGAGTAAAAGTCATATTTAAGTAGCATAGCTTTAATTTTATTCAAAAACTTTTAATGACTGTATTTGATTGCCATTTGTAATATTTTTAGCTATCTAAAATTATAAATGTTGGCTCACACTGCACATCCAATCAACCTAGACTCAATCAAATCCCAAATATTTAAGGTTGGATTGGGTCATAGTTGATCCTATTGGGCTGGTCTCCCCTCATCTAGACGCCCAACCCAAGCATAAAGGCTAGACTCATTCCAATGGGTTTTGTTGCTCAACGGAAGTCAAAGAAGAAGGCAGCTGAAAAAACAAAAGGGCCAAGAGTGAGAGGGTGCTGGATCATCAATGGCGATCTGATCTCTGATTGCCATGAAATTTTAGAATGTTTATTCCGATGAAATGCTCTTTCATGCTATTAGTCTTGATTGGGTGTTCTCTCTCTCAAATTTCTTCGGTTTTCATACAATCATAGTTGGTTGAGATTGCTCCTATTCTTGTTGTTGTTCTTGATGCTTGTCTTATTGGCAATGTTGATATTCCTGTGAACTAAAAATTATCTTTGTTGATGTCGTTGAGATATCCTTTAGTTCAACATATACTATGTAATTCTATTATTATTCACAATGAAAGTTCATTGGACTTGATCCCATAGTTTTTTCTCTTACACTTAGGGTTTTCCACATAAAATCTAGTGCTCTTCCCAACAGATCCCAATTTGACCCAGATGGGCTTTTAGATTTGACATTTTTCACCAACAACTTGGGCTATCATCACACAAACCCATTAGTTGATGTGTTGGGCCTAGCTCAAGCTTTGACCCACTTCAGTCCCCCTTTGTAGCCCAATGTCTTTATCGAAGACTAACTAGATGTTATAGTCTGGCAATTGCTGAATTGAGACCTGATCATGGGATAAGCTGTTTGGCCCTTAAAACGATTTAAGAAACAACGTTAAGTGCCTATAGAGAATGAATTAAGACCCAGAGTAGATCATGATTAGTATCCATAGACAAATTAAAGAAGGAAAACAAGATCAAGTACAATCATGATTAATATTCATATTAAATTATAGAACTGGAAAATCAATTCACCTACCAGGCTACCCTCATTGATATATCCCTGCTTGGCAGATGTGGGCATTATTTTCTCATGTAAAGCATTCTTGCGTCCTTAAATTTCCTTATCTTAAAGAACTATGATAAATGCTGTGATGAATGATTAACTACCAAGGGGCTGTTTCGATCAACATTATAATCAGAATCAAATTTAGAATTAAAATCGAATTCTATTGGGATTAAAATTATTAATTCATCTCATCAATTTGGTTTACATAATGATTAAAGTTGAAAGCTTCAGTGCGTTAATTTTAGACGAGTATATTAAAAATATATTAAAAATTATAAAAAATATCTGTAAAATCAAACTTATTATGAGAAAAAAGAAAAAAAAATAGTTTTATCAAAAATATCAGGTAGATCCCATCAAAACTCATTGAAAGCTAGTAAGAAATAGTTAGAAATACTGATATAGTAACTAACTCACATCTGCCGGCAATGTAATTGAAGATTATAGAGAGCCATAGGGTGACAAGAAGAAAAGAGGATGTCAGATGCGAAGAGGATGAGAGGAGGATGCGTTGGGTCATAGTTGGCTGGAATGGATTTGTTTGTAAATGAAATTGGAATCAGATTTTAATGCCATACAAACAAATACTTAGAATCAAAATTAATGATTCTAATTATGACTTTAGAGGGCCATTCCTAGGCACCAAATGGACCCTAAAATCTTGTCTTAAATTTTGTCATTGCAAAGATGCATTGCACGATTGTAGAAAATTTTAATAAAACATGGAAGAAACCAGTAACCAAACTTGAAGAGTATGCTTAAGGATGATCTATCCTCTATAGAATAAATATCGAAGAAGAAGAGAAGGAGATGGAAGAGGATTGGAGGCTGCAGAGCATATTATCTAAAGAATAAATCACCTTTTCAAATGATTTAATTATATAAATTTTTAGAGATTTTAAATTCCTTTCTTCCCAACCATCTCTCAAATTTCTCCACCCACCATTATTTTCCCAATAATTCTTGCATGAGAAGAGTTCATTCAATCGACAAGGTACTCTTGAGCCTTCGTCAGCCACCTCTTCTATACTTTTTTTAGTGATAAAAGATGCTTCCATCCATTGGGTGCGAGATTCAAAACTCAAAGAACTAATAAGCTTTCCAACAACTAGTACAAATGCTCAATGATCTCCGGTCAATATTGTTCACAAGTCCCGATACTCCTAAATGCTTGTTGATGAAGCTCTTTCTTGCGGCTCATTTTGTCTAGTGGATCCTTGCAACAACCACTGACATCTTCATTTTGAACAATTGCTCCCACCCATGATGCCTTTTATATTGAGTTAATTACAGCATGAAATGGTCTTATGCACATTTAGATATGTGTGCTTAGTGAGGAAGAAATTAAACACATAAAATAAAAATATATATATTTATATACATATACAAATACACACACATATTGGACACCCATGTGGGCCAGACTCAAAACCTGAACCTAAGTCCTTAACTTGGTAAGAGAGTTTGATTAGCGAAGAGAGTTGTGGAAGATAAAGTTTAATTTAAACTTAATTTCAACTTATAGTTATGATAAAGATATTGGTTAGGATGGGGATAAGAGAAGATAATGCTTTTGCTTATCCCAATCCTCTATCGCTATCTTTTGAAGCTCTATAAATAGGAAAGCTTCAGCAATGGAAAAATAGCCTAAAGTTATTCTAGCTCACCATCTCTGTTCTCTCACTTACTCACTTTAGCCTCAAAGAGGCTCTCAAGATATATAAGTTAGGCTTTGTCCGTTACTTGTGGAGATTGTTGTAGAAGCTAGGAACATGAGACAATCTTTTGTAATCTTACAAGTATCAATAGAAAGTTTGAACAAAGTATCTATAAATTCATTGAAGATCGTTAGATATATGTATTTCTACTATTGGTGTTAGAGCTATATAAGTTGCTTTTATGCCAAATATGTTTCTTAGAATGAGAAATGTGACACAAGCATGCATATATGTTATTTTTCAAAATAATAGAAACATGGTAGCTTCAAGGTTGTTAACGGCAAAATTTATATAGTTGATTATATGCCATGAAATTTTCACTATTGATAGTTTATATATGCATGATCTTGTTTGCAAATTTTGGTGCAAAACAGTTTTGTAAATGATGCAAAAAATGGTACCCTAATTTCTAAAAAAAGTTAGTTTTTTATGATTTTTAGCCTTGATAAAAACTACTTAGAATGCTTTATTTTGAATTATACGTTGTATATATAATCTATGTCATGTAAGCTTTAGAACCATGTGTTTTTCCATGATTTGGTTGATAAAATTATGAGAAAATTGAACTCAAAGAAGGCATCATGCAAGGATCAAGTTTGGTGCATTTTTTTAGAGAAGAAGACCAAACTTATAAGCACCACATGCGTGCACAATGGGTGCAGTATAACCAAACTAATACAATCAATCTAGATAAAAATTAAAGCCATAAATACAAACCTTGCACCAAAAAATAGAAACAAATCTTTTCCATCAGCTAAGAAAGCTGCCAAGGTGACTCATGGTTTGCATGTGTCACCACAAGCATGTGTTGATCATTGATCGCACTACTATTAGTGATAGCAATGGATAAGACTTTTACGGGTATCTGAATCAAATTAAGCTAGAAAAAATGGGTTTGAATAATACAAAATCGGATTTAGCTCGATTTCCAATTTAGGATTTTAAAATCTAGTTTAAATTGGATTGGGTTCAGGTTTAGAAAACCAGGTATCCAAAAAACCTGACTTTATAAAGGTTATAAAAATTATTGTATTTTAATGGTTATAGCTTGTATTATGTCCTCTTTCTTATAAAAAAAGTTGAAGATGCATCTTATTTAATTTATATAAATTTTATTTATATTATTGAATTAATATGGGGATATATTTTTTTGTTTTTGTCATAAAATATACATTTATTCCAATTTCGAGTTAGATTTGTGTAGGTTAACTAGTTTTTACCTAACCTAGTTTTCATAACCTATTCAAATATGGTTTGGTTACAGGTTTAACAAACCCATTCAGTGGCGGGTTTGGATTTAATGTTTTTTAAAAATCCAATTATGGTTTTTAAGTTTTAAAACCAGATATGGATTCAGATGGTGTAAAAAAAAAGGGGTATTTGATTCATTGCCATTTCCTTTAAATGGAAATTACTTAAAAAATATATAGGAAGAAAGGGTATAGGAATTTTTTGTATATGTATTTTTGGTATGCTTATTGTCTGTGGTTTTATGAAATAATTTGATATACCTTTGTGATATTTCTATATAACATGTATAATATACTAGTTGTTATTATATTTTTTGAGAATCCATGTTTATATATAAATTTTTTTAAAAAAGGAAACTTGAAAACTAGAATAAGTAGAATTCTAATTTTAAAGAGCATAGAATATATATTTTAGTAAGGCACTTAGCCTAATGAGAGAATTGGTAGACTTGAAACTTATGTTTCCTCCTATAAAATTTTGAAAAGAAAATTTTGCCTATTAGTAAGTTAATTTAAAATAGTATAGCACTTGTGGCATAAGGATGATTAAGAGCATTGCAATTTTTCAATCTTGTAACTTGTGCAATGTTATTTCATATTAACTTAAAATAATACCATAGAATAACAATGCTCATGTGCTAATCAATAATACCACTATTTATCAGGCCCCTTTCCGACGCATAATTTCTTATGAAAATTAGGTAAAGATCTGCTAGTCTTTATGCTAAGCACCATAAAGCCCTAGCGATCCTTATCTAATTATCATAAGTATATGCACTAAAATACTATATATGTTAAAAACTTTGACCTGCTCATTTTATTAATACTGTTTATAACATAACATCCATAATTTATTTCACCCTGCTCAGATAAAATATAATTTCCATACTTTTCATCACCTGATTCTAGGCAATATAACTTTCACCACAAAGCTGCTATAAAGACCATTCACAAGTTCATTCCATAATGAAGGTCATTTCTCATAACCATCCAAGTCCAAAATACATCATATGGTTACAGTCATACAAATTCATCCATATTCATTTCAAATACATATACAATCCAATAATTAACAACCCGAATCACTCTCATGCTTCCCAGAGTCAATCTGCTACCTCTGATCTAAAATCCAAAAATTTCAACAGTAAAGGGGTGAGACCTAAGTCCCAGTGACTGGATAACCATCTAATAATGGAGAAAAGCTTAGAACCACGTTATAAAACTCATAATAATACCAACACAACATATTGCTATCGATACATGAATCTTTATAAATGAAATAAGTTAACGTATAACTTAGCTTATGCTTCCAATAATATAACTTAGATGAAGAAATATCACAATTACCAAATTTCATGATGGTGGGCTGAGTGTGCTACCACTAAGGTACATCCCTATAGTTGCCCTCCTGCAGGTGTACTCTCAATGGGCGAGTGTACTGAGTACCGAGGATCCCCGCACCACATGGCACCCCTCACATGTGCGGTTCACCCCAGGTGTGAGCTTGCCCCTTTTCCCTGAGCCTCCTGTTTGCCTCCTCCATGGGCCTATATCTCTGAGCCCCCTCGGGCTATATAGTAACCTAGCTCATTACCGAGCTGTGATTCTTACCCCACTGGGCTGCTTGCAATCTGCCCCACTGGGCTGATCTAGCTTGTACTCCCCCTAGCCTCAGGATCATAACACGATCGAATCGCAAGGAGGTGCCGGCTATAATAGTGCATGCAATGCTCATGTATGGCACAGTCTACAGGGTGATCAGCCCCATAGATGACCCCATGCTCTTTATGCTTATGCTGTAAAAATACTCCAATATAAGTTTATATTTCAATATACAACCAGCTATACTTTCTTTGAAACATTAATTTTTATGCATGCCCATGCATCTCTTTGAAATATAATTCTGAAAAGTAAATTCCATGCTTTACTGAAACATATGTTTTTTTCCAAACAATGTTTTTTATGAAACTTTATACTTTGCTTTGAAACATACTCTAGCCCATGTTTCCCTTTCTTTTCTTAAACTCATGCTTTGCCGAAACTTATGCTTTTTGTTCTAAAACTCATGCTTTGCTGAAACTTATACTTTTTCTGAAACTTATGCTTTGCTGAAACTCGCTTTGCTTTGAAACATGCTCTAGCCTATGTTTCCTTTTCTTTTCTTAAACTCATGCTTTGCTGAAACTCTTGCTTTTTCTTTAGAATATGCTTTAAACCCATGCTTTGCTTTTAAACTCATGCTTTGCTTTAAAATATGCATTAAACTCATGCTTTACTTTAGAACATGCTTTAAACTCATGCTTTGCTTTAAAATATGCTTTAAACTCATGCTTTGTTCTTAAAACATGCTTTAAACCCATGCTTTGTTCTTAAAACATGCTTTAAACCCATGCTTTGCTTTAGAACGTGGTTTGAGAATAAGATACATCATAACTGGGTTCTCATTTTCCATATTTAACTACTTGAAATACTATACTTAGCAAAGCAAAATATCACTATGCTATCATAAAACATTTTTCAAAGCTAGATGAGAAACCCACTCACCTTAGCTGCTAACACACTGCTATAGCTGTTATTTCTCCTGTTCTGACTCCCTTGAACCAATCCCTTGGCCTAAGTCATCATACATGCATTATTAGGGTCACAAGCACCAAGGGTTTCATGAAACTATGCATACATGCTCTATGCCTTCATATCTTAACATAATACCCTTTAATCCCTAACATGCTCAAGGATTTATAATTAACACATGCTATCACCTCATATACCTTTAAATCATAATATTTTAACATCATTCTCTAGCTTAGGAAAGTTTAAGCTTACCTTAGAAAAGATGGCTAAACCACCAAGCCTTTTTTTCTTTCCTTCCCTTCCTCTTCTTCTCTTCTTCCTCTCTTCTTCTTCTTTTCTTCTTCTTCTTCTCTTCCTCTTCTCCACGGCCGACAAAACCTCTCCTCTTTTCTTTCTCTTTTCTCCCTTCTTTCTCTCTTTTTCTCTCCTTTCATACATCCGCTTAACGACTAAGGAGGGATGGGTGACCTTAAATGCTCTTGAAAATTTTCATTTTGCTCATCTCTATTCTTAAATCACGCTTTTCAAAGCTCACATGCTCTCTTCTCCACCAAGTATTTTTGTTCTTTCAATTTTCTTTCCTATCTTGTCCTTGATCAAATCCTCAAATAACTTTTTATCAAATTTCATTTTTTACCCTGATCAAATTTTTGTTAATGCCTCTAGCAAAATTTTCGTTATCATCAGATAAATAACAGGGGTTACTCATCTATTAGTCAGCATGGATGCTAGCTAATGAGAGTGAAATTATCCTCAAACCACTTCCACAAAAGATTTTTGTCCACCGAAACCTCAGTTAAGCGTGCTTGGGTGAGAGCGATGGATGACCCACTGGAAAGTCCTTAATTAAGAGTAAAATTAGTCTCAAATCAAAACTAAGAGTAAAATTGGTCTCAAATCAACTCCACAGACAAAATTCGTACAGTAGCCGACTAATTAGTCGGCTACTATGGCCAAAATCCCTTCCAAACCACTTTTACAAAGATATTTTCCAAAGTAGTCGACTAGTTAGTCGACTACTTTGGCCAAAATCCTCCCAGGCAAGTTTTATAGAAAACTTTTTCACAGTAGTCGACTAAGTCTCTAGAGTCAGCTAACTTCCCCTGTTAGCTCATAGAAACCAACAGTCAGTCAAAAACTCAGAGTTAGCTGACTAAATAGTTAGCTAACTTCCAAATTTGACTGACTAATAACCCAAAAATTTCAGCCATCTTCCCAATTAGTTAATAAATGAGTTATAAACATCATGAAACCTTTCCAAAAGCCATTCTAATGCATTCCAACTTCCAAAATCTTCATTCTAACTTCTCCCAAGGATCAAAAACAACCTGCAAACATTGAAATCATCATAAAAACTTCGATTAAAAGCTCAAATAAGTAACTTTATCAACATTTTGAAAGGATCATGAGAGAAAACTCAAACTAACCTCCAAAATTTCAGCTTTCATATTTTCTTAAAATTCCCACTCAATCATTCACACTAGAAGGCTAAACTAACAATAAAAATATACTTAAAATGAAATTACAAGTCTTCCAAGTTCAGGATATTACAATCTTCTCTCTTTTAGGAAATTTTGTCTCCGAAATTTAGCTACTTTTAACTTGGAACAAATGAGGGTACTTTAATCTCATCTCATCCTCTCTCTCCCATGTAGCTTCCTCTCTTTGATGATTCTGTCATTGTACTTTAACTAAAGGAATTCTTTTACTACGGAGCTGTTTAACCTCTCTCCTCAAAATTTGCATTGGCTCTATTCCATAAGATAAATCTTTCTATAATTCTATTGGCTCTAACTGAAGCACATGAGAGGAATCTGGCACATACTTCCTAAGTATTGGTACATGGAACACATTATAAATTTGAGAAAGTTTTGGTGGCAAGGCCAATCTATAAGCAAGTATCCCAACCTTTTCAATAATCTCATAGGGTCCAATGTATCGGGGACTTAATTTTCCTTTCTTCCCAAATCTCATGATACCCTTCCAAGAAGACACCTTCAAAAATACCTTATCTCCTACTTCAAATTTAACATCTCTATGCTTCTTATCTGCATAGCTCTTCTGTCTATCTTGGGCTGTCTTTAATTTAGCTCTAATAATTCTAACCTGATCTGCTGTGAGTTGCACCAACTTTGGGCCTAGCAGCCTCCTTTCTCCTTCCTCATCCCAGCACAATGGAGTTCTACATTTTCTTCCATATAAAGCTTCATAAGGTGCCATATTAATGCTAGAATGATAACTGTTATTATATGCAAACTCAATCAATGGCAAGTACTCATCCCAGCTACCTGAGAATTCAATAGCACATGCTCTCAACATATCCTCCAGTGTCTGGATAGTTCTATCAGATTGCCCATCAGTTTGAGGGTGAAATGCTGTACTAAATCTCAACTTAGTGTCTAAAGCTTTCTGCAACTCTGCCCAAAAATAAGATGTGAACCTTGGATCTCTATCTGATACAATGGATACTGGTACCCCATGTCTACTCACAATTTCATTCACATATAATTTTGCTAATCTATCCAAGGTAAAAGAAATCTGGATAGGCAGAAAGTGGGCAGATTTTGCCAATCTATCTACTATTACCCAAATAGAATCATTACCTCTCCTTGTCTTTGGGAGACTCACAACAAAATCCATGGTAATGTGCTCCCACTTCCATTCTGGCATAAATAATGGCTGCATTTTGCCAGCTGGGCTATGATGTTCTGCTTTAATCTGTTGGCACACTAAACATTTAGCAACATACCCAGCTACCTCCTTTTTCATCTCATACCACCAATAATTTTGCTTAATAGTTCTATACATCTTAGTGCTCCCTGGGTGCATTGCATAGGCTGAACTATGGGCTTCTTGCAAAATTTGTTCTTTTAATGATTCTACTGCTGGCACACATACTTTACTCTTAAATAACAATATACCATCATTTCTAACTGAAAATTCTGATTGAGACCCACTCTAAACTAATTCTTTAGCTTTTTGTAATTGTGGATCCTGCACTTAAGCCTCTCTTATTTCCTCAAGCAACATTGGTCTGACTCTGAAATTTGCTAGTAAGGCTCCTGAACTATCTGCTGCCAGCACTGCATCTAGCTCTCTCAATTTTAACATCAGGGGTAACTGCACTGCTCTAATGAAAGCTAAGGTTGCTGTAGACTTCCGACTCAATGCATCAACCACTACATTGGCTTTCCCTGGGTGATACTCTATAATGTAGTCATAATCTTTTATCAACTCTATCCATCTCCTTTGCCTGAGATTTAATTCTTTTTGTGTTAGGATGTACTTTAAACTTTTGTGATATGTAAATATTTGGCATTTCATCCCATACAAATAGTGTTTCCATACTTTTAATGCAAATACTACTGCTGCTAGTTCTAGATCATGGGTTGGGTAATTCTTTTCATGGGACCTTAACTGTCTAGAGATGTAGGCAATCACCTTCCCATTTTGCATCAATACATACCCCAAACCTTTGAAAGAAGCATCACTATATATCACATAATCACTGCTACTATCTGAGAGTGTGAGCACTGGAGCTGAAGTCAATCTCCTCTTCAACTCACCCATACTTTCCTGACATTCACTAGACCATTCAAATTTGGTATCCTTTCTTAGCAGCTTAGTCATGGGAGAAGCTATAATAGAGAAGTTTTCTATAAATCTTCTATAATATCCTACGAAGCCCAAGAAACTTCTCACCTCTGTCTGATTTGTAGGTGCTTCTCAATTTACTATTGCCTCTATTTTCTGAGGGTTACCATAATACCCTTAGCTGATATCACATGTCCTAAGAATTTAACCTCATCTAACCAAAACTCACTTTTACTCAACTTGGCATACAACTGCTTCTCCCTTAAGATTTGCAACACTGTCCTCAAATGCTAGTTATGCTCCTTTTTGTTTCTAGAATAAATTAGAATATCATCAATGAACACTATCACAAATTTATCCAAAAATTTCTGAAACACCTGATTCATCAATCTCATAAAAGCAGCTGGGGCATTGGTCAAGCCAAAAGGCATCACTAAGAACTCATAATGACCATATCTAGTCCTGAAAGCAATCTTTGGTACATCCTCTTTCTTTATTTTCAACTGGTGATATCCAAATCTAAGATCAATCTTTGAAAATACTGCTACCCCTTGAAGCTGATCAAACAGATCATCTATCCTTAGCAATGGATAATTATTTCTAATGGTTACCTTGTTAAGCTGTCTATAGTCTATGCATAACCTCAAGGTACCATCATTTTTCTTTACAAATAACACAGGTGCACCCCAAGGCGAAACACTGGGTCTAATGAACCCTTTATCAAGCAACTCCTGAAGCTGGACTTTTAATTCTTTCAATTCTGCTGGAGCCATTCTATAGGGTGCCCTGGCTATAGGTTTAGTATCTGGGGTCAAGTCTATACTGAACTCTATTTCTCTGTATGGTGGCAATCCTGGCAACTCCTCAGCAAATACATCTGGAAATTCACATACCACCGAAATATCAGATATCTCTGGACCATTATTCTCTAAATTCACCACACAAGCTAGATAGGCTTCATACCCCTTTCTTAGCATTCTGCTAGCTGTCAAGGCTGAAATCACACTTGAGGGCAACACTCTCTTTTCTCCTACAAAATAAATCTCTCTACCATCTGAAGTAGGAAATACTACTTTTTTTTTTGAACAGTCTACTTTGGCCCTATGCATTGATAACCAATCCATTCCCAATATAGCATCAAATTCTTTTAGATTTAATGGAATCAAGTCTGCTAACAATTCTTGGCCCTCTACTAAAATGACACAATCTTTATATACCTCTGAATAATATTACTGATAGAATTCCTTCTTAAAACTCTCCCAAGTCATCTCCACCCCTTGTGGCTGTCTACTACTAACAGATCTCTACCAATTTTGTGCTCTACCTTCCAACAAGAATGTTGCTATACTCAGCTTTTGCTCCTCAACGTACTTCATCACTTCAAAGACTCTACTCACTATGCTAAACTCATGCTTATACCCCTAAGATCTAATACTTAAGCTCTGATACCAAACATACTGTCGGGCCCCTTTCCGACGGCATAATTTCTTATGAAAATTAGGTAAAGATCTGCTAGTCTTTATGCTAAGCACCATAAAGCCCCAGCGATCCTTATCTAATTATCATAAGTTACATGCACTAAAATACTAGACCTGTTAAAAACTTTGACCTGTTCATTTCATTAATACTGTTTATAACATAACATCCACAATTTATTTCATCCTGCTTAGATAAAATATAATTTCCACACTTTTCATCACCTAATTCTAGGCAATATAACTTTCACCACAAAGCTGCTATAAAGACCATTCACAAGTTCATTCCACAATGAAGGTCATTTCTCATAACCATCCAAGTCCAAAATACATCATAGGGTTACAGTCATACAAATTCATTCATATCCATTTCAAATACATATACAATCCAATAATTAACAACCCGAATCACTCTCATGCTTCCCAAAGTCAATCTGCTACCTCTGATCTAAAATCCAAAAATTTCAACAGTAGAGGGGTGAGACCTAAGTCCCAGTGACTGGATAACCATCTAACAATGGGGAAAAGCTAAGAACCACATTATAAAACTCATAATAATACCAACACAACATATTGCTATCGATACACGAATCTTTATAAATGAAATAAGTTAACGTATAAGTTAGCTTATGCTTCCAATAATATAACTTAGATGAAGAAATATTACAATTGTCAAATTTCATGATGGTGGGCTGGGTGTGCTACCACTAAGGTATATCCCTACAGTCGCCCTCCTGCAGGTATACTCTCAGTGGGTGAGTGTACTGAGTGCCGAGGATCCCCGCACCACATGGCACCCCTCACATGTACGGTTCACCCCAGGTGTGAGCTTGCCCCTTTTCCCTGAGCCTCCTGCTTGCCCCCTCCATGGGCCTATATCTCTGAGCCCCCTCGGGCTATATAGTAACCTAGCTCATTACCGAGCTGTGATTCTTGCCCCACTGGGCTGCTTGCAATCTGCCCCACTAGGCTGATCTAGCTTGTACTCCCCCTGGCCTCGGGATCATAGCACGATCGAGTCGCAAGGAGGTGCCGGCTATAATAGTGTGTGCAATGCTTATGCTATGGCACAGTCTATAGGGTGATTAGCCCCATAGATGGCCCCATGCTCTTTATGCTTATGCTGTAAAAATACTCCAATATAAGTTTATAATCCAATATATAACCAGCTATACTTTCTTTGAAACATTGATTTTTATGCATGCCCATGCATCTCTTTGAAACATAATTCTGAAAAGTAAATTCCATGCTTTATTGAAACATGTGTTTTTTTCCAAACAATGCTTTTTATGAAACTTTATACTTTGCTTTGAAATATGCTCTAGCCCATGTTTCCTTTTCTTTTCTTAAACTCATGCTTTGCCGAAACTTATGCTTTTTGTTCTAAAACTCATGCTTTGCTGAAACTCATACTTTTTCTGAAACTTATGCTTTGCTGAAACTCACTTTGCTTTGAAACATGCTCTAGCCCATGTTTCCTTTTCTTTTCTTAAACTCATGCTTTGCTGAAACTCTTGCTTTTTCTTTAGAATATGCTTTAAACCCATGCTTTGCTTTTAAACTCATGATTTGCTTTAAAATATGCTTCAAACTCATGCTTTACTTTAAAACATGCTTTAAACTCATGCTTTGCTTTTAAAATATGCTTTAAACTCATGCTTTGCTCTTAAAATATATTTTAAACCTATGTTTTGTTTTAGAACATACTTTAAACTCATGCTTTGCTTTAAAACATGGTTTGAGAATAAGATACATCATAACTGGGTTCTCATTTCCCATATTTAACTACTTGAAATACTATACTTAGCATAACATACTCTGATTTATAGCAAAATATCACTATGCTATCATAAAATATTTCTCAAAGCTAGATGAGAAACTCACTCACCTTAGCTGCTATTTCTCCTATTCTGGCTCCCTTGAACCAATCCCTTGACCTAAGTCATCATACATGCATTATTAGGGTCACAAGCACTAAGGGTTTCATGAAACTATGCATACATGCTCTATGCCTTCATATCTTAACGTAATACCCTTTAATCCCTAACATGCTCAAGGATTCACAATCTACGCATGCTATCACCTCATATACCTCTAAATCATGAGATTTTAACATCATTCTCTAGCTTAGGAAAGTTTGGGCTTACCTTAGAAAAGATGGCTAAACCACCAAGCCTTTTTCCTTTCCTTCCCTTCCTCTTCTTCTCTTCTTCCTCTCTTCTTCTTCTTTCCTTTTTCTTCTTCTCTTCCTCTTCTCCACAGTCGGTAGAACCTCTCATCTTTTCTTTCTCTTTTCTCCCTTCTTTCTCTCTTTTTCTCTCCTTTCACACGGCCGCTTAAGGACTAAGGAGGGATGGGTGACCTTAAATGCTCTTGAAAATTTCCATTTTGCCCCTCTCCATTCTTAAGTCACGCTTTTCAAAGCCCACATGGCTTCCTTCTCCACCAAGTATTTTTGCCCCTTCAATTTTCTTTCCTATCTTGCCCTTGATCAAATCCTCAAATGACTTTTTATCAAATTTCACTTTTGCCCCCGATCAAATTTTTGTTAATGCCCCTGGCCAAATTTTCGTTATCAGATAAATAACAGGGGTTACCCACCTATTAGTCAGCATGGATGCTAGCTAATGAGAGTGAATTTATCCTCAAATCACTTCCACAGAAGATTTTTGTCCACCTGAAACCTCAGTTAAGCATACTTGGGTGAGAGCGATGGGTGACCCACTAAGAAGTCCTTAATTAAGAGTAAAATTGGTCTCAAATCAACTCCACAGATAAAATTTCCATAGTAGTCGACTAATTAGTCGGCTACTGTGGCCAAAATCCCTTCCAAACCATTTTTACAGAGACATTTTCTAAAGTAGTCAACTAACTAGTCGACTATTTTGGCCAAAATCCTTCCAGGCAAGTTTTACAGAAAACTTTTCCACAGTAGTCGACTACTGTGGCAACAAAAATTCTCCCAATCTCCAAACAGTGACTTAGTCGACTACTATAGCAACAAAAATTCTCCCACCCTTCAAACGAAGGAGCTTTGGGAGTTAGGGCGACTCACTGTGAGTCGGTAACTTCCTGTTAGCTCACGAAATAACGATCAGCCAAAAACTCAGAGTTAGCTGACTAAATAGTCAGCTAACTTCCAAATTTGACTGACTAACAATCCAAAAATTTCAGCCATCTTTCCAATTAGTTAATAAATAAGTTACAAACATCATGAAACCTTTCCAAAACCCATTCTAATGCATTCCAATTTCCAAAATCTTCATTCTAACTTCTCCCAAGGATCGAAAACAACCAACAAACATTGAAATCATCACAAAAACTTCGTTTAAAAGCCCAAATAAGTGACTTTATCAACATTTTGAAAGGATCATGGGAGAAAACTCAAACTAACCTCCAAAATTTCAGCTTTCACATTTTCTTAAAATTCTCACTCAATCATTCACACTAGAAGGCTAAACTAACAATAAAAATATACTTAAAATGAAATTACAAGTCTTCCAAGTTTAGGATATTACATTATTAATTTCATAAATTTCTTGAATGTAGTTATCAATGGCTTTCAAAAATGTTATTGCTAATCTTAACACGGGAAAAAGGTTGAATAATGGAAACTATAAATATGAAACCAAAATATTCAATACTTGCTTGATGAACAAGATGTCCTGAAACCTTGAACTTTACCATGCTTGAGTTCGAGCAAGGAAATACCACCCAACATCGTGAGATCAGGAAGCCTACCAAAATTGGGATAAAAAGGATCATTGTACTTGCTTTATGATGCTGAGCAGTATGGACAATGACAATGACTTGATTAGTGAGTTTAAAGGGTATCATATTACTCAAGCTATGTGAAATGTACCAAAAAACAAGTTTGGCAGTAGTTCTACTACTAGGTTGCATGAACTTATTATGAAGTTTGATGGCTATAAGATGCGTACTAACCATGCAATGAAGCAACACCTATGAGTGATACCATCAATGATTTGCATACTAAAGGTTGCTGAAAATAATCTGACAGATGAGCAATAGGTCCAATTAGTGCTTCAATCACTTCCAAACTCATGGATCAACATGAAAATAAATATGACGTACAATGAGAATATTGACTTTTGAGGATTTGGCACATCACTTTAATCTAAAGGTTGAATGCTTTGAAGCTATTAAAGTTGTTGTTGGTGTAACCTATGTGGTTGAAAGCTTGCATGGGGCAAATAGGTTCAGGTGTAAGCATGCTAGAAATGTTTAAGAAAAAGGAGTTAAACTTGTGCCTAAAAGGGCCAAGACGCCAAGCACAAGAGGGGTAGCATGGTGGTCAGAAGGATAAGATCAAGATGGCTTGCTATAATTGTAACAAGTTAGGACACTTTGTTCAAGAATGCATCAGGTCGAATAAGGGACTCCCTGACTTTATCTCTCGCTCCTACTCTTTTGCAATGAGTCAAGTCTTTGTTGCTTAAACTAAATATGAATGGATTTTAGACTTAGGAGCAACAAATGACATTGCAAGGGATCGAGTTTAGTTCATGGAGTATCACCAAGTACCAGCTGAAAGTAGAATCTTGATCGTTAGAAATGGTTCTAGCATTGAGGTGCATGAGATTAGAACATACAAGCTGGGCCTACTTAGAGGTTGAACACTTCTACTCCATAACATGTCGTTTGCTCTAGAAATTTAACGAAACTTGTTTTCAGTTGCTACTTTACTCAAGTTAGGTTTTAGATTTGATTTTCTGTTTGAAGGTGTCAGAAATTATTTGGGAATAATTTATGATGGTTTTGTTTTTATTTTGGATGATTTGGATTGAAGTCTTCTCTTTGATTTTGGTTGTTCATTTTTAGGTTTTGTAATTTTATTGCTTTTTTATATTTTTCTAGGGTTTTGATACCCTCATCGGAGGAAGAATTTTTGATTTTATGTTAAAGTTAAGGGTTCATGATTTATTGTTTAGATTTTTTTAGATCTATGGTTATTTTGTTAGATTAAGGAGAAGCCCTGCTCAGATTTCTCTTTCTCTCTCTATCTCACCGCTTCATTTTTCTTTGATTTTTTGGCCATTATACTTAGATGTTCTTTTTTTTTCTTTTATGAAATCAATGGTACTACTTGATATTGATATTTAGGTATTTCTCTTTGATTCTTAAGCACTCTCCACCATTTCATTTCTCTTTTGATTTTCAGGTTATTATGTTCACATGTTCCCTTTTGTTTCCATTACATCAGTGGCATTGCTTGATATTTGATATTTCTTACTTTTATTTTTAGTTGTTTTATTTTTGTGATAAAAAATAAATTTATTTCAATTTTGGGTTGGGTTCAAGTTAGATAACTAGTTCGACCTAACTTGGTTTTCTTAATTGTTTCGGATACGGTTCGAGTATGGGTTTAACAACCTAGTTCGATTATGAATTTAGATTTAGCCTTTTTTAAAAAAATTGATTTTCAAACTAGTTTTGGTTTTTCAATTTTAAAACAAGATATGGATTCGGATAGTAAAATAAAACAAGGTATCCAACATCCCTATATGTATGTATATATATATATATATATATATATATAGAGAGAGAGAGAGAGAGAGAGAGAACAATTGATGCCTTTGCAGTCTCTGTTTTATGTAAAATGCTAAAACTTTAGGGTTTAGCCACATAAAACTAGCTTCTAGGGCCTTCTACATTACACACTACTGAATTAAATCTTATGTAGGAAGTGTTCAAATAAATTTTCAATCCAGCTCTATCTCAAAAGACTTTCCAATGCTTTGCACTTAAAATAACTCTTTTTTCTTTCTTTAAATGCTCTCCTATTAATTATTTAGAGCCAGGGAGCCATGCCTAAAGGCTAGAACCCTCACACCTCATTGCCAACCTCTTTGATTGGTCATGCAAGCATCAATATTGAGAGAAATTGGAGCAAGTACGTTATTGGGTTTCTTAAATAAAACATATCATATGAGTTTGCTATTGGCTATGCCATTCTCCATTGATATCCTTTTAAAATTTTATCATCCTCATCACCTCTATGCGTTTTATTGCATCAAAGCACTCTATGGTCTCTACCTTCCTCATTGCCACTCCATACTCATCATAACTTATATCTCAATTTTTTTTTCCCTAAAAAGATCTCCTTTTCTTTTCCTTCCTAATGCCCTAGTCCATGATGATAAGAAATTTAACAAATATAAAATGAAAAGAATATTATTAGAAACCAGAGCTTATTTATCATAATTGGAAAACAACTAAAAATGGACATTTCTTGATGAACAAAAGAAGCCTTTCTACGTGATTACAACCAATCTGATCCCAACTTAATTAGATCGGACCTAATCCATATCTAAAGACTCTCTTGGATTAGGTTAGGTTTGAAAATTGGACTCAATCTAAATATCGAGTCGAGTCTGAACCTTATATTTTCAATTTGATCCATTGTATATCATCCAGTCTAATTGAGATTAAGAGAAAATAGACTCAACCTAACCCAACCAAATGCGAACGTGATGTGGCTTGGCCCATACACCTCAATTATATAAATTTTATTTTTCTTTGCTTTGACTTTCTATACTAATTCATTAAATAAATTTTCATTTAAAACTAATTTCTTTTTTATTTTAATAATTTGATCTCCTCTCATTTATTTTTATTTATTTATATCTAAATATTCACATTGCATTATTTGTTTAGCGGATTTATATTTATAATGCCTTTAAGTATATCAATATATATTTTTAGCATCATAATTTATAAACTTAAAGATGATCAATTACTTGGATTGAATAAAAAGTTTTGAATAAAAATTAAAGTTTAAGTTGGTTTTTTTTAATTCTATTTAAATTTTAATGACTCGATATTTGGTTATGAACTATTAGATTTTAACTATAATATAATAGCTAGATAGTTGACTAAAATATAAATATATCTGACATGATGCTGACTCAAATTCAAATATTTTGAGTTGAATCTGAATCATACTTGGCTTTAAATCAACTTGAATGACCCATTGGGTCTAAATTTTTTTTCGATGGATTTGATTCAATCTAATCAATAAATAAGTTAAGTTTAGATCTAAAATGATGATTCAAAAATGAAACTGGTTGAACTGGAGTTAAGCATGACCTGACTTGACTTGTTTACAACCCTATGTGCAACTGACCAAGATTTTGGACTCTTAGGTAAAATACGCCTGACTCATTTGTGTGTGTATAGAGAGAGAACAATTATTATCTTTGAAGTCCTCGGTAAAATACAGAAGCTTTGGAGTTTAGTCACATAAAGCTAGCCTTTAAGGCTTTCTACATTATAGATGTAAAAATCTTTCGCAGAAAGTGTGCAAATAAATTTTCAATTTAGCTCTAACTTAGACTTTCTAATGCCTCTTACCTAAAGAACTCCTTTTCTTTCTTTAAATGCTCCCATAGTAGTTTGTTTAGGGCCAAGGAGTCATGCCTAGACTATGTTGATATCCTTTCAAAAATTCATCATCCTCGCTCACCATTGCGCCTTTTGTCCCATCAAAGCCCTATACAGTCTCTACCTTTATCCCTACTACTCAATACCATCATATTTCATATCTCAATTTTGTTTCTAATAATTCTTCTTTTCTTCTCCTTCCTTATGCATTAGTCTATGAACATAAGAAATTTAACAAATATAAAATGAAAAAAATATTATTAGAAACCAAAACCCATCTATTATAATTGGAAAACAACAAAAAATGGGTATTTCTTGAAGAACCAAAAAAGTTTTCCCATACAACTAAAATTGCAAATGAGTTAGGTCAACTTGTGATCCAACTCGAATAAATCTAACTCAATCCATATTTAAAGACCTAAAGATTGGATTAGGTTTATAAATTAGATTCGATCTAAATTTCAAGTCGGGTCTGAATCATATCTTTTTTCACCTGATCCATGACCCGAGCTAATCCGTGTATCATTTGAGTTTAATTTAGATCGATATTCAAAAATTCATCATCCTCGCTCACCATTGCACCTTTTGTCCCATCAAAGCTCTATAGAGTCTCTACCTTTGTCCCTATTACTCAATGCCATTATATTTCATATCTCAATTTTGTTTCTAAAAATTCTCCTTTTCTTCTCGTTCCTCATGCATTAGTCTATGTAGATAAGAAATTTAACAAATATAAAATGAAAAAAATATTATTAGAAACCAAAACACATCTATTGTAATTAGAAAACAACAAAAAATGGGCATTTCTTGAAGAACCAAAAAAGTTTTCCCATACAACTAAAATTTCAAATGAGTAAGGTCAACTTGTGATCCAACTTGAATAAATCTAACCCAATCAATATTTAAAGACCTAAAGATTGGATTAGGTTTATAAATTAGATTCGATCTAAATTTCAAGTCGGGTCTAGATCATATCTTTTTTCACCTGATCCATGACCCGAGCTAATCCGTGTATCATTTGAGTTTAATTTAGATCAAGATTCAAAAATTCATCATCTTCGCTCACCATTGCGCCTTTTGTCCCATCAAAGCCCTATACAGTCTCTACCTTTATCCCTACTACTCAATACCATCATATTTCATATCTCAATTTTGTTTCTAAAAATTCTCCTTTTCTTCTCCTTCCTCATGCATTAGTCTATGAAGATAAGAAATTTAAGAAATATAAAATAAAAAAATTATTATTAGAAACCAAAACCCATCTCTTATAATTGAAAAACAATAAAAAATGGGCATTTCTTGAAGAACCAAAAAAGTTTTTCCATACAACTAAAATTGCAAATGCGTAGCAGGCCAACTTGTGATCCAACTCGAATAAATCTAACGCAGTCTATATTTAAAGACCTAAAGATTGGATTAGATTTATAAATTAGATTCGATCTAAATTTCAAGTTGAGTTTGGATCATATCTTTTTTCACCTGATCCATGGCCCGAGCTAATCCATGCATCATTTAAGTTTAATTTAGATCAATAAAAAATTGACCCAACCCAACTCCACCTAATTCAAGCATGATCTGATCCATCAACTCAATTATATAAATGGGCTTTTATTTACTTCAATCATCTTTACTAATACATTAAATGGACTTTCATTTAAACTAATTTCTTTTTCCATTTAACAATTAGATAGCTTCTTATTTATTTTTACTTAATTATATTTAAATATTCATATTTCATTTTTATTTAAGTGGATTCTTATTTTCAATACTTTTAAGTATATCAATATATATTTTAAGAATCATAATTTATAAACTTAAGAATGATCAATTACGTGGATTGAATTAAAAGTTTTTGAATAAAAAATAAAGTTTAAGTTGGTTCTTTTTTATTTTTTTAAATTTTTAATGATTTTATATTTAATTATTAATTACTAGATTTTAGATATAAAATAATAGCTAGATAGTTGACTCAAGTGTAAATACGTCTAACTCGATTTTGGTTTGAACTTAAATATGTTGGGTTGAATTTGGGTTATACTTGTCATTGAACCAACTTGAATGACACGTTGACCCTAAAATTCATTTGATGGACCCAATTCAATCCAAGCTAATCAATAAATAGGTTTGGTTAGGATCCAAATCATGATTTGAATATGAAATTGAACTGGATTAAAGTAAAGTATAACCTAATCCAACCCATTTGCAACCCTACATGCAACTGACTAAGATTTAATAGGAAAAAAGCTGAAAGAAAATTTTTTAAAAAATGTTTGTAAATAATTTTAATAAACTTTTAAAAGATAGATTTGAATTTTGAGTTTCTTATATATAAAAAAAGTGAACTCCTTCATTTTGTACCACCAAGAGTCGACTGCAGATAAAAGTCCAATTGAAAGATTATGTGAAGAAGAATGCATGGAAAAGATGAAAATGATAATAATTTTGGTATATAATTCTTAAGATTTATTGAGATTTTTTTTTTTTTTTTATGGTTTTGTTATGGGAAAGGGAGGGAGGGAAAAGAAGCATGTAGAGGTTTCCTCACCATCTTGATTGATGTCCATAATCGAAAGAAAACAAAAATTAGAGAAGATAGATAGTGGAAGAAAGTGAAGAAGAGAAAGAGATGAGAGAAGGGATGATCTGGGTTGTAGAGAGATGAGATATTTGTGAGAGGTTTTCTCACAACAAGACATCAACCAAAAAATTAATCAAAAAATATTATTTAAATTTAAGATAAAATATAAATTATTATCATATAGTTTAAGCATTATCAAATTATATTCATATGGTTTGAAATATTACACTTAAATACCATGTATTTTAAATTCTATTAAATTATACCCATATAGTTTAATATTTATACTTAACTAGTATGTGTTTTAAATATTATCAAATTATATTCATATAGTTTGAAAAATTACACTCAACTATCCATATGCTTCAAACCTACTTAAGCTTTTTTTAATGTTCCCAAACTTTCACATATATGTAATTTGATAGTGTTTAAAATATATGGTAGTTAAGTGTAAATATCAAACCATATATTCATAATTTGATAAAATTTAAAATATATGATAGTTAAATATAGTATTTCAAACAACATGAGTGCAATTTGATAATACTTCAATCATATGGTAGTAATATATATTTTACTCTTAAATTTATTCATTTTAAGCTCAATCTACTTGAAACTCAACATTGATTTACCCAAGTTTTCATATTTACATATTATCATACTACTTATAACACAAATATAGTTAAATATTTTAAGATAAAAAAAATAATAGTATACTATTTTTATCAAATTATGATTGATTTATTATTACACTATAATTTTAAATTCAATAAAATTTATGATGTATAGGATCATTAAAATTCCAAGCCAATGATAGTTTCTATAATATTTGAATAAATTTAGGTCGTTAGGAGAGAAATATAAAGTCTAATTGGCGTAGCTTTTCAAGAAAAAAATATAATGAGAATTATTATGAAAATTGAGAAGCTTCACGCACAACCGTTTTAGAAAAGTGTTAAAGAAAGTTTTTCAAATATAACAGTGACAAATAAATAAATAAATAAATAAATATATATATATATATATATTTTGGTGACAAAATCCAATGCGACAAGCCTCCAGCGGCCTGCGAGTGCATCTGCGGCAGATACCTTTGCTGCTGTTTGAAGTCAACGTTCAAAACGGAATTCATCCCCGCCCTCTATCATCAATCGTACGGTCATAACCCGGCACCGACTCAAAACTTCCGCCCCTTATTTGTACCTCTCCAAGATCCCCCTCCTCCCTCCCCACGACGCCGCTCTCCGCTGCTCCGAGGCCTGACTCTCTCTCTCTCTCTCCCACCCTCCCTCCCTCTCCAATGGAAGAAGCCGCCGTCTCTTCTTCCTCGGCCCAATTCGAAACCCTAGCTCCCGGAGACCCTCCGTCTTCCTTTGGAAAACCCCTCGAAACCCTGGTTCCAAGCAATCTGCCCTCCTTCCAAACCCTAGGCTCCTTCGATCCCAATCCGCCGCCGCCTCGAGATTCAGATATACCTCCTCCGCCGCCGCCAGAAACCCTAGATCCCGGAGTTCATGCGCCGCCGCCCCCAGAAACCCTAATGGAGCGGAAGAACTCGGAGCCCGTCGGCCAGATTCCGGTCGCAGCGAACCCAGGGAGCTCCGAGATGCCGCCGCCAATCTCCGAGAACAGCCTCGCCGTGACCCACAGCAGCATCGACAGGGATTACTCTGGCAGCGAGGAGGACGCCAACGGCCGCCGGCGGCGGCGCAGCCGGTGGGACCCTCCGGCGGAATCTGACCAGAATGGCGACGCCTCCTCCGGAAGCCGGAAGAGGAAGTCCCGGTGGGCGGAAGAGGAGCCCAAGCCCGTCGTCCAGCTCCCCGATTTCATGAAGGACTTCACCGCCGATCTTGACCCCGAGGTTCAGGCCCTCAACGTCCGGCTTCTTGATATAAACCGCCGCCTCCAGTCCAATTTGCCCCTCGATGACAGCCCGGAGGGCGCACGATCGCCTTCTCCTGAGCCTATCTATGACAACATGGGCATCAGGATAAATACAAGGGAGTACCGGGCTCGTGAGCGGCTCAACAAAGAAAGGCAGGAGATAATCTCCCAGCTCATCCAGCGCAACCCGGCGTTCCGGCCTCCGCCCGACTACCGCCCTCCCAAGCTCCAGAAGAAGCTTTACATCCCCATGAAGGAATACCCCGGCTACAACTTTATAGGCCTCATCATCGGGCCAAGGGGGAATACACAGAAGAGGATGGAGAAGGAGACTGGTGCGAAGATCGTTATCCGGGGGAAAGGCTCAATTAAAGAAGGAAAAATACAGCAAAAGAGGGACTTGAGGGCGGACCCTGCGGAGAATGAGGACTTGCACGTGTTGGTGGAAGCCGAGACGCAGGAGTCTCTCGATGCTGCTTCTGCTATGGTGGAGAAGCTCCTGCAGCCAGTGGACGAAGGGCTGAATGAGCACAAGAGACAGCAGCTGAGGGAGCTTGCGGCCCTCAATGGAACCATCAGGGACGAGGAGTTTTGTAGGTTGTGCGGCGAGCCTGGGCACAGGCAGTATGCATGCCCCTCCCGTACCACTACGTTTAAGAGTGATGTTCTTTGCAAAATTTGTGGGGACGGGGGGCATCCCACCATTGACTGTCCCATGAAGGGAACAGGAAAGAAGATGGATGACGAGTACCAGAATTTCTTAGCTGAACTGGGTGGGGCTGCACCGGACTCGTTAACCAAACAAAGCTCGGCATTGCCTATTCTTGGATCCAATACTTCTGGGAGCAATCCTCATTGGGCTAGCGGTAGCAGTGCTGGAGGCACACAAGGAAATGGAATCAAGAAGGAATATGATGAGACGAATTTATATATCGGGTACCTTCCACCTACTCTTGATGACGATGGTCTGATCGGATTGTTCTCGTCTTTTGGTGATATCGTGATGGCCAAAGTTATCAAGGACCGGAATACTGGATTGAGCAAAGGTTATGGTTTTGTAAAGTATTCTGATGTGTCTATGGCTCAACAGGCAATAGCTAGCATGAATGGGTACAATCTGGAGGGGAGAGTGATAGCTGTGAGAGTAGCAGGTAAGCCACCACAGCCTGCTGTGCCCCCGGGTCCTCCAGCTCCCCCAGCGCCAGGCTACCATGTCCCGAATGCATCAGCTGGTGGATACCCTCCTCAGCAGTATATGCCTCCGCCACCACCTGGAGGTTATGTTCCAGTCCCATGGGGACCACCAGTTCCACATCCATATGCTTCTTATGCGCCCCCCCCACCCCCTGGTTCTAGCATGTACACTCCGGTTCAAGGCCAGCCAATGGCCTCGTATGGAGTGCAGTATCCCCCTCCACAACAGACTGTTCCTCCTGGTGCACCACCTCAAACCATGCCTTCTAGTGAAGCACTGCAAAATTTTCCTCCTGGGGTGCAATCACAGAGTAGTAACACAGCAACCGCACCTATATTGAGCAACATGTATGGTGATTCAGTATCAGGAATGGCTCCAACTGCTGCTCCACCTACATATCCAGCACCTTCTTTGGGATATCCACCTTACTATGCTCCAATTCCACCACCTGTACTGCCTCCTAGTGTTGATCCCACACAGAGCACTGGAAATGTACCATGGGCCCCAAATCCATCAGCACCTCAGCCTCCTCCTTCTGCAGAGCAATCAAATGCTAATGGTGCAGATACTGAGTATGAGAAGTTCATGTCAGAGATCAAGTGATGCTGATTGGTCTGTCATATTATTTGGGTCTTGCAAGGTTAGTTTTCAACACTCTTGGTTTACTATTTTAAAATAGTGGGGGAACATACAGACTGACAAAAATTCCAGCACTCAATATTACCAATCACAGTTGTTGCAAAACTTGTCTGATTTGATACTAGTTTCTGGCACCAAGTGCTTGTGTACAGCATTAATTTTGAAAGAGTAATATTCTTTCATATATTTTTTAACTAATAACTCGGAAAAAAGTAAAGTTCTTATGCAAGCCTCTAAAACCTCCATGTTTCAGTATAACTAAATAACTTATCCAAACTAACTTTTGGTTTCAGCATTTTCATTTGATGCCCCAATCATTTTTATGATTATATATGTCAATGCCCTTGGCCCTGCCATCAATTTAAATATCATTTACCTTAGACTGCCTAAAAGCATTCTATTTGTAACTATATAATAATTAAGTATATCACTTGGCCATTATGTTCATTTCCATGACCAATGATAACACGTGCATGTGCGTACACACACGTCCACATAACCATCTGCTTGAATTTTATCTGCTGTTGAGTGACCGTATCCATTTCACCTTTATGAGTGGTAGCAGGGTCTAGAATGTTTGCTCGTTTTATGAGAAGTGATCTCTATTATGTTCTCTTTTTAATTTTCCCATGCAACATGGGCATTTCTGCATGCCTACACATGAGTACTCTATAGCATGGATGGTTGGATTCTGTTTAAAATCATTTACTCTACCATCCACACCTCTCAAAGAGTTTATACAACTGATAAAAGTTTTTCAAACACTAAATGACAAAGCCTTGCATTGTTTAACCATGTTAGGATGAGAGAAAGGTTAACTAGTGCATTGTTATGGGCAGACCTAAAGAATATCTGGTTGGGAATCCAAATCACTATGACTTAGTGAATTAATAATATATTTGATTTATATTTGTTGTCGTGCAAAAGTAAAGATGACCAATAAGAAGTCCTATAGGAAGAATATGCTAAACGATAATTGATAGGCGTGATTTGATTTGATCAGCTTGGATCAAGTGAAAACCTGAGGCATGCCATTATGCTCCTCTCTTAGCTTCTTTGTAAAAGGGAGCTTCATGTTCCACTTTATGCTTGTATTATGTGAAGTGGAAAAGGTTGGAGAGAGAGCACTTAGAAGGCATTTGTAGCAGCAGGATGTGAGATTAGCAAGATATGAGAAGATGCAAACCGAAGGATCTCCTCAACTCCTGGCGGGTGGGGGGGGGGGGGCCGCGGCGGGGGGTGCTGTTTAACAGGGCTAGGTGTATATAGTTTGATTGCCTATGCAATTTGCATCTATTGTAGAGTGAAACCATAATGAACTCTATATCCACCTGATGCATATGTAAGCAATCCTCAGAACACTGATTTTTTCTCTCTAGGTTTTTTAAATGTCCTAGATCATGATCCATATTGTGGGTCCTTAGTTAAATACACACAACATTGACTTTGCACCGGCAGGATTGAAGCCCTGGTTCTATATCCATATATTTTATCAAGCTTGAAAGTAATTGAAGGTGTTATTGTGAGAATTCTAGTCTGATTTGATGATTTTTATCTAATCCAAGTGGATTGGTTATGTGCATGTAGGTTCTATTATTTGAAGACTGAGACAATGTTGTTGTGAAGAGTTGTTCTTATCAGATATGGTGAGGTTATGTGAAGAAAGGGACACAGCAGGTAGAGATAGGTGGTTACGGGGTATTGGAATTTGAACCTGGTCTGATCCGATGAGCTTTTGTGGAGAGAATGTGCCTTCAACTTCAGTCGATGTGAATAATAGTGATGATATGATTTTGACGTGCCTTTTCCAATTAAGGGATATGACAGACACAGCAGCTGACATTAGTTTTAACTTAAAATACTTAAATAATGAAGTTTGGTCTGGTTGCAAAAAAAGAGGCTTTGTATATCATGATTTATTGTGCTAGTAGCCTAGTATGGATAACTTGCATTTGGTTTTTAACCTTCTATTCTGTATTAGCAGGGGATATCTTGCAGGTTAGACCATCTGGAGTCAAATGCTATGAATTTTTCTTTATTTTTCTCATTTTCTCCCACTCCAATGATTATATTGTTTACTTGTCTTCATATTCTTGTTGAATTTGCTATTTGGAATTCTGGACTTTTTGATGATGATTGAAATTTTTGGCAGGCTTGAGGTTTCTTGGAGCTAATGTGACCTGATTTATTTCCTGTTGCTATGACTTCAACTAGTTGGAAGTTTGGAACTCACATCTTTAATCTTGCTATAGTGTTATGACTATTGCAGAGACTGCTGGGCTAAAAGAGCTGATCATATTTCATGGTATCTGCCAAAACTATGTAATGGTTTTTGTTGCTTAGCGATGCTGTCATCACCACTTGTTGGAGTTCGACCTTGTGGAGGTTATCTGTGCATCCAAGATGTTGGTCTCTTTTATGTTTGTTTTCTTATAGAATTTGCCAGAGGATCTGATTACTAATGATTTTGTGCTGTGCTTGTTAATATTATGGGACTAATCATTTGATTTTTCTTCTGCTGATTGTTATATAATGGCTCCAATGGCTTCAGTTTTTGTGGTGACAATTTTTTTTTTTTCATTTTTTTTCTATCTCTTAACATGTTTGAGATAATTGAAGCTGGCTGATGGTTGCCCTCAACGTTTAATGCAGGTTGTCCTGTCATTAGTGTGGGTATGCCGTTTTTGGTACGGAATTACTTTAGGTGGTACTTAGTTATTGATGATTTTGAGCTTCTGCCTATTTTAGATTGTTTGCCTAATGTACTTCCCAAGTTTCTATTGACAGAGGAGAAGACTCATAACCTGGTTGGTAAGCAGTGGTTTGTCAGGTAAGTCATGTGGTTGTAGACTCTGGTCAGCTGAATTGGTAAATGCCAGTCCATGAGGACTCAGAGTTTGTAGGTATTGCTTTCTTTGATCATAAATCATGGTTGATGGCCCCAGACTGCAATTCTGTTGATCGCAGTGTTTCTGAACAGACCATTTTGCTGACCTTGGTTTCTTTGCTGAGCCTAACTCATTAGGATTGTGGAGACTCTTTCAATGTGTTTTTGTGCCATGTTGCTTTAACATCACATGGATTTTTTGTCTGTTTTAAAAAGAACCTGTCAATATCTGTTCTGTCTTTTCTTGCTTGTGTTCATATTTTTGTCAGAAAGCCGATTTTTGCAAAATAGTATCCCTCAGATTGCATTGACGTCTATTTCATCATTTTAATGGCTAAAGGCTCTGACTATCAAATTTCCCAAATATAGGTTAATTCTAAGCAAGGTCTGCCAACTTAGTATTGAACCTCATACTAGCATCACACTAATATAATGTCGGCACACTTAGCATGCGGGTTGGTTCAGTGTACTGAGACTTGGTATGCATTGGTGTTGGATCTTGGTTTGGTACTACTATGGTATAATATATATCTAATATGGGACAGTATGCACCGGAACAACATGGCATGACATGGCATATCATGTTTTTAAGTTCTCACTCCTTTTATTTTTCCTATGTAGCATGCAATATGCAATGTGAAAAATATTTCAGGCTTGTTGCTAATTCAGTTTCTCGCTAACATGTAACTAATGTGGTAGTCTTAAGATCAGCCAGAGCTGATGCCATCTCAGCAAGCTCATGAAGTTTGATCTGTTATCTATGCTAGCCTGGTGATCATACAAAGTGGAGCTAGTGATGAAGAGTGCAGATTGTGGCACCCAGCATCCATTAAACAAGGGAACTGTTTTTGTGTGGATGATGTAGGAATTTCCAGCCATATATTGTACTCGTGCTTTTGGTGAATGGACGTGTTGAAAATAACAACAGAATGGGGTTTAAAGATTAGTTGCTCTTGCACCAAAGCAAACCAGGAAATCTAACTACCATTTGTATTCTTTCTATATTTCTTGACTCTTACATTAGGATTGTGTTGAGGTAGACTGAAGATATCATACTGCCAACTGGGAAAATTCCTACTATATTGTGAAGTGAATCTTAAATCAACCAAACAATGAGAAGTCTGGAGAATAGAAAATTCCTGTTATCATTACTAAAGATCATTGGAACTAGAAAGAATAGTATTGTTTGCTATTTCATTATTTTCATATATGCCACTATCAATTATTAGTATGTCTTTGGTCCGGGCATGACTGGAAGAAAACACTATTGAAAGTCCCATTTTCCCCCTTGTAATTACTTATCTCTGGTAGGATTAATTAAAATTCACTTTATGTGAAACAAGTCTCATGTCTTATTTTTATAGGACTATGTGAGCCTATCCTTGTATTTATTGATGGTTGAAATTTCCCGGTTAGAAGAAGGGTGCAAGTATTTTTTTAATGATATTTTCATTATTTTTGACATTAACTGCTGCTCTCTGAAGTAGACTTTGCTAGTCTGCAGTAATTTTTTATATTGGAAATTACCTGACCCTTTCTGATAGCTCTCTCCAACCTGTTGGCTAGGCCACGCTAGTTTTGCATCTTTAATTGCTGGAAAGAGCATGAGGTTACCGGGGTTGTGCAAGTTGTCTTTTTTTTTTTTTTTTTTTCTTTTTTGTCAAATGATATTTTCTGTTCTAACATTAACAGCTGCTTATCTGAAGTGGACTCTTCTAGACTGCTTTTGGTATCTAAGAAATTACATCACCGTTTTGGATGGTTGTGTCCAACCGGCTGTCAAGGCTTTGGTTGTTTTTCATTTTTGATATCACAACAGCAAAGGGATTTGTCCCCCACCGACGACCACACTGTTAACTTGCCAACGTTGATGTTAGTCTTTGCCTTGCTTAGCCGATTACCGATTTTCAGTGAGATGTGATCAATAATGGTGATTTATGGCCTTTTTTATTTTTTATTTTTATTTTTATTTATTTATTATTTTTTTTGGGGTTGGGGCGGCCGGGGGGGGGGGGGGGGGGGGGGGGGGGGGGGGGGGGGGGGGGGTGTGGGGGTGGTGGGGGGTGAGCCGCTCTTGGATCCAGTAAATTTTTAAATGGTTATACTTGCCTATTGTTGCTGGATTCATTAGCACTTTGTGATCCTTATGGGCTTTGCATCAAGACCTTTAGTGAACTTGTCAAGTCTAGATATAACGTAACCCATATTTTTTGATATAATGAATATTCATCATCCACTCTTTGGAAGGCAAATTAGGTCCCTTACTGTCACAGGATGGAAAATATTCTACTCAATGTATCTGTTTATGAAAAAGATTATTTTGATGTCAAACAATATTTCCTGCTGCTTCTTTCTATGAAATTTATACCAAGAATGCCTTCTTATTTATCTTTAAATATACATCAATCACTGCACATTTTCACCTGCGTGACTATTGCATGGTGTCCTTTTCCGATCAAATGAAACTCTTTTCATAAAACTCTGGAACAGATTGGAATTTCTAATTCAATTTCTAGATAAATCCGACTTCTTGATTTGATGTTGGACTCTGTCACTTTCCTTCTTCTCTTCTTAGACATGCATTGCATGTGACCGGTTGTTAGTACTTTTTAAGTTTGCTTATAAGCCTAAGGTATCATCTTTGTCCATATTTTTCCATCTACTTTTTGTTTTTAGTAATATTGATTACTTGAAAATTTCTTTTGGTGTTTATTCTAATCACACATACAGACACTTTTTAATTGCGACAGGGTAGATAGTCTTGGTTCAGTCCAAGTCCAACCCTCATTCATTGACCTTAATGTAATCATCTGACCTTAACCTTTACCATTTGATCTTAACCTTGAATACTCAATCCAACCTGAACCTAACCTACCTGACGTAGTCTGAGCCATTTTATTTGATTTGCTTGTCCTCCATCATATCTAATCATACTTAATTAGATTTGTTCATACTTAATCAAGCTGGAATCATATTTGATCTCTCACTATAACCTAATTTTGCGTGCCTTGACCCCATCCTAACCTATTGACCATCCTAACCTATTGACCCCAATCCCAAGGGTCAGATACAAAATATGCATCTAAAAGCCAAAAAAAATCTTATATTTTTACCCAAAATTGACTTCTATTGAATTCGGTATGGAATTAGACTAGGGTTGTATGTCATCACTGTACACAAATTTCCCTTGATAATCTTGCCCTCTATGTCCACTCTCTTGTCATGAATATATCCTCAAATAGTGTATTCTGCATATATATAGGGGATCTATCTTTATAAATCCACTTCCTTTTTCTAGCCGTCACCATCTTCCTTTTTTTGGGACCATTTGACAAACGGCACCCACATAGCCTTCCAGCTTATTATTTTTTATAACAATCTTGATTTTTCATTCATTCCCTTCTTCATATGTCCCTCTATACATGTCCCTCCATCAAATCCTACCTCTGCTAAAAGATAAAATTAAAATATTTTCACTAACAAACTCTATTCCCTCCTGATACGTTTTTTTTTTTGACATGCATTGGATGAGTTTTTAAGTGTTTTGTGTTTGGCCCTTACATCTTCTCCTAGTGGCCTAATTAACTTTCAAACCTTCTTTGGATCCAGTCCAAATCAAAATTGTTAATATTCTCCCTCTTCCTACGAAAGATCTAGCATCCAATCTTTCTTCACCCCATCAGTCCAAGGGAAGGGGTGAACCAATCCCATTCTCTTGACTACCATCCCTCTTCACTATCAGTTTGGATCATTTTTGCCTAATCCTAACCATCCAATCTTATCTAAAAACGTACTCAAAGAAATACAACCTCTCTCAATCTTGGCTATCCGCTTCCTCATCCTATACCATCCCTTTTTATTCAATAAAATGTTGCCATTTCAAGTTAGCCCCTAACTAGATCTTACAAGCCTTAATTATATTAAGTCTTCTTCTGCCCTCTCCAACTAAAATTTAACCATTGAATCCTCAGAAAACACAAAGTAGAAATATCTCTCGTCCTATTCCTTGAATCAAGTCATTTGATTGATCCCTTGCTTAACCCTTAAGAATAGTACATTTAGCAATTCATAATATTCATTAGATACCCATCCTCATAATTAATCCTCAAGCTTAACCCCCATCATCCTTTAAAAATATCCCTTAGTTTCCTTAAGAAACAAGATAGAAAATAGGGAGAAATTGACAAGAAAAGATAGAAAGGCACTAAAATCTTTTCATGAAACCTTTTTAGCCTTAACTATTGTCTCTACATTCTAACCTCTCCTACGTTTTTAAAAACCTAAGATTGGGCACAACATTCTTTCCCCTTTTTTTTTATTTTTTACTCTATTAGCATGCATGAAACCCTAATTTAGAAGATGGGAAGCCTAATCTTCCTCTAGGACCTTCAACAAGGGGTGTAGGGTGTACTCTAAAGTTTTTTCTTGCTGCTAACCTATATTTGACTCCAAACCCTTACTCTGCTTAGGTTAGCTCATTGTAAACTAGGTGGTGATTCACATCCTCTGGGAAAGTTCACAATACTAAAATTTTTCTAAATTATATGTAATATGAGTTATCCTGATTGAAATAGTAGATTTGTTTTGAGTAGTCTCTATATGACAACACTAGTTTTATCTTGATAATTGATTGGGTATGGAGCAGGAGCATCTCCTATTTCAGCTTTTGTTTTTTCATGGATTAATTGAAATTTTAAGTGCATATCTTGTGCTTCTTTCTTGCTTACCTTGTGCTTCTTTCTTGCTTCTTTAGAGGTCACACGCATGCACATACATAAAATCTTATGTAGGCCATGAATAAGGAAATTCTATTAAAAATTAATGACTTAAGTCTTTTTTGAAGATATTATGCTTCTTCTATACATCCTTTATCGTGTGTTGTATAAGATGTCGTTGACCACTGAATTGTTTTGTTTAGGCAATCTTTGTTTTTTTCCATACCTTAAAATTTTTGTAGATAGGAGAAGAAACAATGATGCTGAAACTTGTGCATACTTTTCCCTTGTCATCCTCCTACAAATATTAAAACTACTAATCTATTAATTGCATTGAGTACCTAAAAAGATTTTGTTTGAGCTACCTTGCATAAATTGACAAAATTTTGTCTATAAAGATGTTATATGTTAGATTTATTATGATTTTTAATAATTTTCTTAAGTAAGAAAACATGAGCCAAATAGAAGTAAACAAAAGAGCAGCAATGTTCCAGTCAGTCAATGTGGCTCTCCATTTCTTATTCCTTATGGTTGTTTTCTTAGGCTGATCTCTTGAAGACTATCTATCAAGTGGACAAAAAAAATATGTATTGTTTGCCTTTATTTTAACTATTATTGGGATTTGGTTATATAGCCCCTTTGCTCTCTATTACTTTCAATTGTTCGTGCCTTTATTTTAACTATCATTGGGATTTGGTTATATAGTCCTTTTGCTCTCTATTACTTTCAATTGTTCGTGTCATCTCTCTAATTTGATTGAATTTCAAAAGTTTAGCTCCTCTTATTTTGTAAAATGATCATCATTTTTTCTTTATCATTTATACAGGCATGATTAAAGTTCGACTCAAACATTTTAAATATATAAAGGGGTGTGTGTATAGAGAGAGAGAGAGAGAAAGAGAAAGAGAGGTAGATTTGACTATATTCAAATGTAGCCAAGTTTAAATTTGGTCATACCTCCTTCATCTTTGGATCCGCATATTTTTAGGATCCAAAAAATAAAAAAGATAGAAAAGATGGGTGGCTCTAGAATTCATGTAGATTTAAGGATGAGGTTAAGTCCAGCTCTCTCTCTCTCTCTCTCTCTCTCTATATATATATATATATGTTTGTATGTATGTATTGATGATAAAAGTTCATAGTGCCAATAATAAATGGCAGTTCTTTGATGCCGGTAAAACCATATTCAGCTATTGATAATTTTTTGGTATGTGTGCGTGTGTGTCTATATATATATATATATATAGAAATAAGGAGAGCTATCACTATATACATTTTACTAAAATGCTAATTGTTTACTTATTATGCTAGCAATGGCCAAAGTTGTTAGCATATACATTTCTTAAAATTACCAATTTTATCCTTAAATGTTCACTAAAAAAACCATCTACTAATAAAAGACTACTCTAACAATCCATTATTTTCTTAAGTGGCTTTGTAACCATCTTTAGTTCCATACTTTTTGAAAAGTTTAAATTTATATAATTAATCTAGTGCCATGGGTGTATCGGCCATCTAAAATTATAAAACGTTCTGCTTGTTTCATATACAATTATAATCATATAATTGCATTCACATATATAATAAAACATTAAACATTAAATAGCCGCAAACATACATATTAACATTTAAATAGCACTTGCAACCATAAGCACCCTAAAACTTTCATATATAAAACTCATCTAATATGCACGGGCGAAAACAATTCTATATCTCAAACAAATCAAGACTTTGAAAATATGTTCTCTTATTTTCACTTCACTAACATATATTACAAGTCATTTCTTGCATCTTGAGAGCACCCTGCTTGTTTACACTAGGTATTAGGAAATAAACCTTTCCAAAATATCAGATTTGTAAAGCAATAAAATTATGTGGAAATAATAATAGAATAAGAGCAGACAAAATAAGATTACATAAATTTATGTGGTTCACCCAATGTGGGCTACGTCCATGAAAATGGCTACAAGTGGCTACAAGTGTTTACAACACTCAACACTCAGAATCTCACAACTCTGATCCCAAGTATACCCAAGAGAATTACTCTTCTCTCACACTTTCAAGAGAATCTCACTATCTCTCAAAATATTCAAAGAGCTATACCACTCTTTAATTTTTGAACCCTGGAACAAGAAAAAAATAATAGGAGGAAGGGCCTTTATTACGCTTCACAGGCACTCCCCTATTAATCCACTGTATAATTAGCTCTCCCCTATTAATCCACTGTATAATTAGCTTTCCTAATAAATCACGCTGCAAACCTATTAATCCACCGTATAATTGGCTTTCCTAATAAATAATGCTGCAAATATATATGATACCATATATATGTTTGCACTTTAATTCTATTTATTTTACCAATTAACCACATGGTTTCCTTGAATTTCGTACATGGATCATCAAGATTCATGAAATCACACCAACAATCTGATACCATATCATAGTGATTTATTTCACTAATTAACCACATGGTTTCCTTAAATTTCGTACGCAGATCACCAAGATTTATAAAATCATGCCAACAATCTTCCACTTGAAGGCTTACTTCAGTTATATCTTCACATAAGATCAATGCAACAGCTCTTCTCTCCCTTTCTAAGCTTGCAGGCCAACTGAAGCAGAACACAGCTTCAGTTTGTCAATCGTCACCGCCTTCGTAAGCATATTTGCAGGGTTTTTATTTTCATGAATCTTCTCAAGCTTTAGAGCTTTGTCCTCCAGAAGAGACCGAATAAAATGATATTTGGTCTAAATATGCTTTGTTCTGGCAAGAAAAGATGGATTTTTCGCCAAATGGATTGCACTCTGACTGTTGGAATATGGAACATTGCTTTTCTACTTCTTTCCCAATTCTTCCAATAAACTTTGAAGCCAAATCATCTCTTTGCTGGCTTCTATAACCGCAATGTATTCTGCCTCAGTAGTGGTGAGAGTCATGACTTTTTGCAATTGAGAAACCCAACTCACAGTAGTTTCTCCAAGAATAAACACATATCCCGTAGTACTCTTTTTGTTGTCGACATTTCCAGCTAAGTCAGCATCAACAAATCCTTTTACTCTCATACCTCCACTTTTAAAATAGAGTGTCATTTTTGTGGTACTTCGCAAATATTTGAGGATCCATTTGACTGCTTCCCAATGCATCTTGCTAGGATTGTTCATGTACCTACTCACCACTCCCACTGCTTGCGCAATATCTGGTTTGGTACAAACCATGGCATACATCAAACTTCCAATGGCTGAGGCATAAGGAACCTTCTTCATGTACTCATGCTCTTCCTCAGTCTTCGGTGAATTCTCCTAGGAGAGTTTGAAATGGGCACCCAAAGGAGTGCTCACTAGTTTAGCATCCTGCATGTTGAACCGAGAGAGCACTTTGCTAATGTACTCTGCCTGTGACAGCATCAAGGTACCTGTTGATCTATCTGTAGTAATCCTCATTCCAAGAATCTGCTTCGCAGCACCAAGATCTTTCATTGCAAATTGCTTCGACAATTCCCGCTTTAAATCATTTATCTTTTGCATATCAGAACCTATAATGAGCATATCATCCACATACAAAAGCAAAATAATAAAGCTATTATCAAACTTTTTAACATAACAGCAATATTTGCCTGGCATCTAGTAAAGCCACTGCTGCTCATGGAGCTATCAAACTTCTTGTACCACTATCTCGAAGCCTATTTCAGACCATACATACTCTTCTTCAGTTTGCATATCATGCTTTCTTTACCTGCTACTATGAAGCCTTCTGGTTGCTTCATATAAATTTCTTCTTCCAAATTGCTATGAAGGAATGCCGTCTTTACATCTAACTGCTCAAGATATAAATTCTTTGTAGCTACCATCTTCACCAACTTGGTCGTTGTCAATTTTACTACCGGAGAGAAAATTTCAGTGTAGTCGATGCCTTCTTTCTATTGAAAACCTTTGACCACCAATCTTGTAACGCTTGCTTTCATCATGCTCTTCTTTGATTCTGAAAATCCACTTGTTATGTAAAGCCTTTTTCCCTTTTGGTAGTTCAGTCAACTCTCATGTCTGGTTTGATATCAATGAGTCCATCTCATTTTTTATAGCAGACTCCCACTTGACTGAATCTTCAACTTGAACTGCTTCATCATAACACTCTGGTTCTCCATTGTCAGTTAATAATATATAATACAAAGAAGGTAAATAGCGCTGTACTAGTTTAGAAGTTCTTAAGGATCGTCTCACTTCTGCTACAGGAGTGCGTGGTTCTTCTTAAGAGACTTCATTTTTAGGACTCTACCGATCCCCTAATTACACTTCCTTCTTAGCATTCTCCTTGAACTCCTTTTTAGCTTCAACCTTTTTGTTGGTAGTTTTTGCAAAGAAGTCCTTGTACATTACCTTCTCATTGAATATGACATTCCTGCTTCTGATGATTTTCCGATTCTCAATATCCTAAAATCGGTAGCCAAACTCATCAGTGCCATATCTAATAAAAGCACATCTTCTGGACTTCAGGTCAAGCTTGCTCCTTTCAAATGAGTCAATATGAACATAAGAAATACATCCAAACACTCTTAAATGTAAAAAGTTTACCTTTTTATCGGACCATTTTTCTTCGGATAACTTTTCTTCGAGAGGTACTGAGGGTTCACGATTGATAAGGTAAGCCGCTGTGTTGACGGCTTCAGCCCAAAACATCTTGGGTAAGCCTGCATGTATTCTCATACTTCTGGCACGTTTATTCAGAGTTCTGTTCATACGCTCTGCTACATTATTCTACTGAGGTGTGTTGGTAACAGTCCTCTCTAACTTGATCCACTGGCTGCGCAGAACTCTTTTAGCTTCTCATCCCTGTACTCTCCTTCATTATCGGATCTCAACCGCTTGACCTTCAAGCCTATCTCGTTCTCTACCATGGCTTTCCATTTTCTAAAAACATCACAAACATCTGATTTTCTTTTTAGAAAATAAACCCATACCTTCCGTGTAGAGTCATCAATAAAGGTGACATAGTATGATGAACCTTCGATGGATGAAACCGGTGATGGTCCCCACACGTCTGTGTGAACTAGCTCTAACTTCTCTGCTTTAAGTGGCTTGCCGATCTTTGAGAAACTGATCGTTTTCTACTTGCCGAAAATGCAGTTCTCGTACAGATCAAAATCTACTGATTCCAGATCTGACAGCTTCCCTATTGAGATAAGAACCTTTATCCCTTTCTCGATCATATGAGCAAGCCTTTGGTGCTAGACTTTTGACTTCTCTGATTTAGCAATTGCAACGACATTATCTATGACATAGAGAGTGCCGTTCTTTTTTCCATGAGCTACAACCATAGCTCCCTTGGTGATCTTCCATTTGTTCTCTGCGAAGGTTGTCTGATAACTTTCTTGATCGAGTTGACCCACTGAGATTAAATTCCTTTTTAGTCCAGGAATAAATCTCATATCCTTCAATTTCCACAGGGTTCAATTTGGCAACTTCACTTGAATATCTTCTTTCTCCGTAACCTTTAAGATCTCATCATTAGCTAGATGGACCTTACTGAAATCACCATCGACGTAATTTTCCATGATTTCATGATGTGAGGTACAATGAAATGATGCTCCAGAATCCAAAATCTAGGATTCAATTAAACTGTTAATGCTTAGGATTAAAGCATCTCCATTATCTTCGGCTATGTTCACAGACTCTTTTGCACCGCTGTTGTTCTTCTTCGGTGCTTTACAATCCCTCTTTAAGTAACCAACCTTGCCGCAGTTCCAGCAGCTGTACTCCTTTTTCGTAGATCTAGACTTGCTCCGTCTTGACTTTGATCTGCTTCGGTTTGAGTTTCTATCGTTGGATCTACCTTTGGATTTAGTGTTTAAGGCAAAACTTGATGTTTCTCCTAATTCTTTCCTGCGTATCTCTTCGCTTAGAATTAGATCTCAAACATCTTTAAATACTAGCTTCTTGCTCCCAGAAGAATTACTTACTGCCATCACCATTGCATTCTAGCTTTCTAGTAGAGAAGACAAAAAAATTAAAGCTCAAACTTCATCATCGAACTCGATTTCTATCGAACTTAGTTGTGTTGTGATCGTACCAAATTCGTTGATGTGAGCTGCTACGGATGCACCTTCTTTCATTCGCAAATTGAATAACTGCTCATCAAGTGCACTTTATTTGAAGCGGATGGCTTCTCGTACATGTCGGAGAGACCTACCATAAGACTCGCTTTGGTCTTCTCCTTCGCTATGTTGAAAGCGACATTGCGAGATAACGTCAATCGAATGGCTCCAAGTGCCTGCCTATCTAATAGAGCTCAATCTTTAGCCTTCATCTCCATTGGCTTTCTTCCCAAAAGAGGCAAATGCATGCCTTTTTGATATAGATGATCTTCAATCTGCATCTTTCAGAAGTTGAAATCTTCATCGTTGAACTTCTCAATTTTAATGGTCCTTCCTTCGTCTGCTGCCATTGCTCCCACTAGAATCTGGTTCCTCAAAATCTTTGCAAACCGCCAAGAAAGTTCCCAGGAAAGACTGGTGGGGTCACAACCGGTTCCTCTTAAAATTCAGCTTCCTTAGACAGAACTTTCTTAAACTATCACCAAGCTCTCGTACACCACAAAACGTGTTGCAGAGCTAGGCTCTGATACCAGTTGTTAAGAAATAAACCTTTACAAATTACTAGATTTGTGAAGCAATAAAACTATGCAGAAATAATAATAGAATAAGAGCAGACAAAATAAGAATACACATTTACATGGTTCACCTAATGTGGGCTACATCCACGGAGCTGCTGCAAATCTTCATTATAGGAAGAAAAATGGCTACAAGTATTTACAACACTTAACACTCAGAACCTCACAACCCTGATCCCAAGTATACCCAAGAGAATTACTCTTCTCTTACACTTTCAAAAGAATCTCACTATCTCTCAAAATATTCAAAGAGCTACACCACTCTTTAATTTCTGAACCCTAGGATAAGAAAAAAATAATAGGAGGAAGGGCCTTTATATAGGCTCCATAGGCATTCTCCTATTAATTCATCATATAATTGGCTTTCCTAATAAATTACGCTGCAAATATACATGATACCATATATATGCTTGCACCTTAATTCTCTCATTTCTTAAAATGGCATGCTTGGATCAACCGTATCCTTGCATAAATCATAATGATTTATTTTACCAATTAACCACATGGTTTCCTTGAATTTCATATGCAGATCATTAAAATTCATAAAATTACGCCAACAATCTAATACCATATCATAGTGATTTATGTCACTAATTAACCACGTGGTTTTCTTAAATTTCGTACGCGGATCACCAAGATTCATGAAATCACATTAACAATACAACAAATGTGTAGGTAAAATTATCTTGCTTGCAAATCTTTTTCCTTAAACATTATATTTAAAATTTTAAAAAAATTACATATTTATCATTGTATAGAATTACTAAACAAAGTCGACTTTAGTCACTACTATTTTAATGGGAGAAACTTTATAACATGACTCTTCTTTGTAACCATACAATTATTTTATAATTAGACTTTCTATTGTCTAAACTGCCATTTATAGAATTCTAATACAATTAAAAGAGAAGAAAAGACAGTTTTGGAAAATTTCTTGAATCCTAATCAAGAAAGTAATCTAGGAATTTCAAACTCATGGAATTAGGAAATGTGTGGAAGCTCATTACAAGAAGTGAGAATAACATTTTAAAAAATTCTTAAACTATCACAATAAATAACTTGTTTTCTTAAATATGAATAATTTTTAAAAATATCATAGCTATACTTTCACTCATATACACATCACACATTTGATGCTGGTACCATATATAACGCAAAAGGGTGGTGGCTGATTTCATAAGCTAGCCTACAAGCCTCGAATCATATGCCCCCATCCCTTTGCCCTCCGAAAAGCCCACTATTCCTATAAGAGTAGGAAAATGCATAAGCTTTCTCTTTATCCCCCATATGCCCCAACCTCATTGCCCATAAAATGGGTGGCAAAAAAAACCTTCTACATAGCCTGCTGTATATGTACAAAATTCTAAAATTCTATCTTCACAAAAAAATTTCAATTTTCTAGTTTTCTTATTTAATTAGAATTCTCACAATTCAAAACATTTTTTGAATCAAACTAATCCTTACAATTAGAGAGGTTCATCAACATATATTATTTTTAAATTAATAACAATTCTCTTACAAATATTTTTTCTAAAATAATCGCAATCATCTGCATTCAAATGAAAATATGCATTAATTATATATGCCACATTCAAATTTTTCCACTTCCTTGTAACAATTTAAGAAATATTTTCCTTTGTAACAAGTAATTATCCTCCATTTCATCCTTCTTCTATTGATAAACATCCTCTAAGGTTATCTTGAATCTGTCCCTTTTTTCATGCTCATACTAGCTTTCATAGCCTACAAAAAATAGCAATAAATTATAATAAGCTTAATGATAGAATAAGAAATTATTTTAGAGATATTACCAAAAAATTATTCACCTCTTTATCCCAATCACAATGAACAGTGAGAAAAGCCAATATCAACGTTTGGATAGCAGTTCCACCAATCATTCCAGCCCAAATACCCTGTAGTCAATTTTTTCGATTACCAAGCATTTCAGAAAAGATTTTATGAGTTCAAAAAATAATCAATCATGTATATGGCTGCCCTTTTTCTATTAGCATAAGCTTTCAAGGTCAATTAGTTACTCCACATGGTATTAGTACTTAGGTTTCCTAGAGATTACAAATTCGAATCCCTTTAGTTTAATTACTTAAGTCTAATGGATATTATTGACACTTTCAATACTATTTTTAAGATTTTGTTGTCAATTGGTTTCTTCCAATCATAATAATTCATTTAAATTTCATGGAACAATTGCATAAATCATGGACCCATAAAGTTATGTTTAGCAACATTAAAAAAGCATCATATATGATAATGCTGAATTATACTTTTAATAATCAAAGTAGACTTAAGCCTACACCCTATTGCAAACATGGAATGAGTATTCCTCTTGGTTATTGTTTTTTTTTTTTTTCTTTTTTCTAAAAAAAATAATGATAAAGAATGATGGTCTCCCTGATTAAGATCTCATGAAAGTAAAACCTATAACAACAACCTAGGCTAAAGTGTTGAGTAGTGAAGAAAAATCTGAAAGCCAATGTCATCGATTTAATGAGTTCACAAGTTAAACTTGTGGAATGGTCTATGATCTGATCTCTTTCTCTAAATATATAGGAAACTTAGAAACTTGCAATCTAAGATGCATTCCATCAACATGTTGAAGATATTGGCTACTTTTGTTAATTTGGCATGGCCTCTAGCAATACAATAGCTAAAATAGAACTCATAATACAATTGTACAGTCACAACTTATTAGATTCAGCAATGAAATATGCATCCATGTCCAGCTTTCTTTCAGCAAGTCCTGAAGTTAACAGGGTCGTAGTTTAAATGGTTATTTTCTACTTGTAAAAAGTAGTCCCTGTATCATTTTTTTCCATTTATTTTAATTAATAGACTTGTCTCTTGTTTGCTATCTTATTCTATATGGTTATCATGAAGCAATATTCCAAAGAATAGGACGTAATGATCCATTAATAACCATATTCATCATAAATGAAATGGAATGAACTAGCATCGATCACTAAACAACCAACAAGTCAAAATGAAGAGTCAATATATGAGGTCAGAATAGATCGCACCATAACTCCAAGGTGGAAAACCCATCCCATGAGAATCCCTATAGGAATCCCAACAAAGTAGTAGGTTCCAATGTTCACATAAGCTATAATAGATTGCCATCCCGCACCAACAGCAACACCTATAAAGCACATCCATAAAGTGAAACAAAAGTCTGAACTCAAGTAAGGAACAAATGTAGAAGCTATTCTTGGTTAAACCTAATCTACCGCATGATTCGTAGTTCAAATCAATCAATAAATGCATACTATAGTGGCTTTTATATTGCTAAGCTCATGATTTTGCTTCTGCATATGATGGCTTCATCTGCGAGCCATGTGATAGATCGGGTTTACCAGGTATAGCTCCAAATATAGACAGGCTTTGACGTGAAAAGTTAGTTACCAGAAAGAATAGGTTGGACGCTGTTGAGCAAAATGCTCAAGGCTAATAACACGGATAGCTTGTCAATAGCTTCAAGTACAAGAGTGCTCGACGTGTACATTAGTGCAAACTTGCCATGAAAGGCCAATATAAGAGAACAAAAGAAAAGACCTATAACCGAGGAGGTCACCACTGCCACGATCGTTGCAAATTTTGCACCGCTTCCATTGCCTGCACCAAGCTCGTTCGCAACACGTACCCTTGGATCATTAGAAACGAGCATCAATTAGCTACAACAAGTTGTTGGATTGCTAATGAATAGTGCAATATGTTTTACTGCCATGAGTGTAGGCCTATAACCACTGTACTCTAGAAAGACAATTAGCATATATTTGGTTTGTGGAGAATAACCATTTTTTATTTTTATTTTTATAAAAAAATTTTATAAAAATATGTTTGATGAATGAAAATAAAAAATAACTTAAAAACATAACTCTAAAATGATAGAAAACTAAAAATAACTTAAAAGATATTTTCATTATTTTTCATCAAAAGAAAGATGAAATAGAAAATAAAAGCCAGAGAACTCGAAAACATCGAAGTTGATGGTATTCTCTTTAATTTTTTTATCTATCCTTTTAAAAAATATTATTTATAATAAAAATAAAAATAGAAAATAATTTTTATGTTTACTTACCAAATATGTTTTTTAGAGATTAAAAAATAAAAAATAAAAAAATATTTTTAAAAAATAAAAATAAAAAAACATAAATATTCTTGAAAATTAAATGTAGCATTAGTTGCTTTATTAGCTGTCTTTGCACTCTAATCCTATTTTGTCTAGCATTGACCAATAAACTGATATTAAATTGTCCATCTTTTGCATAGTGATACCTAGTTGATTAGGGTTGCAAGATAACCTAAAAATTTCAATAGCATTGGTAATCTCTTTTATTATAATAAATACGAAAATATTATTTATATTATTTAAATTAAATATTAAAATAAATTATTTACATATTAAAAATATTTTATCATAACAATTTTTGGTGGTTCAACTAATTAGACAATTGAAAATACTATGTAATATTTTCTATAATCATTTCTCATTACTAAAAGTATTTTTTCATTTTGTTTATTAGATAAATGTGAAAGTTCCACAACATTTAAGAAAGATGGTTGCTAGGTAGCAAAAGCTTTTATTAAAAGCTTTGCGGTATAAATAAAACCTTTATTATTTATATTAATGCCAAACCAGGCTTAAGTAGGTTAAATCGGCTCTAAAATAACTATTATTGTTGGAGGAATCATCATACAATAAAATCAACATATTATCTAAAAAATTCACTCTTCACAAGTTGCTAAATTATTTTCTATGTTAAGATAATAAAGTAATTATTTATATATTACAAAGTGGCCATTAATGTTAGAAAAATAGCTAGGCAACGCCTGAAAAAATTCCTTAAGGGGAATTTGGAATTTTTACAACAAAAGCTTCTATTTTATACCGTGCTTTTCAATGGAAATGGTTTTTCACTAAGTTTTAATCTTCAAATATTTACCAATAATTTACGTAAAAATCCAATCATGCTTATGGACCTAGAAAATAGAAAATAAATTTGTATCCATATAATAGAAAAAATACATAGAAAAATATATACAAAGAATAGGAAGTTATATGTGGCCACCTTTGGGAGAACAACCTTTGAAGACATCAAAGTGGTGTTTGGTTCACGATAATATCATATAATATTACAAAAATCTTATATTTTTAGTAATCTTATACTTAATAATCAGCTTATTAAGAAAATAAAATTATTATATTTACTTTGCTTTGGTACTATTAGCTCAGATTCTTAGGAATACAAATCTTTTTTGTTATAAATTTTTCTTTTTTTAATTACCTCTCTTTGTTTTATTCGCAAGAATATGACATGTTTTAGTAAAAATCAAAGATTTTTTGTAAAATCATTTTCAAAAATGTTATATATCTAAATATTATAAATATTTAATACATATCAATATATAATATATAATAAAATATTATATATTAGATTATTTAATAATATATTTAATAATATTTATAATATAACTAATATTATTTAAATATAATAATTTAATGTACAAGAAGGTTATAAATATTAATAATTTTAAATTAATTATTTATATATTTATATATAAATATATAATAATATTTGAAATATTAAATATTATATAAAATATTAAATTTAATATTAATATAATATATGCTATATTATATATTAAATATAAATTTAATATTAAAATTTTAAATATTATTAAGTATATATTAAATATATAATTATATTAAATATTATTAAATATTTATATGGAAGTCATGAGCATAATTTAAGATACTTTGGTAATCTTGGATACCTACATTTTAGATGAAAATTAGATTACAATTTCTAATCTTAGATATTTTGGTAATCTTAGATATCTTAGATTATCGAAAATCAAATATTATCATCTATATTATTGTACCTAATTATCAAATATGATAATTTATATAATAATCTTGTACTACCAAGTGGATTGGTACCAACCAAATGCCGACGCTTGAAGCTTTGGCCACCAACATTATTATTTGTTTGGCATCATACTTTTTTATAACGGGAGAGGGATGCAACTTTTTGTTTGGCATCATGCTTCTTGGAATTGAGCCTTACGTGACTGGTCTCCAAGAGTCCACAATGCATGCACCTATTTGCATGCGAGCATGTGTCCATGCGCATGTACTTTGCGAATTACATGCCTCATAGTAGGAGTTTACGCGGTTTAAACGAGTTCACAGAGAAGAAGGATATGACAGCATACCCAGTCCCAGCGAAGAACGCCAAAGGAATCATCATCTCCCATTCGTTTAAGCTCAAGCTGGTCCAAAAAAGAATCAGAGTTTAGAACGTCTTACTGTAATATTCTTCAAACATTTGCAGTGCTCGTTCCAAGTAGTCTCTCTCACGATAAAAGAGAGAGAAAAACGTAAAAGCTTCTTACCATATGGAAAGAGCATCTACAGCGATTTTGGCATTCTTTAGGCTTCCCGTCAGCAAGATCAGTATCTTGTAGTACCAGTTCTCCAAGCTGTTCCCACAAGTAAAACCATATAAATAAACACCGGCGAAGATTACAGAAATAAATCTTCTTGAGAAAGAAAATTACATAAACAATCTATAATTGCATGCGAATGTTTTGTATAAGAATTATATTTCTTCAAATTCTTTTGTATATATGAAATATATTTCTTCATGTGCCTCTGTTGTTGGATAATAAACTTGATGATGTGGCAAAATCAAGTCAAGATTAAGAAAGTGAAAGGCCAAGGGTCACAAGAGTCATCATGAGATGTAGAAAGTGAAGAGTCATAAGTTACAAAATGTGAGGAGTCATAAGTTATTGAAAATTGAAGAGTCATGAGTCATGGGTCATGAGTTAAGAATATAAAAGGTTAAGAGTTATGAGTTACATGAAGAAATTTATAGAGCCACATTAAGTCTATAAAAAGGGTTGTAAGCCTTCATTTGTAAGGCATGAGTTGAATGAAATTATTCTTCTTTCAAATTTATTCTTGAGAGTTTCTATCTTCTTCTTGAGTGCTCTTCTTTATCTTCTTTCTAACAAAGTGGTATCAGAGCTAAATTGATCCGCCAACAATACGATGGCATTTTCAGTTCCTCAACTCACCAAAGATAACTACGAAAATTAGTGCATCAAAATGAAGGCACTTCTTGGCTTGCAAGATGCATGGGAGATGGTTGAAAAAGGCTATGTGGAGCCTGAAAATGAGGCGACTTTGATGGAGAATCAAAAGCAATCACTGAGGAAGTCAAAGAAGAAGGACAAGAAGGCTCTTTTCTTGATTTATCAGGGGTTAGATGAAGCCACCTTTGAATTGTTGGAGCTGCTACAACATCAAGACAAGCTTGAAAATTTTTTCAAAAGGCATACAAGGGTATTGATAAGGTAAAGAAAATTCATCTTCAAAGCCTTAGAAGTGATTTTGAATCTTTATAAATGAAAGATTCAGAATCTATTGCTGATTATTTTACAAGAGTTATGGTGATTGTTAATCAATTAAGGAGAAATGGTGAAACTCTAACCAATGTTCGAGTGGTGGAAAAGGTATTACAGTCTTTGGACCCGAAATTTGATTTTGTTGTTGCAGGCATAGAAGAATCCAAAGATTTGGAGGAAGTGACAATTGAAGAGATTATGGGCTCTTTGCAAGTTCATGAGGAAAAACTTAACAAAAGAAAGGAAGAAAAGCCATTGAAGCAAGTCCTACAGACAAAGCTTACTGCAAAAGAAGATTATGGGAGAACTCAAGAAAGAGCTCGAGGACGAGGTCGAGGCTGTGGCGGACGATGAGGAAGAGGAAGAATTGATCGTGGCTCAACAAGAAATAAAGGAAGAATTGATCATGGCTCAACAAGGCTCAATTCCTATTAGAGGAAGAGGACGTGATAAAGGAAGGTCATATGAAAGAAAATGGTATGATAAATCTAATATTTAATGTTATAATTGCAAGAAGTTTGGGCATTACTCTTTAAATTGTTGGAATGCTACTAATCAAGTTGATACAAAGGTTAATTATAGTGAAAATAAAAATAAAAAAGAAGAGCCATTTCTATTATTAGCATATAAAGGAGAACAAAGCAACAAAGAGGAAATATGGTTTCTTGATACTGGAGCAAGCAATCATATGTGCAGCAACAGGAGCTTATTTGCAAAGCTTGATGAATCAGTCGGTAGTCAAGTTATTTTTGAAGATTCTTTCAAAATTCTGGTAAGAGGCAAAGGCACTATTTTGATTCATTTGAAGAATGACACTCATACATTTATTTCCAATGTTTACTATGTGCCAAATATGAAGAATAATATTTTGAGCTTGAGACAACTTTTGGAAAAAGGTTATAATATTCAAATGCAAAATCGTATTCTTGCTATAAGAGATTCAAAAAAAAATTAATTGCAAATGTCAGAATGACAAAGAATAGAATGTTTCTTCTAAACATTCAAAGCGAAGTTGCTATATCTTTGAAGGCATGTTTTAAAGATTCTTCATGGCTTTGGCATTTGAGATATGGTCATCTTAACTTTGGTGCTTTAAAGCTTTTATCTAAGCATTACTTAGTAAAGGGATTGCCATTTATAGAAGATCCAAAGCAGCTTTGTGAAGGTTGTCTTCTCGGCAAGCATCATAGAATGAGCTTTCTAAATGAAGCAACATATCGAGCATGGGAACCACTAGAATTGGTGCATATAGATATTTGTGGCCCAATTGTTCTTACCTCTTTTGGTGAGCACAGATATTTTCTCACTTTTACTGATGATTTCAATAGAAAGATATGGATTTATTTCTTGAAAAATAAATCTGAAGCTTTTAGTCATTCAAAAGATTCAAGATATATGTTGAGAAAGAAAGTGATTGTACTATTAAATCCTTGAAATCTGATAGAGATGAAGAATTTACTTCTAAAGAATTTGAAGCTTATTGTGAAGAGAATGGAATTCGTAGACCTTTGAAGGTTCCATACTCTCTATAACAAAATGAAGTTGCAGAAAGAAGAAATAGAACTATTTTTGAGATGGTGAGATGCATGTTGAAAAGCAAAGGTATGCCAAAGCAATTCTGGGCCGAAGCAGCAAATTGTGTCGTTTACATCTTGAATAGATGCCCCATAAAAGGCTTGTGGAATATTACACCATAAGAAGCATGGTCTGCTAAGAAGCCTAATATTTTTCATTTAAGAGTTTTTGGAAGTATTGCTTATGCTCATTTACTGGAAGAAAAGAGAACTAAACTTGATGATAAAAGTACTAAATATGTTTTCATTGGTTATGATGCCCGCTCAAAGGGGTATAAATTATATAATCCATGTAATGAAAAAGTTGTTGTTAGTAGAGATGTTGAATTTGATGAAGGAGGCACATGGGATTGGAGTCTTTAAGAAGAGAAAAGGCAATCCAACACATTTATTGAAGAAGAAGAAGAGCAACCAAGTAATAAAGAGTTACAAGCACCTGCACCAACTTTATCCTCATCTTCATTCTCAGCAGAACCAAGTTCAAGGCCAACAAAAATGAGAAGACTAAGTGAAATATATGAGGTAACAGAGAATCAAAATAATCTAACTCTTGTTTGTCTTCTTACTAATTGTGAGTGTTGACTTCACATTGATTTTGATGATCACAAAATAATTAAGTTACTAATGAGTTTGGTATAGAACCATAATGCAATGCAAGCATATATGAGTCATCAAGATGAACAAAATGGATTCCAAGCTCCTAAATGAGTTTATGGTTCAAGAAAGAAATTTTTGTAGAGAAACAAGATCAAAGAAGAATGTTTCAAGCTCTAATCAAGTGAAATCCAGATGTTTAGAAAGTTATTCAATGAAGAAAGTTCAAATCATGAGAGCTAAGACACCTATTTTCATCAATACAATGAGTTCTCTTGGCCTCAGATTGAGTTTTCAAGTTTTGGAGCCATTAGTCAACTCTCATGCCAGCTACTGGTATTTAAATGGAGAAAAAAGAGAATTTGAAGCCATTAACCGACTCCCATGCCAGCTAACAAGTCAAAACTATGCCTCAGAAGTTTTTACAGAAGCCTGAAAGGAGTTAGTCGACTAAGTAGTCGATTACTGTGGCATGGATAGTAAGATTTCTCAGGTTAGTCGATTAAGTAGTCGACTACTGTGACCAGACAGTAAAAATTTCTAAGTTAGTCGACCAAGTAGTCGACTACTATGGCACAAACAGTAAGAATTCCTAGGTTAGTCGATTACCATACCGACTAACTGTTGGGACTGCACAGTAACAGCTAATTCTGACATTCCAACGGTTAGAAATGGCTAGTTTAACATTTCAATCCCTCAATAGACTATAAATACACATAAATGGGATGGATTAGAGAGAGATTTGGAGTAGTTTTGAAGGATTAAAAGTGAGAAAAAGAGAGAAAAATCAAGAGAAAATTTAGTCCTCTTTCAATTGAAGAGAAAGTGTGCAGCAAAGCTGCGAAGGCCATTAAAGCTCATTTAAAGCTCAACCAATAACTTAAGAAGCTTCTTCAAGTGCTCATAACTCCAGCATTTACAAAGAAATAGCTCATTTAAGGAGGAGACCTTCAAAAACTCTGTAAAGTACTATTATTGTTCCATTTGCTCATTAAGGAGTTGTATTTTCTGTAACTTTGTTTCTTTGTATGCAGTTTGAGTTTCAACTTAGTTGAAACTTGTGTAGGGTATGCCAAATCCAAAATTGGTGACTTGTAAGGCTTTCTTATGCCTGGTAAACAAGAAGCTAGCTGGCATAGATAGGATAAGACTCCCTTGTGCCTGAGAAACAAGAAGCTAGTTGTGTTAGCTAGGATTGTAATCGTTTGTGGAATGATTAGTGAAAAAAATTCTCAAGGGATCTTGGGGAGTGGACGTAGGTGCAAGGATTGGCATTGAACCACTATAAATCTCTGTATTTATGTGTGTGCTTATTGTTATTGTTGTTATTTGTTCTTACTATCAGCACTCCATTCTCATACAGATTTTCTTGTTTTGAAATATTGCACATACTTGCTGAAATTTTTCAAATAACCCAATTCACCTCCCCCTTTTGGGTTGCTTAGCTGGGCAACAGTAAGCCTATAGATTTTGAAGAAGCCATTAAAGATCACAAATGGAAGAAGGCTATGGATGAAGAAATCAAGGCTATTGAGAAAAATGATACATGAAAGTTATCTACTTTACCAGACGGACAGAAGGCAAGTGGAGTAAAATGGGTATACAAGATAAAGAAGAATGCACAAGGTAATATAAAGAAGTACAAAGCAAGGTTGGTGGCTAAAGGATATAGTAAAAAGTTTGGTATTGATTATGAAGAGGTATTTGCTCATGTTGCTCATATGGAAACAATTAGATTGATAATTTCTTTGGCAGCTTAGTTTAAATGGCAAACATTTCAAATGGATGTAAAATCAGCATTTTTTAATGGTTTTCTTGATGAAGAAATATATGTTAAATAACTACAAGGTTATATCAAAAAAGGAGAAGAGAAGAAAGTTCTTAAGCTAAATAAGGCTTTATATGGCTTAAAGCAAGCTCCAAAGGCATGGAACCAAAGAATTGACTCTTACTTTCTTCAAAATAATTTTATGAAGTATCCTTATGAACATGCTCTCTATAGTAAGGTGAACAAAAATGAAGATATATTTTTTATTTGCTTGTATATCGATAACTTGATCTTCACAGGAAGCAATCCAAGTATATTTTTGCAATTCAAGGAATTTATGATTTGGGAGTTTGAAATGATAGATAATGGCCTTATGTTCTATTTCCTCGGCATAGAAGTGAAGCAAACTGAAAAGGGCATTTTCATTTCACAAGAAGGATATGCAAAGGTAATATTAAAGAAGTTTAAAATAGAAGATTGTAATCCAACAAATACTCCAGTGGAATGCGGCACAAAATTAACAAAGTATGGTGATATAGAAAAGATTGATCCTACTATGTTCAAGAGCCTAGTTGGAAGTCTTCGTTACTTGACATGCACAAGACCGGATATATTATATGGAGTTGGACTTGTGAGTTATTATATGGAGGAGCCAAAATCATGTCACTTGAAGGCTGCTAAAAGAATCCTTCGGTACATCAAAGGTACTATTGGACAAGGCTTATTCTATTCTTTTTCTAAAGATTTTTGTGTTGTAGGTTATTCGGATAGCGATTGGGGAAGAGACTTGGATGATAAAAAAAGTACTTTAAGCTATGCATTTTACTTGGAAGATACTGTTAGGAATTGTATCCTAAAGCCAATCATTTGATGATTGTGCTGATATAAATTGTATATAAATTTATATATTAATAAAAGTTATTTGGCAGTTTATTCATTACAAGAACATTTTCTTAAAACTCCTTATGGTAATGAAGCCCTTAGAATTTTTTACGATAAAGGAGGATTTATCTTTGAAGGTCCTTAAAAATGTTCGCGACCAAATGATATATTATGATAGGACCATAGTACTATCAATTATAGGTCGTTGTATATCATATTTGTTGGTTGTCCTTTTAACCAAAGGAGTGTAGAGACACTGGTATGACATACGAATGAAAGTGTAGGAGTATATTTCACCAAACGTGACTCATTTTTGAACACTCTACTGTCAAAAGTTGATCCAAGAAGATATGGGTATAAGTATCCTTAAGACCTAAAGATCACAACCGGTGACTTGCAAGCAACTCACTGTACTTAGGTGCCGGACCACCTGGATTTGGAAGGTTACTTAGTGCAGTCAAGTACTTGTGATAGTCAGTTGTGGATCAAGATGGAATTTGACCTATCCTGTTAAAAGGAGAAATGCTTGTGTTTCAACTTAGCAAGACCTTGGCCAAGGCATTTCGTGTGAAGGTCACATGATCACTAAAGTTGAAATCACTTTATGGATTTACTGTTTAGAATTGATAGACTCTTAAGCCATCCTTAGCATTTGTGGTCAAAAGGATGAATTATACGATAACCATTTCTTAGGGTTCTTGGAGTTTGCTCGATAACTCTTCGGCTTATCTGGACGTCGGGTTCCATTGCTAGATGGTCACATCGATTAGTATAGGAAATTGTTCTTATGCTACCGGCTTAGGTTTGAACCTAGAGAGTCACACGCATTGAAGTTTCCCAGGATGATCAATTTGCTGATCAACGATTGAGAATCATATCTGATTTAATAAATCAATTTGATTGATTGAATTATCTCAATTGGGTTAAGTATAAGTGAATAAGATTCAATTAGATTTAAGTTTATTAGAAAGACTAATCAATTTCAAATATTGATTTGAAATTAGACTTGATTTGGAATTTAAATAGATTCAGGACTAGCCAAAATTGATTTGGGCTAGGACCATGATCTATGTGGGTTTAATCCAATAAATTCAAATCCGCTTAAACCAAAATCTAAACCCAAACCCCATGTGAAAAAGGTTTTCTTACATAAGGATCTCACATGATAAGATAGCTAAAATCTCATTTCATGAGAAATTAAATTCTCATGCAGAATTTAATGTATAACTTTTAGTTTTCTTCAAATGAATTAATATGCCTTTTTGGTTTTCACTAAATGTTGGAATTCTAAGTGTTAGAATTTAATTCACACAACTCTCCATGCATTGACAAGTGTGTGAATTAATATGCCTTTTTGGTTTTCACCAAGTGTTGGAATTCTAAGTGTTAGAATTTAATCCACACAACTCTCCATGCATTGACAAGTGTGTGAATTAATATGCCTTTTTGGTTTCCATCAAATGTTGAAATTCTAAGTGTTAGAATTTAATCCACACAACTCTCCATGCATTGACAAGTATGTGAATTAATATGCCTTTTTGGTTTCCACCAAATGTTGAAATTCTAGGTGTTAGAATTTAATCCACACAACTCTCCTCCATGCATTGACAAGTGTGTGAATTAATATGCCTTTTTAGTTTCCACCAAATGTTGAAATTCTAAGTATTAGAATTTAATCCACATAACTCTCCATGCATTGACAAGTGTGTGAATTAATGTGCCCTTTTTGGTTTCCACCAAATGTCGAAATTCTAAGTGTTAGAATTCAATAGGCTAAAGGTTGAATTTTGCCTATAAATAGAGGACATTCTTCACCAAAAATAATTAATCAAAAAGGAGGGAGAATTTCTAGCTCTAAAAGTTAGAACCAAGTATTACAGTTCTAAGAGTTAGAACAGAAAATTCTGGTGTGATTCTGGTATAAGAAAAGGCTTGGAGGATTTTGGAGGAAGATTCAAGTGGGAGGATTTAAGATCAGCAAAGTTATTTTTTCGCGAGCTAGCACTCCCGGGAATCCGATCATTCGGGGACTTCGCGTGGACGATCCTAGAGTTTGGACGTTGAACGGCTGCAGAGCACAACGAATTAACCTATTGTTCTTAAGGTAAGTGATATGATCCCTATATCTTAAGGCAGGCTTCAAGACAAGCGGTATGACTTCTTATCTTGAAGATCAAGATATGATCTTGATGATTTTATTTACATGCATAATTTAGATCAAACGATCCTATAATAAAAGGCAAAGATATGATCTTGATGTATGTTGGATAGATTAACATTTAATCTTTAAGCTTTCGCTGTGGTAATTATTGCCAAAATTTTAAAATATGCATGCCTTGGAGGTCATTCCGCCCTTCAGATACTGCATTCACATGGTGTTAGAAAAAGCAACCAATTATTACTCTTTCTACATGTGAAACCGAATATGTAGCTGCCTTCTCTGGTGTTTGTCATACAATTTGGCTAAAAAAGCTACTAAAGGAGATACAATTTCTATAAAAGCAAACTATAAAATTATTTATTGACAATAAATCTGCCATATCACTAGACAAGAACCTCATTTATCATGAAAGAAGCAAATACATTGATACTTCATATCATTTTATAAGAGAGTATGTGAAGGATAAGGAGATCGAGCTTGTACATGTCAAATCTCAAGATCAAGTAGCAGATATATTCACCAAGCCTCTCAAAGTTGACATCTTTCAGAGATTAAAATTCAAGCTTAGAATAATTGATGGAGGAGAAGAATCAAGTTTAAAGGAGAGTGTTGGATAATAAACTTGATGATGTGGCATCCAACTAGTATCGTAGTTGGAGAGTCGAAGTCAAGTTAAGATTAAGAAGGTGAAAGGTCAAGGGTCACAAGAGTCATCATGAGTTGTAGAAAGTGAAGAGTCATAAGTTACAAAATGTGAGGAGTCATAAGTTATTGAAAATTGAAAAGTTATGAGTCGCAGTTCATGAGTTAGGAATATAAAAGGTTAAGAGTTATGAGTTACATGAAGAAATTTCTAGAGCCACGTTGAGTCTATAAAAAGGGTTGTAAGCCTTTATTTGTAAGGCATGTGTTGAATGAAATTATTCTTTTCCAAATTTATTCTTAAGAGTTTCTATAATCTTCTTCTTGAGTGCTCTTCCTTATCTTCTTTCTAACACCTGTGAACCTCCCAAAGTGACACAAAATGAACTCAGTTGCACCAACCTAAATGTCTTATCGTATGTATAAATGGGAAAAGAAGAAGAATATATATGCATACCAGAGCATGACACACTAGAGGCAGCCGATAATTTGATGAACTCCCAGAGGTCCGAGAAGGCTTCCATGGAGAATCCTTTCCACGAGTGTGGACAAGCCCCACAGGCCACGTACATCCACTCGCCCAAAAATGTGATCCACCAGCAGAAGCTCAAGCACAAGGCAGCACCCTCCACTCCGAGCTTAAAGTGGCCGACGACGAGCCAGCTCACAAACACATGCACCACAAACGTCACCGCCGCGACATAGGCGGTGATCGCATTCTTCAGCTGGCTCTGGAGGAATCTGTTGAGAGGGAAGAGCACGGCGAAGGCGAAATGCTGCGGTATGAACCAGACGCAGGCCTCGCCGGCCGCGCGAGCCAGCTCGGCCGGCTCGCCCAAGAACCTTAGCACCGGCGCCGCGAGGAAGTACGTCGGAAGGAGGAGGACGATCCAGGAGCGTTGCAAGTACACGCCGAGCATGTTGTACTTCTTTGCGCCGTAGGCTTGGCCGCATAGCGTTTCAAGCGCGCTCGCCATGCCGAGCTAGGATGGTCATTAGTTGTGGAAATTTATCATATAATAGAGCTCATGTTACTGCCATAATGTTCACGTATGAAATTATTTTATTTTTAAAGAAAAAGAAAGGAGATGTAACTCTTAGATGAAGTCACGGAACTCAAACCAGAGGTAGGTTTGAGAGGGGGCCCGGCTGGGGTGTCGCCCGACCCACTTACTTGACCAAAAAAAATTAAAAAAAAAATAAAAAAAAGGGCCGATAGGGATAATTTTTAGTTTTTAAATATTTATATAAATATAAATAATATTTAAAATAATTACATCGAATCACTTAGAAAAATTTGTTAGCTATTCTCATATAATTGATAAAAAGTTTAATATACAATGTAACAGGCCCGTCAGTATTTTAAATATTTTTGGAATTAGATTCAAGTTAGATTAGGAATAGATTAAGGGCCAATGGCCTTCTTTAGGTTTAGACTTTAGGTTAGGTTTAGATCGGGATAAGTAACGGACAGAGCCTAACCTAAAATTTTTTTGATTCTAACTTTAGACCAATATTTGATCTGAATTAGCTTGATGCTAACCTCTGGCCTGACTTAAAGTTGCACTGACCCAATGGCTTGTAAGTTAGCCCACTTCCAACATTAAGTAGAAGATATAATACTGTTCATAACATGGGAATCTTGCCAGATTTTTCTTGTTTGAAGAGAGAAAGATGGAAATCATAGATTAAAGATGTGTAAAACTGCTATATATGAACTGTTGTTGCCTAATCTTTTTTAAACACAAATAACCTCTCAATCAAGCGAAGGGAAAAAGTTTGGAGGAAACACTATACATATACCAACGCATGAAGGTTGTATGATAAGTAGACGTTGGAGAAGAAGGTGATGGATGGATACCATGAGGCTATAGTTGAAGCCCGAGACAACAGTGTTGGCGATGGAGATGGAGGCGAGCTCGAGGTCACCGAGATGGCCAGCGAAAGCTTGGGTGGTCACGCTCATGCCGTAGGATAAGACCCTGAAACATATGGCCGGGCCAACGGTCCTCCACAGCTTCTTGGACTCTTCCCATACCCTTCTCACCAATCCCTGTTCTGCTGTCTCCTCTCCTTCTCTATTCTTTAGCAATGGAACTCTCTGGCTCTCCATCTTTTATATATAATTTTTTTTCTCTCTTTTTCTTTTCTTCTCTTCTAAAAGAGGAGAGGAACAGACTGAGCTCTCCAGGCTTGCAGGGCTATTTATTATGAAAATTTGAAATTTGATTGGTTTTAATTGTTTGGGAAGGTGAGTAACGTGGCAGCCAACTTCTTTTTCAGAACTTTGTGGTTTGTTGCCATGCAACGGTCTTGAACAAAGACGCCCCCCTGGCATTCGCACGCCATGCACGTGGCTTTTGTTATTTCCTTTAGAAAAGGCCCACATAAGAGGCCAATCAGGCCAGTGGTGGACTACGACTCGCGTGGCAACTAGAGGACTGGTTTACTTAGAATCCGTCCTCTTTTAAATATATATATATATATATATATGAAACCAAACTTTTGAGAGCCAGAAAAATATCCCGTTAATTAGAGAGCAGATGGGATCCAACTTCTCTAGCTGGCAGTTCAAGCTGGGGTGGACTATGCCGTGTGTTGGCTGTCCACCGTGTTAGTGTAACGCTCTAACAGCTAATTAGGATTTACTTACAAACCAGTGATGATTGATTTGTAATAACACAATATATATATATATATATATATATATTATATTAATAAAATTAATTATATTTATTTTCTATGTGTTGATACTTATAGCAAGTTGGCATATTAGATAAAGTCCTTAGAATAACAATTCTTAAAGGCATCAACGAAGATTGATATATGAGATACCTAATGTTATTCTTAAACTATTCCAAGTTGAGAATAATTAAGATAGTGTTGCCCAGCTAAGCAACCCAAGAGGGAGAGGGGTGAATTAGATTCCTTTTAAAATTTTAAACAATGATGTGCAATACTTGTAAAGTTATAAGTATGAGTGAAGTGCAGTGACAAATTTGAAACACACAGTAAGAACAGTGGAAGGCACACACAAACACAAAGGTTTATAGTGGTTCGGTGCTAACCCTTGCACCTACATCCACTCCCCAAAAACCTCTTGAAAATTTTCACCACTAATCGTTCTTCAACGATTACAACCTAACTTACTTAGCTAGCTTCTTGTTTTTAGGCACAAGGGAGCCTTTACAACCACCAATTAAGGGTTTGGCACACCCCTTACAAGTTTCAACCAAGTTGAAACTCAACAAGATACAATAAGATATAAGTTCAGCAAGAATAGCTTCTTAATGAGCAAATAAATACAATAAAGAGTACTTTACAGATTTGAAGCCTTTTTCCCTTGAATGAGCTTCTCTTCTTTGAATGCTTGGAGTTAAGAGCACTTGATCAAGCTTTAGGAGTGGTTGGTGGAAGCTTTGAATGAGCTTCAATGGATTTTCAAACTTCAACTACAGTAATTTTTGAAAACTGGAGCAGGCTGAATTTTCTTTGGATTTGGCTTGTTAAATCTCTCTTTTTCACACTTGTAATTCTTCAAAAATCCACTTAACTTCTTGCTAATCCATCCCATTAACTTGTATTTATAGTTAGTTGAGGGATTGGACCGTTGGAATGACCGTTTCCGAACGTTGGAATGTCAGAACTAGCCGTTGGGCAAGTTCTCAGGGCGTTAGTCGGCTCCAGAGCCGACTAACCTGAGAATTTCTTCTTCCTAGGCAAGGTTAGTCGGCTCTAGAGCCGACTAACACCACAGTAGTTGGCTCTAGAGCCGACTAACGTGGGTAAACCCATTGTAAGTCCTACAGTAGTCGGCTCTAGAGCCGACTACCTTGTGCCAGACCACTGTGTGATCACAGTAGTTAGCTCTAGAGCCGACTAATCCAAGGTTTTCTTCTGTAAAAGCTTCTGTGATACATTTTTGACTTGATAACTCACATGTGGGTTGGCCAAGGGCTTCATTCTTCCATTCCAAGTTACCGTGGGAGTTGACCAAAGTCTCCAAAACTTGAAAAATTGCTCCACAAACTTGGAAAACCATTGAATCTTGAACTTTCTACACTTGGTAATTTTACCAAATATCTGAGTTTTACTTAATCTGACCTTTAGTCCTTCTTCTCAGATACTGAGATTCTCTCTCTTGAACCACATACTGATTTTAATGTTTGGAATTTGTTTAGATATTCTTAATGACTTTTGTATACCTGCAAGTCACATTGATCTATATCAAAATCATCAGTAACCTACTTAATTATTTTGTGATCATCAAAATCAATGCAGGGTCAACAATCTCTCAGAGAAATCAGATTTTTGGTTGGATTTATAGTGAATTTTGACTCAAAAAGCTGAATTTTCAGCAAAAATCTGAATTTTTCATAAAAAAATTGAGTTTTGTGCCAAAATGATTAAATTCAGTGCCAAATCCAAAAGTTATGTGCTGGGGATGAAGATTTATGCAAATAAACTTTGTCTTCATACTGAAATTACAATTTTGATTCTAAAAATTCAGAGTTTCGGCAGTTAGACCAGAAAGTGCCAAAGGTGTGCCAAAAATCTACATAGTGTGCCGAAACATTAGTTTTTAATGTTAACATTTTCAGGAAAAGTTTTCAAACAAAGTTCAATTGATTTAAAAGAAAGTAAAATGAAACTAACAAGTTTTGTCTCCTCCTTTTTGAAAAATTTTAAAAAGATCATCTTATTTCCAATTTTACTCCCCCTAAACATATGCTCACATTGTTCCATTTTGAAATTATGAAACATGCTGAAACTTTTTGAAAACTTGCTGAAACATGATGTACCATTTTTGAAAACTTGAAAAACTTACAGAAACATAATGAAAAATTTTTAAAACTTGCTGAAACATGATGTACCATTTTTGAAAAATTTTCTGAAACTTGTTAAGAAGATCCTTCTCCTTTTTTTTAAATGTGTGCTTACCCTCTTTGATCTTTTCATTGGTTCATTCTCCCCCTTTTTGTCATCAATCAAAAAGGAAGTGAAAGATTAAGCACTTAATTTTATACATCTCATCCTTGATAGTTCAATATTGAAAATTTTCATGACAAGTGAAAGATCTCAAATTTAAAATGGAAGATTACCATGACACATTTCATAAGAAGAAAATTTCATATACAGAATTTTAAAAAGAGCATTTCATTAAATATAAAATTTCATACATAGACTTTCATACAAAGGATTTTCATAAAATGACATTTTGATACAAGCATTACAAACATCAAGACTTAACATAAACATTTCAAAACAAAGAGATCCTAATACATTCTAGACACAATAAGATAACCTAAGCTACTTCTCATCTGAGGATACAAGATATGGCTGAGCAGAAGATCCAGCACCACGTCCTTGTGGAGGAGGACGATAAGAAGCATGAGGTGGCACGGGTGGGTGGGAGGAAGGTAGATGTGAAGCTTGGTGGGAGGTGGCTGAGCAGGATGGGTAGGTGGCTGAAATGCAACTGGAGCAAGCTGGTCGCTGATGGTGGAGACCAAATGGTGAAGGAGACCAATGGACATCTCCAGTCTCTCAGATTTTCCACCAAAGGTCACAATCTGAGCTCTCAGCTGTCTCACTTCTTCAGCCACACGGGCTAACTCCTCAGAGTCACGACCAGATCTAGATTCGTGACCTCTCATCTCATGCATCATCAGCCTTCTATTAATAACATTTATAGAGTGCTCCAGCCTGTCCAACCTCATCATCATTTGAGTCATGGTCTCATTTACAGCAGAAATATGAGGTACCATAGTAAAATCACATGTAGATGAACCACTATCCCTTGAACTTCTGCTGGAGAGAGCAGATGACACCTCTCTGACAATGTACTATAGCTGATCCTGACTGAGCTCAATAGATGTTCTCTGGGGTGCTGTGGGCTCCTCAGGCTGCTGCCTAGTACTTGGTCCAGCCTCCTCATGTGAGGAAGAAGATGGATCCTCAGCCTCAGCTGGCTCATCTGCCTCTGCCTCTCTGCTTCTTCCTCTGGTCCACCGCCCATTAATCTTTACAAAACCCATTCGGCGCAGAGAGTGGTCAATGTAGAAGTCCGAATGGTGCAGCTTGGTGGATTCTTCACCCTTCAATCTTACTCCAAAATACTTAAAGAAATAGGTGAGAAGCATACCATAGGAAAAAGCAGATCTGGCTCTGTTGACTGTTTCTCTTCACACAGTCAACATCAAATCAGGGAGATCATAGGGGATGTCACTGATAATGTGATACATGAGGGTCAGATCCTTCTCAGTGATAAGGTTGAAGCTACCAGTTCTAGGGATAAAAATCCTAGAGATGATGTGATGGAGCAGTCTCATTTCCATATTTAGGGTGTTGGCCTCCAAACGGTCTACACTCTCTCCATCCTTAATTCCTAGGACAGTCTCAATCCTGTGAGCTCTATCCTCAGAAGAATCCTCACAAACTCCACCAACAGGAACTCTCAAGATATTCCCAATGGAGGCACGGTCCAACTCAATGTTAACCCCTTTTACTATGGAAGAAGCAGATGTCAAATCAACAGAGAGATTCTGGTAAAACTCTCTTACCAATTTTGGATAGATTGCAGCCTCTGTCTTGAACATGAAGCTCCATCCCTTTTATTGAAGCATCCGCCCAATATTGAACCATTCCCATGCAAGGAATCCAAAATCCACTATCCTTCCATTTAAGATAGCTCTTGTGGATAAGGATTGGATGCCAGAGAACCTCAAGGGAGAGGGTACGACAGGGGCTTGTGCGCCTCTCTCGCGAGAGCTCTCCGGGGCTTCTTCTTGCCGCACGCAGGAGATCCTCATCCATGGAGCCATGGAGCTGGGGCGCTAGATCTGAAGGGAGAAAGGGATCTAAAGAGGGTGGAGGGAGGGATTTAGAGGGTTCTAGGCTTGGGGAAAGAGTTGAGAGAAGATGGGAAAGAAATGAGGAAGTGGGAGTCCAAGAGGCGTTTGGTTTTCTTTTAAACCGAGCGTCTCTTAGAGTTAGTCGGCTCCCATGCCAACTAACTCCATGTTAGTCGACTCCCCAGTCGACTAACATGGGGAGCAAGACGCCAGGCCTCCAGAAAATCTAAGAATTTTCATAGAAAATGATTTTTACAAGCTACGCATGTTATGGGATCATGAAGAGGGGTCAGTTGGGCTAATTGTTATAATTTTTAATATTTAAAAGCATGTCTAGAAAAATTTTAAAAAATCAATCTATGTAGCTGACTCATTCTGACAAAGGGTCAAACATGCCAAGTTCTCTTTTAATTTCATAAAATTTATTTTCATCAAGGGGTTTTGTGAAAATATCAGCTAATTGCTTGTCAGTACTAACAAATTCAAGGATTATATCTCTATTTTGAACATAATATCTAATGAAATGATGTCTAATTTCAATGTGTTTGGTCCTATAGTGCTGAATTAGTCAAATTAATGGCACTAGTATTGTCACATTTTATGGGAATGTCTTTAAGTTTAATGCCATAATCTTTTAGTTATTGCTTAATCTATAAAATTTGAGCACAACAACTTTCAGCAGCTATGTATTCAGCCTCAGCTGTGGACAAAGCAACTGAAGTTTGTTTCTTGCTAAACCATTAGATTAAGTTAACTCCTAGAAATTGACAAGTTCCACTAGTTGATTTTCTATCAATTTTACAACCAGCAAAATTAAACTCTGAGTAATCAATCAGATCAACAATGGATTGCTTAGCATACCAAAGACCAAGATTTTTGGTTCCATTTAAATATCTTAAGATTCTTTTTACAGCATTTAAGTGTGTTTATCTAGGATTAGCTTGAAATCTAGCACACATGCATACACTAAATAAAATATCAGGCCTACTAGCAGTTAAATATAAAAGAGATCCTATCATACCTCTATAAAACTTTAAATCTACTTATTTACTATTATCATTTATATCAAGTTTGCAAGATGAGCTCATAGGGGTACCGGCACATTTAGAATTCTCCATACCAAATTTCTTCAGAATTTCTCTTGTATATTTGCTTTGGCTAATGAAGATTCCATCTACATTTTGCTTTATTTGAAGTCCGAGAAAATAGTTGAGTTTACCCATCATGCTCATCTCGAACTCTCCCTGCATGAGCTTAGCAAAGTCTTGGCACAAGATTTCATTAGTAGCACCGAAAATGATGTCATCCACATAAATTTGCACAATAAGCATATCATCATTTTCTCTTTTTATAAATAATGTAGTGTCCACATTTCCTCTAATGAAATTGTTGCTTATCAAGAATTTGCTTAATCTATCATACCATGCCCGGGGTGCTTGTTTCAAACCATACAAAGCTTTATTTAACTTAAACACAAGGTTTGGATATTCATTATTTTCAAAATCGGGTGGTTATTCTACATAGACTTCCTCAGCAATATATCCATTTAAGAAAGTACTTTTAACATCCATTTGAAATAATTTGAAGTTCATGAAACATGCAAAAGCAAGTAATAATCTAATAGCTTCTAATCTTGCAACAAGAGCAAAGGTTTCATCAAAATCAATGCCTTCTTCCTGATTATAACCTTTAGCTACCAATTTTACTTTATTTCTAATTATGTTTTCATACTCATCCAATTTATTTCTGAAAACCCATTTAGTGCCAATTATGGGATAATCTATTGGTCTATCAACTAGAATCCATACATTGTTTCTTTCAAATTGATTTAATTCTTCATGCATTGCATTTATCCAATCAGGGTCATTTTTAGCATCATCAAAATATTTTGGTTCAATTTGTGAAACAAATGCTAAATGATTACATGCATCTCTATATGAGGACCTAGTTCTTACTCCTTGAGATGAGCTACCAATAATAAGTTCTTTGGGGTGATTGTGGACATACCTCCACTCCTTTTTCAAATCATGTGTACCTTGAGATTTAGCTCGTTGGAGCGTTTCAATGCTATCTTCCTGATTACTTTATTCATTTGATCATTCTTTCTCCTTTAGAGTAATGTCTTGCATTCCTTCTTCAAGTAGACCTGCATCATCAACTATATCCTTCTTCCTTGATGGAAGTTCATTAATTTCGTCAAATACCACATGAATGGATTCTTCTACCACTAATATTTTCTTATTAAATACTCTATAAGCTCTACTATTGGTAGAATATCCAAGAAAAATTTCCTTATCAGATTTTGCATCAAATTTATCAAGATTTGATTTGTCATTATCTAGAATAAAACATTTGCATCCAAAAACATAAAAATATCCAATGTTTGATTTTTTACCTTTCCAAAGTTTATATGGGGTCTTTTTCAAAATAGGCCTTATTAAAGCTCGATTCAAAACATAACATGCTGTATTGATTGCTTCAGCCCAAAAGTATTTTGGGAGATTGCTTTCACACAACATGGTTCGGGTCATTTCTTCAAGGGTTTTATTTTTCCTTTCAACTACACCATTTTGTTGAGGGGTTCTAGGTGCAGAAAAGTTGTGGTTAATTTCTTTTTCATTACAAAAACTTTTAAAATGTTGATTTTCAAATTCTTTTCCATGATTACTTCGAATAGATGCAACTTGAAGACCTTTTTCATTTGTTGCTTTTCTGAAAAATTTTAAAAATACAGAAAAAGCTTCATCTTTGCTTGCTAAGAATAAAACCCAAGTAAAACAAGAGAAATCATCAATGATTACAAAACCATAACGTTTGCCACCTAGACTTGTGGTTCTAGTTGGTCTAAATAAATCTATATGTAAAAGTTCCAAGGGCCTAGAAGTTGAAACTACATTTTTGGATTTGAATGAAACTCTAGTTTGTTTTCCAAACTGACATGCATCACAAATTTTATCTTTTTCAAAACTTAATTTTGGCAAACCATTTACTAAATCTCTTTTAATTAGTTTGGAAAGCAAATCCATGTTAACATGAGCAAGTCTACGATGCCATAACTAGCTAGAATCATTAAATTTAGAATTCATGGCAACTAGACATTCAACATTTTGGTCATTAAGCTCATTTAGATCTACCATATAAACATTTACATGCCTATGATCAATAAATTTCATGCTATCATCAACAGAATTTGTAACAATGCAAACAGATGATTCAAAAATGACTTTAAAACCTTTATCATATAATTGACTAATGCTTAACAAATTATGCTTTAATCTATCAATAAGAAGAACATTTTCAATAAAAGTATGGGAAGTGATACCAATTTTGCCAATGCTAATGATCCTTCCTTGAGCATTATCTCTAAAAGTAACTACTCCTCCATCCTTAGCTTCCAAAGTGATGAATTGAGATTCATCACCCGTCATGTGTCTTGAGCACCCGCTATCTAAGTACCATCTTCTTTTTGCATTTCGGGACACAAGACACATCTGCAACCACAATATCAAGTTATGTTCTTAGGTACCCAAGTTTTCTTGGGTCCTTTGGGGTTAACATGAATGGTTCCTTTAGGAATCTAAATCTTCTTGATATTCTTATTGATATGAGAGTTACATGCATAGGCTTTATGTCATAGTTTTTCACATTTGAAACAAGTAATTTTTGAAAAGTTATTTGGTGGGACAAAAATATTTTTCAAAAATTTCTGCTTCTTTAAAGGATTATAACCTAGTCCAGCTTTATTAAAAACAGCCCTTTGGTTGTCAAGAATTATTTGCAACTTTATGAAACTTAAAGTAAATTTGTCCACAATGGGTTTCAGTTTGTTAACTTCATTTTTCAAATTCAGATTTTCTTGGGTTAAAACAGAATTCTCATTTGAAAATTTCTCTTTTTCAAAAACCAATTTTTGAACTTGATTTTTCAAATCTTTGTTTTTGCTGCCTAACTTTTTGAATTCAGCAAGTAAATCATAAAAAACATCTTGCAATTCATCAAATGTAAATTCAATTTGAGAGTTAGGTATTACCTCTTCTTCACAAGCCATGAGGCACAAGTTTGCTGTTTCTTGTTTCTCATCCTCTGAACTTGTGTCATCACTATCACTCCAAGTTGTCATCAAAGCTTTCTTCTTAGCCTTTTTGGGACCTTTCTTTAATTGTGAACAGTCAGCCTTGAAATGTTCATGCTTCTTGCATTCATAGCATGTGAGAGGTTGCTCCTTATCCTTTTTTTTGTTGAAGTCTCCTTTCAGCAGTGGCCTTCTCTTCACTCCTTGTTTCTTCTTCCTCATGAATCTTTTAAATTTTCTTGTGATGAGAGCAAGCTCATCATCCCCTTCACTCTCTTCTAAAGATTCATCACATTCATCCTTTTGATCTGAACACTTTAAGGCCATGGTTCTTCTCTTCTTGGACTCCTCCTCATCAAGATGTTGTTTGACTTGAATTTCATGGGTCATCAGTGATCCCATGAGCTCTTCTAGAGGAAGGATGTTGAGGTCTTTTGCCTCTTGAATTGCAGTCATCTTGGCTTCTCATGACCTAGGTAAAGATCTCAAAATTTTTCTCACTAGATCACTGTTAGTATAAGACTTTCCAAGGCTTTTAAGGCCATTCACAATATCAGTAAATCTAGTGAACATATCAGCAATGGATTCATTTGGTTCCATTTTAAATAGTTCATATCTATGTACAAGCATGTTGATTTTAGATTCTTTTACTTGATTTGTGCTTTCATGGGCGACCTCAAGTCTATCCCAAATTTCTTTGGCAGAAATACAAATGAAAATTCTATTAAACTCATTTGCATCAAGTGAACAATATAAAACATTCATAGCTTTAGCATTCAGCTGAGCCATTTTCTTATTATGCTCATCCCAATCCACTTCCAATTTGGGTATTTCAAGACCATTTGTTCTAAGAATGGGTGTGTGAGGGCCATTGACAATGATACTCCATAGATCATAGTCAAGTGCTTGAATAAAAATTTTCATCCTAGCCTTCCAATAAGTGTAATTTGTGCTATTGAATAAAGGTGGTTTATTTGTGGACTGTCCCTCAGTCAACAAGGAACTCATTTGGGCTGCCATAGATCTTGGACTCTTTGTCGGTTAAGATAAATATAAGCAAGAGAACCAATGCTCTGTACTACTTGTTGCCTAGCTAAGCAACCCAAGAGGAGGGGGGGTGAATTGGATTCCTTTTAAAATTTTAAACAATGATGTGCAATACTTGCAAAGTTATAAGTGTGAGTGAAAGTGCAGTGACAAATTTGAAACACACAATAAGAACAGTGGAAGGCACACACAAACACAAAGGTTTATAGTGGTTTGGAGCTAACCCTTGCACCTACATCCACTCCCCAAGAATCCATTGAGAATTTTCACCACTAATCATTCTCCAACGATTACAACCTAGTTTACTTAGCTAGCTTCTTATTTCCAGGCACAAGGGAGCCTTTACAACCACCAATTAAGGGTTTGGTACACCCCTCACAAGTTTCAACCAAGTTGAAACTCAACAAGATACAATAAGATATAAGTTCAGCAAGAATAGCTCCTTAATGAGCAAATAAATACAATAAAGAGCACTTTACAGATTTGAAGCCTTTTTTCCTTGAATGAGCTTCTCTTCTTTGAATGCTTGGAGTTAAGAGCACTTGATGAAGCTTCAGGAGTGGTTGGTGGGAGCTTTGAATGAGCTTCAATGGATTTTCAAACTTCAACTACAGTGATTTTTGAAAACTGGAGCAGGCTGAATTTTCTTTAGATTTGGCTTGATAAATCTCTATTTTTCACACTTGTAATTCTTTAAAAATCCACTTAACTTCTTGCTAATCCATCCCATTAACTTGTATTTATAGTTAGTTGAGGGATTGGATCGTTGGAATGGCCGTTTCCGAACGTTGGAATGTCAGAACTAGTCGTTGGGCAAGTTCCCAGGGCGTTAGTCAGCTCCAGAACCGACTAACCTGAGAATTTCTTCTTCCCAAGCAAGGTTAGTCAGCTCTAGAGCCGACTAACACCACAGTAGTCGGCTCTAGAGCCGACTAACATGGGTAAACCCACTGTAAGTCCCACAATAGTCGGCTCTAGAGCCGACTAATCCAAGGTTTTCTTCTGTAAAAGCTTCTATGACACATTTTTGACTTGATAACTCACATTTGGGTTGGCCAAGGGCTTCATTCTTCCATTCCAAGTTGCCGTCGGAGTTGACCAAAGTCTCCAAAACTTGAAAAATTACTCCACAGACTTGAAAAACCATTGAATCTTGAATTTTCTACACTTGGTAATTTTGCCAAATATCTAAGTTTTACTTAATCTGACCTTGAGTCCTTCTTCTCAGATACTGGGATTCTCTCTCTTGAACCACATACTGATTTTGATGTTTAAAATCCGTTTAGATATTCTTGATGACTCTTGTATACCTGCAAGTCACATTGATCTATACCAAAATCATCAGTAACCTACTTAATTATTTTGTGATCATCAAAATCAATGCAGGGTCAACAGATAGGATATTAATTATTCGAGTATTAGACTTGCATGCGTGATGTTTCTTCTTTACAAAAGAAGGTAGTTAATCTCATAGGCTACTAGTATGGAAACACTAGAACAAACATATGGATACTTATTAGAGAATAAGTGATTGAACATGACCCATATCAGAAGCTATATGCATTTGTGTCTATAGTTAATCTCATATTTTAATCCTTAGACTTGAGGACATCACAATTATTTTGTGTGTGGAATGTATTACTTTAGCACTATTCGTTGTTATCCTATTAGTAGATTGCTCATACGATAGTTGCTATGTAGTATATGAAACATACAAAAATAGATGTATATAAAATATAGGATTCATCCTATTTATATGATAGATGTGATTATCCTATCAGGTCTAGTGACATAAGAGTACAACTAAGTCTTTAATCAGAGCATTAGAATTTGAAGTGTTCAAATTCAGGTATATAAGTTGTTATAACTTATGGTCACACTTATGATTTTAGGTTATAAAGGGTTGACACTCATTCCATACCCTTAAGCTTAATTCGGATAATGGAGGATGAAATGATTGATCTACATACTAATCTTGCATTATTAAGTTTTAACTGAGTTGTGTATGTCATCTCAATACTTGGGTGGTAATGACATGTTGTTAGACGTCAATCTTGATCTACAGGTTCGACTTGATTAATTAAAGAATTAATCAGAGATAATTGAGATTGGGATTTCATTTATTTAGACCTGTGAAGTCTATAAGTGTACCTGTTGCCAATGTGATTGGGAGACTAGAAGGTCACACACTTAGGATTTTAGTTGAGAGTATTTTGGTAGGCTTATTTGTAATGTACAAAATTATATGGGTAAATTTTGAATATCAAAATTAGACAGGCCAAAGAGTTGGCTAGCTAGTTGCTTATGAGAGCTTCCAACTTAATCAGGATGAATATCATTATGTGCATTGCTTGGGATATCATAGAGCATTCATTAGATGAGTTGCATGTGAGAGCTTCCAACTTAATCATGATGAATATCATTATGTGCGTTGCTTGAGAAATCATAGAGCATTCATTAGATGAGTTGCGTGTGAGAGCTTCCAACTTAATTACGATGAATATTATTATGTGCGTTGCTTGGGATATCACAGAGCATTCATTAGATGAGTTGCCTATGAGAGCTTCCAATTTAATCACGATGAATATCATTTTGTGCGTTGATTGGGATATCACAGAGTATTCATTAGATGAGTTTCTTATGAGAGCTTCCAACTTAATCACGATAAATATCATTATGTGCATTGCTTGGAATATCATAGAGCATTCATTAGATGAGTTGCGTGTGAGAGCTTCCAACTTAATCAGGATGAATATCATTATGTGTGTTGCTTGGGATATCACATAGCATTCATTAGATAAGTTGCGAGTGAGAGCTTCCAACTTAATCAGGATGAATATCATTATGTGGGATTCATTAGATGAGTTGCGTATGAGAGCTTCCAACTTAATCAGGATGAATATCATTAAATGTGTTGCTTGGGATATCATAGAGCATTCATTAGATGAGTTGCTTGTGAGAGCTTCCAACTTAATCATGATGAATATCATTATGTATGTTACTTGAGATATCACAGAGCATTCATTAGATGAGTTGCTTGTGACAATTTCCAACTTCACCTTATGAATGCACTCAATCCATCCAAGACCTATATAAGGGAAAAGGCTTGCAAGGTTCTAGTAGGCTAAGCAAAGCTAAAATTATTTGCCTAAAGCATTGAGAGAAAAGTTCCTCAAGTATTCAAAGGAGTTTGAGGATCTAAAAAAGTATATTTTGCATTCTAAAGGTCTCCAAGTAAAAGTCTTCCAAGGTTAATTAGGAATTAAGCTGAAGTACTGATCTTCTAAAGATTGGATAAAGCAAGAAGAAGCATACTCTCCTAGAATCTATATGGATCAACGCTAGAGGCTGGGCCATTTGTGCAGCTACAACTAGACAACTCAATTGATGTTTTTTTAGACACGAAGTAAGGTACTTCTTGTTCTTATGAATTTAAGTTTATGTGATTCATATGCGAAGGAAGGCAAACTCTAAATTGGAAATGTGTTAAAAAAAAAAAAAAAATTCCGCTGTGCATTTCACAACACACTGATCCTAACTCCCAACGATGGAGGCATCCTGTAAATTTACTGCATAAGAAAATAAAAAATATGACTTCTAATGTGATGCAAGAATAGTAGTTATGTTTATATTTTAAGCATGGGATCGTTAGCATTATTTAATCTCCATATATTTATAGAAATATAGATGGACATATTTTTTTTATCTTAGTTGAACTTAATAAAAGTCAGTATAACTTAGCTTCTATCAATTTATCATATTTCTTCTGATCGATTGTATCATGGTATTTACAGTATTTGAAACTCAAGGTATTAGAATTTCTTCTTATTTATTTACCTCACTTTTGCCTTGTATTGATAGCATACCTGAGCAGCAAACAAACCTAATCACAAGTTAATCTATGAATATTTTAGGCTTTAGCTAGTAGAGGGTCAATCTTAGCTCATCAAATTCGCCCACATGTTTGAGAGAATGGAGAAGGATAAAAAAAAGGAGGGAATAGCCCTCGTTCTAATGTACTTGGTAGGATGTAGGTATTAGTAGGATGTAGGTATTAGGTAGTTACTATGATACAATCTAGGAGATTGGGAGATGTGCAATCAATATGGTATATGAAAAGTACAAGTTCCAACTATCATGTCAACATTGACTTAACATTATCTTCTGTTGAGTCTTTGGTTCCAAACTTATAGGTTCAATATGAACCATAGGTATTACACTCATAGGCTCAACTTAAACCTATAGTCATCCTTGCGCTGCAAACTGGCTTTAGTGCTTTGGGCTAAATCTGGATTTGATTCTTAGGATCTTAGCCTTAGGCTGATGTTTGATCTGGGAGGCTTGATAAACTTACATCTTGTAGCTAATTGTAGTCTTAAGACAATCTTGTGAGCCATGAAAAATCAACTAACAAGCTTAATTTAGGTTTGTATGTAACCTTGAAGGATAAACAATTATAAAACTTAGATTATTAGTGAAACCAGATATCATTATAAGGAGCCTAGATCAGCAATTTGACTTGGGAGGCAAACCTGTTTGATCTTTATGGTGATCAGAGATTTAGATTCCATCCCATGAAGTGGAGCCACTATGTTACAATCAGTAAGCTCAAGTTGGATAAGCATATAACTCTTTGGAAGGAATTATTTTCAATCTACCATCATTATTCTAGGGTAATATAATTATAGACTTTCTTCCATTGGTGAGGGTTCTTCCCTTCCATCTATGAGTGAAGAGAATGAGCTGAGGTTCATGAGGAGACTCGACATAGAGTCGATGAAAACATAACAGTTGATTATTAATTAGGTTGTTAATGATTTGAAGAAGATGATCAAAAGTTTTAAAAGGAGAACCATATTTTCTTTAAAGTGATATGGTTTGAATTGAAACTTTAAGGCTAGCCAAGTAGATGATTTTGCCTTCTAAGGTATGAATAAGTCTGGTCTAGGGTTGAAATGGATCGAAATACTAAGACATTACTTTAGAAAAAAGGGTTATGGCAAGAGGTGCAAGGCTTGTAGAGTGGAGTCTGGTGCCCAACATGATTAGGAGGATCATCTATTAGGGGCTACATTATCTTATCACAAATGGGAGTCAAAACGCTTTTGGTCTAATTATCGTAAAATAAAGCATAGTTATAGTCTTTTGCATAGAGGTACTTGGTTGTTGAGACAAGAGGGATAATTGGTCACATGATGAGATTGAATATTATCTTCTTCACTTATCAGCTAGTTTGTTTGATCATAGCTAGGAGGCAAGCATTCAATTTAGCTCAAAGAGATGGAATCATTAGTGTTTGGGCTAGGGACATCCAAGGAAGATTTGGAATGTATTAGACTAGTTCGAGCCATTAGATTCTTATTGGACTAGAGGATTATCTATTATTAAATCATTTCCAACCTTCGATATATCGTCCTAGTAGTGGATGTAATTTATTTTCTATCAATCTATTCCCCGCGGCCTTTTTTCCAATTGGTCACATTATTATAGTAAAAGGCTTTAAAGATGAGGGCAATAAAATCCCAACTTACCAATATATGTTATTTTTTAATTCGTTCAAGTGGCATGGCCCTGTAGCAAAATAACCTAATCATAGGTTGGTATATGATTACCTCAGGATTTTGCTAATATAGGATCAACCTCAACATATCAGATCTACCAATATATTCAAGAAAAAAGAAGGCAACAAAACCATAATAATGCTCTTAGATTGTGAGAATTAAATGTTATTAAAATTGAAAATTTAAGAATTTATGTAACAAAATAATCATGAATAAAATTCAAAATAAATAATTTATAAGAAATTAGAAAATAGGGAAATATAGATCATAGGTATACTAGGCATTTCTCTAAGAGTGTTATTACCACTGTCATGTAAAATAAATGGCTCTAATGCTTACAAGGTACAACCATTGCCTTGATCAACTTGGCTCTTCCCTAGCGTAGCACGAGCACATGGAAGGCTTCACTAGGTCAACTTCTTCAATTATTAGAAATGAAACTTTGAAAGTATACAAAATATAAAAAAATAGTAGTAGAAATAGTGGAAAAAACTAGGCAAGTAAAGAATGAAAAGAAGGCAGCAGGAGATGGCTATTGCAGGAAGACAATTTTTGACATTAATGCTAAGAGCTTGGACCGTAGCCTTTACATAGAGGTTGATCAGGAAACTAGAGGCTAGTTAAGAAAAAAACTTTAATAAATAGTTCTTGTCCTATAAAGGCTGCAGTAATTAGGCACCTTAGGATGCTATCGGTTGTTATGAGCTAATGCCCCTTTTTAATAGCTAATCTAACCATAAAGACCTCTCCAATGGCTAGCCTAATAAACCCTATAATTAAGCTTAATTTAACTACTAAAATAAGCACTGAAATAATTTTAGAACAAGTCAAAAATTAAAGGAAAAAGATAACTTCCATGCATATGGGATTGTCTTTGTTCCGTATAGCTTGCACTCAATAGGGTATCATTTACATGCATGGCATGAATATTTGATCCAACCACGTACGCATATTGAGCAATAAAAAAATAAATATTCAACTAAAGGTTCAGCTAAGATTCTTTTTAATTTTTTTTTAAAAAATCGAGCTTCAATCGCATCCGTTCAAAGCCTTCAGCTCCTTCACTATCCCATTATGTCCTTAGATTTTTTCTTTATTTACGACAATACCGTCATACAACTAAAAAGATTATCAAAAAAGCCTCCAACTAGTTGAAGAAATATTAAATACAATTATATTTGGATTAATTTTTTAATGTGGGACTAAAGTTTATTGAATTAGTTAAAAAGTAAATAATTCTATGGCTCAACCTTTCCAACTAAAAATTAAAAAAAAAATATTGAAATAATTAAATATTATCTAACAAAATCATGTTGGAGGATGGTTTTGTCAAGTCTTCCTCTGCATGATGGTATAGGAAGTAGGGGAAGGGTGTTGGGGGGGGGGGAGATGGTGGAGGCATTGTCTCAAGAGCTCAAGAGAAAGATGCCTTGGGTGGTTCACAAATGCATTGACATTTGGACTTATCACAGCTCATATGAATTGAAGCAAATTTGATTGTCCAAATTTTCTCTTGACAAAAATTTTCTTCTTACTTTTATATACTACAAGACACATACATGCATACACATATGTATGTATGTATGTATGTATGTATGTATGGTAATACCCATAAATATATGGATTGTCATAGATGACAATAATTAAAGGAGATATAGCAATTAATTCGGTTAATTATAACTCGCAGCCCTTATAACTAAGTTCATAAATAAAGAAAGTAAAAGATGAAGACAGATCTTACCATGATATATATTCACTGACTAGAGAAGTAGATCATCTACATGGTGAAATAGAAAATGAAAAGAAATGGATAATGGAGCAACTTAAAGAATTTCTCAAGTTTTAAATTCAGCATAAATGATTTTGTTTGGAGCAAGAAAAGGAGCACAACAGGTCAAAACATTGATAATAGGTGGGAACAGGTATATTTTAAACTTGGTATACAAAGAGATGTAAGGTCACAAAAATTTCAAACAATATCTAAATAGCTGACTGATAAAATATGATCATTTATCAGGTCTTGTTTTTATAGGCAATAAATCAAAACTAAGAGAACATTGCTCTTCTTGACCTAGAAACTACTAGGAAACACTTGATACATAGATATCAAGATTCTAGAACATATCTATATTATCTATGAGATAAAATCCTAAGATGGATGGAAGAAAAAAATGAAACAAATCTTGTTATGCACAAACATCCAAAACCAGATGGAAGAATGGTGGAATCCTAAACACCTTGATTGACTGCCCTTAATTTTTATCTAAAAATCTCATCTAAGCGACTTGGATTGGAAGGATAGGAAAGATTTAGTTCAGAGATGTGCAATTAGGGGTGTAATAGAACTTGTTAAATTATAATTTATTTCTTTATGAAACTCTACCACTTTGAGTTTGTGATTTAGGGCTGAAAAAAAAAAAAATAAAACCAGCGAGCATTTCAACAGAATGGGAGGCAAGGAAGGAGCCAGGCGAAGGACACGCTCATGGTGGCAGAAAAGTATTTATCATAAAATAAAACCATTCTTTCTTGCCTACAGAAGAAGAGAAGGATGACTCCCTCAACTGAACAGTCTTGAGAAACTAAGAGCAGAAATTGTTAAAAATTAATAATCTTACATTAGAGATTAAAATATCTAACATTATATTAAATTACATGTAAAAATATATATCCTCAGGGGCACAATTATTTTCGGTTCTCCTTTTCACTTATTTCATTTTATGTTATCATTCAACGAGGCTAACAATTTTGAGATTAATTATAGTTAGATTTGAATTAGAATGAGAGGGAGAGGAAGCAAACCATTAAATAAAACAGCGAGTTCAAATAACTAGACTCTATATCTTCATATCACATATTTATATTAAATAATCACCATGATAGATCTAATCCAATACTTTATACATCGCGTATTTTATTTAAATTTATATGATTTATTTAATTAAAATCACATGCAATCCATTTTGCAAACATAAAATTATAGGATCTTAAAGATATCTCTCATTGTCTATGGAAACACACTTGCCTTTTTTTTAAATATTTACGGTAATTGATACTCATTTATTTATTTTGTACGGCTGAATAGAGGCAGCAAGCGGAAGTCATTTGGCATGGATGGCTATTGAACAATAATTCAACCGCCAAAAAGAGTGATCTGGTTGGAGACATGGAGTATGGTTAATTCAACATGGCACATTTATTGTGCTCATACGTGACAAGTTAAAGGGCCAGGCTGAGAAGCCTCGGTTGACAAGGGACGCAGGATATTGGAAGCTCTGGCTGGCTGGGCCACTGAGATTTAAAAGTCAAATTGTGGAAAATATATCCCTAATACCTTTCTCCTTCATTTTCTGTAACTTTTGTGATGGAAGGTTAGAGATTTCTCATGGGAGAGCCAACATTTGCACCACATGCTCCATGCCTTCGTGGGGAAAGGAATGGAGTGGCTGCCATCCTACATTTAACTCTTTTTGTTGGATGAAAACGTTATACTTTTCCTTGATTTTGATCGCTATTTTGCTTTTGTCCATACATAAAGGTTTAAAAAGTAAATATACATAAAATCAAATATATTTGGTTGGTGGGGTGTAACCATCTCCCTTTTCTCAAAATTTATATTTTAAAAATTAAAATTATGAAGAAAATATAAGCTTATCTACGCACAAGAATTAAATATAAAGTACTCATTGGACAAAGGTTTAATATAAAAACTTTATTGTTTACAAAGCATAAAATCTTTATTTGAGACAAAGAGATTAAACATTATTGGCAATCAAATACAGAAACTAATGTTTGCTAAAAAAATGAAAAAATAACGAAGAGAAAAAAAATGTTCCTAGGAATAATAAGTAGAGAGATGGTAAAGTTTATCGGTTGAGGCACATCCTAAAGCTAGCTAAGAGTGAGCATGGGTCAAATTGAGTCGGTTACAAATTTAGTGCCATACGTCTTCTAGTAATGATGGTATACAATTTATATAGTGTATTTGGTGCCTCAAGTTTAATCTTTAGAAATAAATTTTGTTTAAAAAAATTATTTGACAATTTTTTAGAAAAGAAGGTGCGAGTTATAAGCTGGATTTTGAGTCAAAATCAAGAAATCAACATTTAAAACTAAGAATCGATCCGAAAGAGATCGATTTTAGGATTTTGGAATCAAAACTGATCCTATTAGTACTTAAAATCAAATCAATCCAACTTTATTAGATCATATTAATATCGATTATCAAATTACCTTAATCCATTGTTCATCTTTATCTAAAGCACTATTTTTAAAGAAAGATTTGCTCCCACACGGTATATGAGTTATTTAGTGGCTTTCTCTTAAGATATAATTATCTTTTTATGAACTGCACTCATGACAAGTGATACTTAGAATATGTACAGTATATCAATAATCATCCATAGCTTAGAAAGTTTTTTGATTTAGGCCATTTAAATATAAAATAAGTAACTCTTAATGGAATAAATGACTAATTGATTAAGCCAATGAAATAAAATAGGTAGTACCATCCAATAAAATCAAGTCAAATGTTATTTGAAAAATATGTTTAAAATCATAAAAGGTATAACAAACAATATAAGACATGCAGTGACTAGAACATTGAGAGAGCATACACTTGCACACACCATGACATGTTATCACAGTGACGTATGGCTAGTTTCACCAAGTCACTTCACATTATACATCATACACATGCACATATGCAGTAACATGCCTCAAAATTTGAAAATTTCTAAAATATCTATTAAAAATCTTAATAAAATAACAAATATGATAAAGGTTTCTAACTAGGGCCACGTTCCGGTGCTTTTTTAATACAAAACCTTAGGAACTATACTAAAATCTAAATCGTTCTTTTGAATTGCTTGCAATCGGTTAATTGGTTAAACCGGTTGCAATCTTTTGACCCTAAGAGCTTCATTGTCGGCAGAAATGAGGCTAGAAAGAGAACACCTAGTTGGAATTCAATTGAGATTCTAATCTAATTTTGTCTCTTTTCTGTTTTGATTCTTAAGTTCAGATCAAATTACAGCACCAATTATTTCCAATCTCACATCACGTATCGGCTTAACTGGTTAAACTGGTTACTGCCACGAAATCATCTATGCTGTCCATCGTTGAATCGCATGATTAGGATTTAAAATTATTTTTTATTTTATATCAGAAGGAGGAAGCATGATAGAATTTGCCTTTTAACAATGCTAAGTAGGAAAAGCAAGCAGTAATTTTTTTTCTTTTTCACTCTTCCTTACAGGCAAGGATTTATTAGAGAGAAGTTGGAGGAATCAAGTGGATGGGGTAGGAAAGACTTGGCAATTATAATAGGATAGTGCCGCAGTTAACTCAGCAAAAGTTACTCGACTATTTTGCTTTGTTTCAGCACATGGTACGGTTCACAATCCCAACAAGAGAGAAGCAATGCTTTCAAAAAATGCATTGGAGAAGCAATGAGAATACAATGCACCAGCTGGGTTGCCATTTGAGTTATATATCTGAGTTAACAAAACATTTTGCTTAATAGTCTTCCAAGCTATGATATGGGTTGAAGTTGTGATCACCTCATTGTGCTACATTGCAAAAACCAGTAAAACCAAAGCTTACGAGAGAAAGAATAAAGGAACAAGTCAGAACATATGAATGGGGATGTAAATGATGCATCAACCTTGATAATCTGACACAACTATTTTACAGATATGAATTCAAATTAAGTTTTTGATAATCTTATCAGATCTGAACTCTATATATAAGAGATGATTTATGATCACATAGAACTTGGATTTAGTTATTTATTCAAATTTAAAAACCTGCTAATTTGAAAAAATAAACTATATATAGTACATGCAGATATAGTAGTATAAAGAAAATTGGCTATGTAATTTGTATTGATTCTTTTTCTTTATATTTGGGTTTATACCTTTATTTCCTAACATGTTTTCTTTTCGTCTCTTGTGTGTTGTTATTTTAGTTCCAAAATCCCAACCAATATTAGATTTTAAATTTATTTCAATCAAATTACAATAAATATAATTTTAAATCTATTTCAAAAGTCATTGCATTTTTGTCAAAGCTAATCATTTACTCTTCGAATCATTTTCCTTTCATATTATAATTTGCCATAGACTCTTGTGATAAGTGTCTTTTTAGTTTTGAAACTTCTTAACCCCTAAGTGAATCATGTGCTAAATTAAATCTCAAAAATACTTGAATCCAAACTCAAATTCGATTATAAATTTTTGGATACAAATTTTGAACTTATCCGTTGATGGATCTAAATCCGAATTTGAACTTGATTTTTATTCTTTTATCAAGTTTGGCATGGATGTAACATAGATCGAATTTTTATTCTTTTATTCAAAGCTGAATTTGGTCTAATTACAACCATACTCATGAAAGATCATGATTTTTATTTTTCTTTTAATTATTAATGTACGATGCCATTTACGTTGAGGGATAATGAAAGAAGTCATATATGTCGTTAAAAAAAAAAATCTACCACCCTTTGCATGTGACATGACAACCTAAGAGATCTTGCAAATACTTAGCAATATTACAGAGTCCAGATGTTGGTAAGATTTCTATAACTTGTTGTTCCAAGAAATTTTAGTTGCACCCATTATGGATTGAAGACTTCCTAGAGAGTGCAATGGAATCTAGCTTGGACCTAGTTGTTGATCCAATAAAGTAAAGCCTTGATTTTGGTCTAACTTTTCAAGAAATTTGGAACATTATTGCTAACTATAAAGGTCTAAAGGAAAACTTAATTAAACTCAAGATGTGGATGGATTGAACTTACATGTACACCAATCTTTGTATGACCACTCTCTATTTCAAATAGATGATCCAACTCTTCAATCATCAGTCATTTCTTTTACTATATCACCTTTTTGGGGGAATAGTTTAGTTCATCCTCTGTTGATTGAATTTGATCAAGCTTGCTAATTACAACCACCAGATCAAGGCCCTGCTCTTTTTCCAACTCATATGAAAAATATAAATTAGAGTTTGAAGAAGAAGAAGAAGGACCTGTCAACCCACAACAAATAGAGGAGGATTATTCAATCAGCTAGGGAAGAAATGTCATGCTACCATTTTGGACCATGACTGTGGCATTGGGGTATGCCATGTCTCCCTACAGGTGTAAAATTTTAGACTTGGCATAAACTTCTCATGCCAATATTAGAACAAAATATTTTATGATCAATTAGTAATTTTTAGGAAAAAAGCCAATGATGCCTGGAACCTTAAGTCTACCTGACAATTCAAACTTTAATTAAAGAAGTTTAGTCTGCCAATCACAACCATCCATGTAACACGTAACAGCCCTGATTTGATAGGCCCTATAGAGCTCAATATTTTAAATAGTCATAAAATCATCGACCATTTTATTGACAAAATTTTTCACTTCTTACCGGGAAAGGAACATTCATGATTCAACACTACCATGCCTTATGTGCCTACAATGAAAGCATATAGAGTGAACAATTTCATAGATGAATTGTTGATGGAACACCTTTTTCTTGCCCTTGATGGAGTGCACTAGTTTTAGAGGTTTGATTATTTCAATTTGATTTGTAAAATCATCTATGAAGAGGTCTTCCTAGTTGAGAAGCAATATTTAATACATAAACTTCTTCCAATATTCCACAAGAGAGAATATTTCCAGCTCATTGAGAAGTTTCCCATACTCTTTGCCCACGATAAATTTAAACTCTATATCCAACCTCTTCTGCAACTAATGCCATGGTTTCCCACTCTCGTATTCTTGATATATACACTAATTACATATAAATTTTATTTTTATTAAAAATAAATTTTGATAATTATTACTCACAATATATATATACTATATTATAAAAATTGATCATTACCATAGCATTGAATATTAGCTTGACAGTTTTAAGAGCTCTTTATACTTTCTGTTTGTCCTTTGAGAATATCTATTTATATACCACATGCCTCCTAAGAATATGTTTTGTGTGCTCTATATTTTCAGAAGTCGTTGCGCTACTATCATAAATTCTATGAACAGATCATATTTTCTACCATGGCTACGTTCTCATTCATGATTCTACCTTTTTATTTTTCTCATCATATTTTAACTTCTTTCCAACTTCTTAAAGAAAGAAGAGGAAAAGAATGGTCAAAAATGGATCTATGCCTCTCCGTCTTCTCCTCCTTCCTCTGACCTCTGCCTTTTTCATCTCTTCCTACCTGCCTCCAAGATCACATAAGAATTCCATTTTGTGCTTTGATTCTTGGAGATGAGGAGAAAGGATGGAAAAAGTTGGGATTTTTGATGGTGATATTTTAATCAAAGAGGTGAAGAAAGTTGAGATTTCTAAACAGAACAATGAAAAAAAATGCAATAATGAGAGAGACAAAAAGAGAGAGTAGAAGCTGGTCATCCACCGCTCCCTGCCTTCACGCTAATGCTGATGTATTCGGTATCAGCGACGCACATTCCAGCCTCCTCCGTTGTCATCCTATTCCCGTCCCTCTTCCGTCGACAGCCGATGATCCCAATGGATCCGTTCCAAATAAATCTTGGGTAACGAAGAAATCTCACGTAAAAAGAAAAAAAATAATAAAAAATACATGATTGATGTTTAGCAATCTCATTGCTTTATTGACTGGAAGTCTGTACGTTTTTTTTTTTTTTTTTTTATTGCGCTGGAGCCATCAAAAGGATACAACTATCTCAACTGTGTGCACTTTTTAAGATCTTTGGCCTTAGAGCTATTCTAATGCTGTTCAGGAGTTGAACCTCCTAGTTGATTTTAATGTCTTTTGTTTTGTGGTTAGACTGTTAAACAGAACAGAATGCATACCATAATGACCCTCATGCAAAAGAATTTGGTATTAGGATTGATGAGAGACTTCCCTTCATTTCTTGAGGTATTTCTCTTCTAATGTATCATCTTTCTATTAAATACTATTTTGGCATTTGTTATGACTGCTTTTTTCCTCTTGTGGTTTCATAGCTTAAATACCATGGCACTGGTAAGCTGAAGGATTGCTTGCCAAGAGTTGGTCAGTGGAATATGATGAATGAGGTATTATTTCAGAGTCTCAACTGGAGGATCATTTTGTGTTCTACTTGGGTTCTGTTAGTTTGGATCTATGCCATATATTTGTCATGTATTGGTTATGTTAGTTAATTAGATAACTTTTTAAACAATTTGGAACCTAAAGTCCTCTAGTTCTTGGGGTTTTGATTTCCTTCTTATGCCTTCTTAGCGTCAAATTTGGTAGCTCAAATTTTTTTTTGGCTCCATGGTTCTTGGAGAAACATGACTTCCTGCAGTGAGGTTCATGATATATTCATGACATGGATGCTGGAAGGCTCTTCCCATTAGTTAATTTTCTAGAAACTATCTTGACAAATCATCCAACATGGGTGCTTAGAATATGGAATAAATTCATGAAAAAAATCTAATTGTGTCCTTCAATCTGGATCTCTTAGAAAACCAAAAAACACTATACTTCTTTCTCTTAGCACCCACTCTTTCTTCAGTTTATGGCTAGATTTCCTGATCACCATGGCATCGGCACTCAAAACTAAAGGATCTTGAGCTTGGATCATGCTCTGATCTTATGTTTTCTTCTCTTAAAAGCATCGAATCAATCAAACATTCACATATTTTTTTTTTTATCATTAACACTTTTTAAGTTCAAATTATTTTTTTTCCTGAAGAAAATAATAATTTTCGGTTATGAAGGTAATGCTTTTTTTTTCTCCACTTCTTTAATATCACTGCTCCTATATACAACAGAATATTAAAAATTATTTGCAGAAAAATATGTTTTATAAAAATATGATAAAGATATTTGAATATTTATTCATCCACTAATCATATATATAAATTTTATTTTTAATAAAAATAAATTTTGATAATTATTATTATTATTTTTTTTCTTTTCGAGTATTTTAGAGGATGTACTTGTGCTTTGAATGGATGTTCATTATTTGTTCTCCAACCAAAGATATCGCTGCCATCCAAAATTATTTAAACCAGCGACCCCGGAGGCAAAACGGGCAGAAATTTTTAATGATGGCCTTCCGAGACGTTATGCGCTTCGTCCTGTCATCGGCGCCACGGCGTTCCTTCCACCGTCTCAATCTATCCTCGTTCCCGTCTGCTCCTTTCCTCAGCTCTAAGCTCAAGATTAGCGCCTTCCATGGAGCCGCTCCTCTGGGCTGCTCCAACGACGATCCTCCATCGCTCGCGGCCCTCTATTCCTGTCCCCAAGAGGACCAAGATCCATCCCAGGAGGCCAATTCCGGTAAACCCAATGCCTTTCCCCGTCCCCCAATTCAAAGGTTGCGATTTTTTTTTCCTATGTTCTTGTTTTTCTGCTAATTTTTGCCCCTCGTGGTGTTGGTTTTAATGTTTTGAGCGAGCGGAATTTGTTAGAGATTGCTGATTTATTGGAAGGCCTTAAGTATCTTTTTCTCCCCCTCAAAGATCTATGGATACCATTGAGGAATTGGAGATTAGAGTTCGACATTAATGTAGGAGAAGGGAGGGTTACCGAAATTAGGCAGGTTTTGTCTTAGAGCGTGATTTGAATCAATGTTATCCTATTAATGTGCCCTGTTCTGAAACTGCTTTACCATCACAGCAGAAATGAAATTGTTATTTGTTTAGTTTGCCATCTTTTTTAATTGTTATTTACAAAATATGTTATAATGGCTATTATCAGTTGTTGTAATGAAAAATAATGGCAACATTATCTAATTTTGCTATTAAACAAAGAAAGGAATATTGTTTCTTGGATCGAGATGGAGATTTAAATTTTATAAGAACATCATTTCAAATTCAATGAAATATTGATAAGGTCAAAGAGTGGTTTTTATTGTTGTTATATATAAGTTGCTGTCATTATGTTTCTATATATGCATGATGTAATTGGGGGCCTTTGAAGCATGTGCACACGTCCAATGACTTGGCTGCTTGATGTTGAAGAATGAAAGCCACATAACAGCTGTTATGATGCAAGAGTGGCTAAATAATGAGATTTATGGTCGCTTCCATACAGGTGCATATATGTATGCATTTATAACATAATATAATAACCTTTGAGAGCTTGTTTTGGGGACTCTATGACTTGGCCTGATGGCAAAGGATTAGGTCTATGGAGACAAGACTACCCAAAGGGTGATTTGAGCTATAGGTGAAGTAGGGTACGCATGCTTAACCCCAAAATAATGGGATAAGACTTATTCTTGTCAGAAGATTTATTGTTAACTCCGGTAGTTTTATTTCGAATTTTCATCATTAATTTGGTTCATGTGTGAACGTAAGATTTATTGTCACTTCAGCTAGGTCTTTACGTTGTCCACTGACAGACAAGAACATTGAAACTGCCTGTTTTGGCTTAATTCTTTTGAATTTCAGTGAGCCACTTGATCGAAAATGCAGTAGTTAATTCCTCGCACAGAATTTATGGACATTACATTACTTCCTTCTTTTAGGATGAATGTTTTTGTATGTGCACTGCAAATATCAAGTTTCTATTGAGGATTACTTTCTTCTTATTATTGCAAAAATTGTGTTAAGATTTTGTAAAGAATTTGGTTTATTTTCAGCTTGTTCTATGAGGCAGTAACTAGTAAACATTTAATAGCTAAATCATCAACAAAGATTGAGTTAGATCTTGGATGTATGAGTGCCTTGAAGTGATGAATAATTTTCAAAATACTACATTAAAAAGTTTCAGCTAATGGCAAAAAGCTGGATACTGGAATGTTTACCAAATATAGACGGTTTAATCTAAATCAAAAGACAATGCTGAGATGAGGTTTCTACTTTAAGAAAGGATGTAAAATATATTTAGATTCAGATTGATATATACTGTGAGGTATTGTATGGTTATGCTTGAGGTTGTGGTGTTGAAAGCTGGAGTTATTGATACACTTTAAACAAGTTCCAGCATACAACTCTTTTGGATTCATTATGGTTATCATTTCAAGTGGATGAAGATACCCATCATTATCGACATGTGTGAGTGTTTGTGTGCATTTGTGCGCGCACTTGTCTGCATGCACTCATGCTTATGTTTTGATTGTGCCATCAAGGACAGAAAATATTGATAAAGATGATGAATAGAGGAATTAACATTGAGGAAGCTGTTGCTTCTTGAAGGATTCCATTATTTTGCTATCAAGGAAATAGGATTCATATTATGACAGATATATTAGTGCTAGTCTATACAATTCATTGTTGTTATGTGTTTGAAGCTTTATGAGGTAGCAACATGCCTATAAAATTGATATGTAGGTTTACTAGGAAAAGAGACAAGAAGTATGTTTTTTGGTAATAAAATTATCTTTAAATTATTATTAATGACAACATACCATCCAAATATCCCATTTATAAGGGGTAAGTGAGTGGGAAAAGCATTAAAGCATCAATAAATGCTGCTTAACCCCATAGGACTTGACTTTGGAGGTCCCCATGATAAGGTCAAGTTTGTTGTTTTTTGCTGAATTGAGAAACCTAATTCCTCATTGCAGGCCGAGTTACATGGAAAAAAATGTTCAGAAGCGTCCTCTTTCAACCAAAGTGAAGTTTGAATTGTTCGCTTAGGAGGAAATGAACACATCCTCGGACCCTTGATCCATTGCATAAGAGATATGCACAGTGCCTAGTGACCTGTTGGGTTATGTGTAATGCCATATAATAGAGTCCTAGCTGCATCCTTTGGTTGTTTTCATTATAACCATAACAATATCTATAAGTAAGAGAATGAAGCTTAACTTGTCATACAAACAAAAATATTATCTGCAACATGTTTGTGTTGGTTGACCAATTGACATACATTTCCTTAGCCAAGATTGTATTTGTGAGGTTTTCAATTAATGTGATTAAGTGAAAAGCAATATAATTAACCATTGGCTATGTGCCTTTTTCCAGAAGCTAGTTCGGTATACTCCCACCTCATCATAACTCCATTTTTTTTGTCATAGAACACCATTACATCCTTGAAAGTAGGAAGCTAAGAAGTATACAACATCCTTTCTATAGAAGTACAGAATGACATTATCTGAAATGAATTTAATAGATTAATATTCACTTACGAATTAAATTTGTGAAGGGCTTATGGTGCTGGTCCTTCAGATTTTGCAATCTGTTATATGGTGTGCTAGATACTGAAATAGGTAGGTATCTGGTTCACATGGACTATATGGGGATGGTGTTGCCAATGACCGGCGAGGTCAAGACAACTGAATTGCCTTCATCCTTTGCTTGAAACATCCCTATTTAGGAGATCATAAGTTTCATCCTATGTAGGGGGAGAGAACTCGGTGTGGAATGCACAATCGGTTCTGGAATGCACAATCGGTTCCAAACAGTGAAACCTGTTTCCTCAGATGCCACATGCCAAGAGAAGGAAAAAAGACTAGTTGTGCTAAGTGGTGAAAAAAGGTAACATACTTTCTTGTAGCACACAGCCCTTTCATGTGCCCCATGCCTATCCTAAATTAAGAGGCAGGGAAAACCTAGATTGCTTTGGCCTTTTCCTTTCCATCTTCCTTGCTAGTCACAGGCAACCATACCTTTTCTTACATGCATATCATGTGCCAAGCAGTAATATGATGTAATTTCTCTTCCAAAATGGAATCAGACGCAAGTTACATCTTGAAGATACTTTACTGTGGCCCTTCCTTGGAGGAGTGACATATTTAATAGACTAAATTTTCTGCTTTGGCTTATTTCTTGAGCTTCTCTACAAATATTAATATGTTAATAAAGAACATAATTTTTATTTCTGTTACAAATGTTGGTTTTTTCCTAATAAAGATGTTTCACTATTTGACATTTGGCATTTTAATTTTGCTTTACATTAATGGTTCAAAATATGAAGAATATCTTATCTTTATTGCTTGCTGTTTATCCGTGCAAATTATGTCGAATTTGATCCAGAATCATCAAAGTCAGAAGGAAGAGTTGCACAAACCACAAATATTTTTGTTATTGGTGGTACTTTGACTAATGATGCTTCAAACCAATGGCTTGATCTAGATCAGAAG